>CM050651.1:27061773-27554273 GCA_027574665.1 Rhynochetos jubatus
TGTGCAATTAGAAGTACCCGGTGCTGGCGTAGCTTCGTGGTGATGAAGGCCTGGAGAGCACTTTGTTACAAAGTGTGGGGAACTGATTTGCAAGCAGTGCCACATACAACAGCCACTATCATTTCAACTCAACTGTGGATTTCGGCAACTCTAAACCTAAAAAATCCCAAAAAAACCCTAAGAAACCACAGTTAACAACTGGACAAAAAGGCCAGAAAATAAAGAGTGTGCCTTCGTTACTTGAACAACAGAGAAAATATTGGTGCTCAAAACTACCTGTTTTGGTCTCAAGTCAAGTGGCCTCCTAGATGTGATACAGCTAAAATGTACAGCCATGCACATCGCAGTCCTTGAAACAGATCATTAGTGTTTTGAACACCACAATGAATGTTCTGCTAAACGTGAAATGGCTTTAAACCTCTGTTGCATGTAAGAGTAATACCCACGGACGTAGAAAGGGTTTTCCATTTTTGCATTTAGAAGCTTCAGAAATGGTATTGTGCTGCATACAAAGCTCATTATCCTGGATCCCTTAGGGAAAACGGGAGAAATATATTTGCATCATGCTCATTTTACTGGCCTCAAATATTTTTTGCACTCTCCAGTATTATTGGCATACTAACGAAACTTGTTTTATTGTTGACAAGCATTGCTCCAGCACAGCTAAACCACCCACACTGATTGTAAATACAAATCATGGCAGTTGAGTATTTATGAGACGTGGAGATGAGGCACTTAGGGACATGGTTTAGTGGTGGGCGTGGCAGTGCTAGATTAACAGTTTGACTTGACGATTTTAAGGGTCTTTTCCAACCTTTCTGTGACTCTGTGATACGATTTCCAGTTAAGAAAGTACTTACCTCGTAGACTTTGCTGTCATATCAACAGGTGTCAGGTTGACTGCTTAAATTGTGAGTCAGCTTTGAGGTCGACTGTGCATCAGACATCAATGTCTGTCTCATTCAGTCTAAAGATTGGAATAACATAGTAATCCCTTTCCTTCTCTCACCATTGTGAGGACATCTTGTGACTGCTGGTGGTATAGAGCATCCGCCTTCCTATGACCTTGATCTCTCCGTGTCGGACTTTTTCTGATGTACAGACTGGATGTGCACTAGACATGTTCACAGTAATTAGTAGAATAATTGATTGGTGACTCTGAACCTCACCAGACACAAGTAATGCATCCACAAGCACCCTGTGTAATGCTCCATTGTAAGTTAATATTTCTCTGAAATGTAAACCTCATGTTTGCTTCCCAGTATAATTCCCACATCTAATTAATACTTGTCTAATATACATACTATACCGAGAATGTACTTCTGAGGCTACCTTCATCGTTCCTTCTCAACTGGAAGTAAAAAATAATTGCAATGCATTTAAGAGACATGAGGGAAGCCAAGATGTCTCAACAAACCTCTAACAGTACAGCTTACAGTCCTAAATGCAAAGTTAAACCCCAAAATTCCTTAACATGGTGTAGAAAATACCACTTCTACTTACATTTAAAGGTGCTCAACAAATTATTAATTTACAGCATGGCTTTGCTGTTTCTTTTTCATTGGCACTCTCCGGGATGTTGGGCTCCAGGATGTTCCCTTGGCATTGCTGAGAGCTGGGGAACGTTACCAGTTCTAACCCTTGGCAGTAATATCAGGAAGCGTTCAGAGGGTACGGTAACCTGCCAATACCCACTGTAAAGATGGGTGAGCACGTCGGTGTGTTTTCTTGCTTGTCTGTGGTTTGTTACACAGTTGCTCCGGTAACTTCCACTCTGGACATAATTTGTTTTTGTTGTTTTCTTCAGCACCCATCACGCTGACCTGGCTATCAAGATACCCGCTTCGTCCCCTCCACGTGTCCCTTCACCAGCATTGCAAAAAGGACTGCCTTACACCCAGACTACAGAGGTAACTCCTCAGATGCAAATATCGTCAGAACTACTGGTTTATATTCCTGCTCTGAGCTGCAGTGATCAGGAACAGGGCTTCTTTAGGGCACCCCAAAAAGCTCTGGTCATGTATGCGACTGACTTCACCTTAAGTTCCCCCTCCCCCTCTCCCAACTTCTTACTCTACCACCCACATTTGCTCCCAAACAAGCAGCTGTTTACCCTTTTGCCGCTGTGCCTCATTTTGCTGACCTGACACCCCCATTTGTTTTCTTTACGAGTGCCCTGGTAATTTCTACCTGGCCATCAATCCTGTTAAATTAGTACCGCTTTATTTTGCCCGTAGCATGCTGCCGTTTCTCATCCTGCTGTCTTTTTAGAAGCGACGCAAATCAGGGTTAACCACCAGCACGTATACCTTAACATATCTGTTTATCTTTACTCCCCAGCCAGAGGGGTAACAAAGAAAAAGAATCCAAACAAAAAAAAAAACCAACCAAAAAACATTTGATATTCAAAATAAGCTGATGATAACACAATGCCAAAAATAGCTTATTATGTTAAGTGCAAGGGAGAAAAGCCTTGATATAAAGCTTGATTGCAACAACATTTCAATTTAAATACAAGACTTGCATTAAAATATTTTTTGAGATATATCTCTTGCTCTCTAGGTGATTGTTTTAAAATTTATATACACATATCCAGTTGTAACACCTGACAGTAGTCTCGTGAAGCATTCCAAGAGAGTAACTCGGTAAGTGCACACTGTAGAAATGAGTGGTTAATGTCTGTACTATTCCTTCCTTCAAGGGTTTATAACATTGAGTACTAGCCTCAGACAGGTGACCAGCCACCTGATACAGTATAATACCCCCAAGCCCTTCCCCAAAGTCCCACAGTCTACGCTCCCAATGCTCACTGGATCCAGATGGTGTTGCCTCTTTCTGCTCTGCGAGACTCCACTGTCAGGTCTCCGAACGTGGAGAAAAACTGCTCCATTTCTTTCTGCAACATATCATTCCTCTTCTCCGCGTCTTCCTTGGCCCGTTCTGCATTACGCATTTTGATTTCTACCATTGTGAACTTCTTCCGCTCTTGATCCAGCTCTTCGTGCAGGGCTCTCATTTCTGTCTCCAGGGTGAGATTTCTCTGCTCCAAGCTGCAAAAAACAGAACAAAAGCAGACAGCTCCTGAGCAGCACTCCTCACTCACACAAGCAGAAATGCACCCCACCACCAAATTCCTACACGTCCCTTCATTTACAAAGCTCAGATTGAATTTTTGAGAGGTGTCTCTACAAACCATGGTTTCATCAAGGAACCAGTCTCATAGGGCAAACTCTTCAGTGGCTCATTTAGCAAATGCTTAGTAACAGCCACTGGCAAGGTGCGTAGCAGCAAACGGCTCCATCTAATTCTTCAGGAACAGGCTAAGTATTCCTTTCACTTCTGGAAGCGCTGACACCCAGCTCCTGCTGTAGGTGCACCAGTGTCACTTAAAAGGGCAGAATAACATCCTGGATGCCTTTGTTTCACTGCTGGTCTCCTTCCTTCTGCCTGTTTATCTGCTATACCTACTTGCAAATATGGATCAACAAAGTTTCAACAAAGTCAAGTTTCTTTCTTTTAAAAGAAACTGCAGTCAACATGGTTTTTGTCTAAAAAACGGACCCTATTTCAGATCTAGCTTTCAATGGAATGCATCAGAGATCCTAGTGGCCCTAAACACACAGCCGTCATGCATATTAAACATCCGAAGAGGTGCTCTACTACAGTGCATGCTATGCTGAAAAGAGCGACGTGGGCAGAAGACTGTGATACTCTGCACGCTGCCCTTTCACTGGCAGCTGCTGTGGCCAGTAGTTCTCCTATACTGTGATCCAGCTATGACTTGCAGTGTCAGAGGTGCCAATGTGAAGGACTTCTGTGCAACAGAGGTGAGAAGACAAGTCCTGAACAGCTTTGCTGAAGAACCTTTATTACAGAGAGTAAGCTCTGCACTGCTGCGTGCGCTAGCTTAACGCTAAGCCCAGACTTTGAGGTTATTTGTTGACCATTACGGCCATCCACCCTGGCAATCTCACTGTGTGCAGGAAGAGTCTGCACTGTCTGTAGACAAAGACACAGCTCTTGTCTTCTTGAACATGCCCGACCTGTGAAGAAAAGGCTCAGGCAAACCAGCAGTGTGGAGAAAGGACCGTGCGCAGAGGTAACTCCCAGATACAACACTGTCTCAAGAGGAACATGGACTCTAGAAAGGAATTCCAGCAGTCCCCCAGTCCCAAAAACTACATGTGGAATAAGCCACGGCAATGCTTTCACTGAAAGGTGATGCCCAGTTGCCCTTCTCAGTCTCTGGAGAATAGGTACCAACTAATGTAAACACTGTGAGGGCAAACTCACAAGTTTCTGGCTTTGTTTTTGATGCCACAGAACAGCGGGTCACAACCACAGCAACCAATTGCTCTGAAACAAACCCCTTTGAATCATGATATCATAAAAGCAATGTCAGAGTATGTCAACACTGAAAGATGGGGACTTTGGTGGCAAGCACACAGTAACTGCAGCTAGTGCAGACTGCTAGCAAGTCGTGAGAGGGGAAAACTTCTTGGATTTGCTCTCCAAAAGGCAGTCGAGATGGTAGAGCCAAACCGTCTTACCTTTTTATCCTTGTCTCATACTCTAGTTTTTGCTTGGCCATCTCTTGCTTCAAGCTGGACACCAGGCTGTGCAAAGCACTGTGATTGTTAGTACTGTTGGCCACAAACGTTTCACTGTTATCACTGCTGCTGGTGGCTCGGCTGCTGTGGCCCCCTACACTCCTTATGTCACTTTTGTTCTCATAGTCATCTGGGTTAGAGAGGTCTTCATGTGGTGGTCCATCCAGCACAGAGTCTTCAAAGTTACCCACATAAAAGTCTTGCTCGGGGCAGGTGGTGGTGGATGAACGACAGGAGTTGGAGTGCTCAGGGAGAGAGATTTCACAAGAGGAAGTTGACCAAGTGGCACTGTCCACGCTCTGTTTGTCATCAGAGTTCACCATCGAGAACTGCTGGTGGACATTGTCGTAGGTGGAAAGCCTGTTGTGCTGGCCAGACTCGCTCACCGATTCCTTCTGCTTGTTGTCCCTCAGTGTGACGTAGCCATTGGGCACCCAGCCCGGGGTCCGGCTGTTGAGGGTGTTGCTCTGCCCGTCTGTGCTAGAAACACCCATCCGCACACTCCCATTCTGCACACTGTGTGTGCCCATCTTAGTCACCGGTCCTTTCAGGGATGATGTTCTCCTGGTTTGCAGGGTACAGTTTGGTAAGGTCTGGCTCTTCTCAGGGCCCTCCACAGAGCTGCTGAAGGACCCATTGGTGACTATGCCACTGCCTTTATTAAAAGCAGGATTTTTTTTCACCATGAGTGGTGGACTTCTGGTGACATCTAATTTCTGGATGCTGTTCCTGGGGCTATTTGTCTTGCTTCCTGGCAGAGCAGTTGGAGACTCACTGTCCATGCTTCCCCTTTGGGGAGACTCAGGTTTGTCCCAGGAGCAGCGCCTCACTGCCATCTCCTTGGTGTTGTTGTTCTCTTTGTTCTGTAGCTGCCCCACAATAGCTTTCTTTGGTATTTCATTGTTGTTGTGGCAAACCTCAGGTCCCACCTGGGGGTCTGCATCCTTGGGAAACAGCTCCTCATGTTTGCTGATCATCACTGACATTAGCTGCTGGACTACTACTGTACCTGAAAGGAGACACCATGCACATGGTCACTAATGGCCTGTTTTGTTTTGGGCATAAATATACTTTGTATCCAACAGATTCCACAAATAGTTAGTAAACATTCAGCTTACACAAATATTATGCAACCCATAATGTTGAACATGCCTCAAGTCCCTCTGGCTACCGCGCCAGTTCAGCACGACCTCTTCCTTCCACCAAACCAAGCCAGCAGGCCTCGCGGAACCCCTAAGAACAGGAACTTCTGTGAAGAAGCTGTTACCATGACAGTAACTGCACCACAGGACGACCACAGAAGGAGGTGAGTAGCAAAGGATAACGTCATTGTAAGTGACGTGTTTCAGCACAAAGGGGCAATCATTTTTAAAACCAAAGTCTTATTCTGGCACAGCACTTGTATTTAGTAGTTTAACAGAAAATGGGCAGGCAAGGGATTTGCATTGCTAGAACACAGATGCTGTAGTCTTTGTAGTCAAAACAGGGCAGTAACATGAGATAATTAATTGAATATGAATGTCTTTAACCACTCTGTAGCGAGACTATATACAACCAGGAAACGATGCTGTGTTATAGCACAGTATGGAGCTAATGCAGGACCACAGCCTGCTGCTTGTTACTTGCTGTAATAAATGGCTACCATTTCTCTTAAAGAGCAACCCCTTGGTGTGCACACCACTTGACTGCTCTCTGATTTACACACTAGCATTTGTAACTGGACTTGGGGTAATAAAGATATGCAATGCTATTACTGTAAGCAGACTCTCAATAATGAGTATTAAGAATATTTCAGGAAGGCCAAGGTAGTTATAATAACCACCCCGTTTTTAAGGTCCTAGAGAGCTTTCAGAGGCATGCTGTGCTCCTCTTATCAATCATTTCGTACTGCGCAGGATTGTTTGATGGCAACTCCTTTGTAATATTCTGGATCTTCATGCCCCACCCTATCAGAATACAACTACTAAGAGCCAATTCAACGTGGCTACTCAACAACATTTTTTTTTTAGTGTTCCTGTTTGTTTGTTAAAGCAAAAATCAGACATCAGGACTATGCAGCAGAAAAAGTCACTTAGCTACTCCCATGGCACATTTAGCTGTATTCCCTCCGAGAACATTAGCTGTTATGTGCAGAATTTTATTACAAACATTGTAGTGTACTCAGGCAAATTTTACCACTGTACTTGACAGGAAAAAATTGCCCTGTGATTCGAATTCTGGAAAATCTCTCTTGAACCAATCAAAACCAACTCCTTATCCCCATTCCACAGGATGGTTACCCACAGCTGCATGTCTGACTTTGAATGGTCGTAAGAAACGTACTCTGTATCTTCTAAAAAATCAAAGACCAATGAAGAAGGGGGGCCATGGGCACCAACTGATGTACAGTCTTTGTTAGAAGTTCCTAGGCACAGTCCAATTGTAAGTCAGCGTTGTCTCATGTCAGATCTTGAAGTTATGCTTAAGGAGAAGTCAGAAACCTGCTTAATCAAACTGTTTCTCATTAGTTAAAAAAAACCAAACCGTATTTCCCTTCAATGAGTATAGTATCTATACCATTTCCTACTGCAGCCACTGTCATTTTAGCGCTAGGGCTGTTGGTAAGCAGGTTGGAGAGTTGCTCTGAAGAACTAGAAAACCATATTATATTCTCTTTCCACCCAGTTAAAAAAAACAAAACCAAAACAACCACCCAACCAAAACCCAAAAACTTTCTTGCCCATGATCCACGGTAAACCCCACAAACTTTAGGCAGCAGTCAGTTCTGGAAAAATACAAACCTAGAAGACAGTATTTTATTTAGGAACGACTAATTCCTCTCTCCCCATCCCTAATGTCCATTAGTCTCCCCTGCCCCAGTTGAGCTGGGGATACATGGTATCCTATCAGCAAACGTCATCCTGCGAGCCACCGTTCTCACTGACTTCAGTGGTATGATCAGCTCTGCCACATCTCTCTCCAATTCCAATCTACTGAACAATTTGAAGTACTTTTTATACTATTTAATGCAAAAGCACGGGGGAAAAAAAGGGACACTTTGCTGCCTGACCAAGAGAAACATTCACAGCAGTTATCTATCAGGCTGATAAGCTCTACAGAAGTGTCACGGTAAGCGAAGCTGCTGTTCTAGTCAGTCTGGCAGTTCTGTAGGTGCAGAGGGGATGAAAGTGAAGTGACAGGCAGTTGTAATAAACATCACAGTTATAATAAACATGCATGTAAATCGACCTGCTCTTGCAAACCCTTTTGAGTCAAATCCATGATCAAACCATTCCCTGTGACAATAAGAATCCAGACACTGAAGTGGAGATAATGACTAAAAACCCTTTCCATGTTAGGCTTTCTACCTTGCCTGAGCTGCTGTTCAGACAGCTACGCCTGGGTATTCACTGCTTTCACATACGATTTGGAAACACCGTGTTTCTGTTGACAACAACATAGTCGTCGATTTAAGAATTAAAAGGATGAAGGAGGAAATACAAGACTACAGAAAAACAAGTAAATGAACAAAGTATATGCGGAATTGTACCTGGGAAAGAGAAAAAGGATTAAACTCACAGAAAAAGCATAAATCCACATGCTCTCAAATAGACTATGAACACTGCATTTTTGAGTTTTGGTCAGATTTTCAGTGCGGGATCTGTGTACAGCCCTAATTCCTGAGAAAGTTAAATAAATCCTACGTATTAAGAAAGAAGTGCTTGGAAGGAGACAAGGCATCATGTACTCTACGGAGAATTAAAGTCACAAAGATTAAGCCTAGGAGGAAGTTACAGGAGGAGATTGTCATGGTCATATTTTTGTCTTAATGACAGCAAAATGCTACAGCTGGACATTGCTGTAAATAATGGAACGCAGCTGACAATGTGATTGCTGTTCTGCAAGAAGGCACATAACATACCACTGCTTTGTGGGGGATTCTACGTGGGTCACTGCAGTATGAACCTGTACTAACTTTTTCTCATCCTTAAAACCTGCAGATAAAATACTAACTGCACTCCGACCCCACGTGCTGAGTAAGAACAGGCCATATTTGCAGCAAGTTTTGAGAGAAAAAGCACATTTTTAGTGGAGCTGCCAGGGCAGCACAGCCTCACACAAAGTCTGTTTGCAATGCTGCACGTTTCAGCCGCTTTCATAGCAACCTCCAAGATTTAACCTGGAAGTTCATTCAGGTTGAAGAATTCTGCGCCTACAAAACAGACACACAGAACTTACAGCACATGCTACACGGACCGGTAGGTACTGTTAACAAACCTAAAGACATTCCCTTTTTCTATTACAGGTTATGTACAGTAAGCTCACCCTCCATGATAGTCAGAGGATCTTCCACTTTGGGGCGAAGGATGTTGGGGCCGAAAACAGTAGCCAGATTTTGCACACTCATTTTGTTTACACCTGAATAAGATTGGACTTCATCAAGGAATCTGTGGGGAAGAAAGAGGCCTTTAAGGAACATGTAAAAAGGAGAAACTGTGATTGTTTCTTAACAGAGTTTAAGTATTCCATTCCAAATCCTTGTGGAACACCTTGAAAGCTCAAGGCCATTCTCAGCTTTTCCAGATTTTCTTCAAAATCTTACATTGATAACAAAATTCAAATCTCAACCTGAACTGACTATAAGGTAACTCTGTTGAAGACAGTAACTTTCTCCAGCATAGTTAGTCAACTACTTGGCTTATAAAATATCCTTAAAATGCAAACTGACAATTAAAAAAGAAGCTTATATTCTTTGAAAAATGTTTGGTGTTTTTAATTTTTTCTTTTTTTATGCTGGGAACATTCTATAAGTTCACAAATTGCAACTGTGTAAGACATCCTTTAAGATCTTAGGAGTATCCACAAAACTATCCTATATACTCAAAGACACACATGGTTTTCAAGGATACCATGCTTCAGCAGTGCACAGCCAAGGCAATAACTGCAGCCAGAGATGGGAAAACCAGGGTCTTATAAAGAGGACAGAATATATTCACTTCTACCTTCTTGCACGTCTTGCTGAGTGCAGCCTGCTTATGAAAGTCGTAACTGTGCACCTTGATAAGGCAAATTAGTACTTAGTCATGCAGTAAACCTATATTTCTACTGCATTCACTCAAGTTCACCAATCCTCCAACTGTGAATAATGCTGCTTCTTCAGAGCACACACACAGCCCAGTTTGTCTGCCAGCTCACAGTTATAAATACCACTGTGATATTTTTGCAAGAGCACTCACCTACAGATGTATTTCAGCAGATTATAGTTGACAGCTGGCAGGCTCTTCACTTGCTTCACCAGTTCTTTCAGGCCCTTGTAGTGGTTTAAGGAGGAGAAGGAAAAAAGAAGTGAGGAGGCACAGTTTCTTAGTATTTTACCAGAGGTTCAAAAAAACGTCAGCAATTCCAGTTAGAAGACAATAAACACCACTGAAACTGCAGTGTTAAATGCTACATACAGGTTACCATCAGGAACAGCTTGTAGAACCCTTTTTGGGTGGAGAAAGCTGTATTTGGCTAACAAGGATTAGCTCTAGATAAAATAAACAACTAAATAACTTTGTTTCATCCTGTCTTCCTCTTCTCTTCTCTTGTTTTTTTTTTTTTTTTCTGATCAGCAGGTACATTCCTCCTCCTGCTAATAACATAGCTGTGGCTTCCAGGAACAGTTCTGGTTTGACCCAGTTGGCATTTTCCTGAGAAACTATTTGGGGATTTTAGCCAGTTCTGGTCCATACTAGATGCTGACCAATAAACAGGTTTTACAGTTTGTGCCCACCCTGGATCACACACTGATTTTTGCGCCCTGTGGAAACAGGCCCTGGCTATGCTCCTCACCAACCAGTGCCTTTAGACTCTTTTTCAGTATGAGGTTTTGGGTACTCTGCCAGCATCAGTGGGGTTTTGGCTACAATATGT
This sequence comes from Rhynochetos jubatus, assembly GCA_027574665.1. NCBI lineage: Eukaryota > Metazoa > Chordata > Aves > Eurypygiformes > Rhynochetidae > Rhynochetos > Rhynochetos jubatus. The sequence goes on from CM050651.1 coordinate 27,072,279, forward strand.
TATGAAAACAGATGCAAATCAACATGGGTGGACCGTGAGTGTACAAGTTCGCTGGCTGTGGGCTACAAAAGGAAACAAGATCATAGAATCTTTTAGGTTGGAAAAGACCTTTGAGCTCATCAAGTTCAACTGTTGTCCAACTGTTGCTCAGCTGTCGGACAGCCCTCTCCTTCAAGAGTGACTGCACTTCTGCATGAAGAAAGACCAACTGAAAATCTAGTCAGCCTTACAGCTGGACTGCTAAGCCACCATAAAGAGGACTGAAGTGGCTCATGACCTATAGTACTCATTTTTCACAAACTGCCAGCACCAACAGGCACTGTAATTTGAAGCTTGCTTTCAAAATTAATTTAATTAAATGCTTGTTGGCATAGTTGCAGAGGAACTACATAAATATACTCTGGACTAAGCCATTATAAAATGAGTTCCCTAACCATGGCAGGGGGGGTTGGAACTAGATTTTTAAGGTCCCTTCCAACCCAAACCATTCTGTGATTCTATGAGTAAAAAATTAATCTTAAAATGAGTATCACTGCCAAGTATAAACTGCATGATGACTAACTGTGGAGCTGTCAGGTGGCTTTACGCTGGAGCACAGTTAGAGATATGCAACAGGCACAAGCAAATAATTGCAACGTTAGCTCTGAGGATCCCCTACCAAAACTTGTACAGAGAGCAGCTCAAATTAAACCATGAGCAGCCCACTCCCACTTTTTGCAAGCAGATGACAAAAGTTTTCCCTTTGTAGCAAGCTGTAAAGGACAGCAAAGAAACCAGTCTCATTTCAGTAGCTGTAGGAGATTATGACCATACAAGACAGTTTGCTTCAGATCTTTCTCCCCCCTGCCATTCCATCAGATGGGACAACTACCACCTCTGCTGTTGGTAGTCACCAACTGCAAGATCAGAAAGGAGACAGTCTTTCAGTTAGCAAAGAGGGGTTCCTACTCAATAAATTAGAAGATTAGGTAGGAAGGGCTCCAGTTGCAGTAGGATTTGAAATGTCAAAAAGAAATTAAACAGAAATAACCACATTAAAAATTTAGGGGGCTATATGGAAATCAACAGAATAAGCCACAGAATAAGCCAACAGAATAAGAATATCTGTATCCACTTTGAAAAGAAAATATCAGGGTTGACCTTATTACCCATAAGCACACAGAACAGTGTAAAAATAAGCATTTAGTTTTTCATGTCTTCACACTAATACATAGTAGGCCCATGCCACTGCAGGGCACGTATCAGTCAGAAGCCTTAATTTGCTCATCTGTGTTCTGCTGTTCTAAAAGAATCTGGAAAGTGGGCCGCTTCCATCTTTTTGAGGCCTTCTGATTCAATGATACGCCATAAATAGGCAACAATAGGCATGAATCCGTTGGCCTTCAATCAAGTCAGTCAAAGTTGGCATCCTGATGCTTAGAAGAAAACGACATATGATTTAATGGCAAGGCTTGGACAGCAACCACTAAGACCCTTCCTTTTACAATTCAGAACGATAATCCGCAAAAACATAAGCCTCTTCCTTGCAAAATGGAAGCTATTGACCACAGTGATATTTACTTTAACTGGGTTCAGTGACATGCAATGAATACAGCTAAGGTTATGCTATGCACCTTTATACAGACTTCCAAATTACATAGGTGGCAACAATTTTCATATAAACCCAGCCTCAATTAATACATGCACATCTTAAATTATGCTAAGTAATCACCAGCTTCTCTCCTCAAAGTCGGAACAGATATAACATGCGAGCCTTGTATTTCATCTTACTCAAGCTGCCAACTCACCGTTTCTTCCTCTTTGCTGAGCATTTTGGCATGGGAAAGAAAATCTTCGTATTTTGCATATGGTATGACTGGTTCTGGGAGTTCCCTTAGGTACAGCTTAAGTAGTGATGCCACTGTGTGCACATCTGTATTACTGTAGGGTTGGAATACAAGAAGTCGTTACAGTGAATCAGGATAAAATTGTGACATTGGCTAAAAACTGCGATTTAACTTTTCCATTGTCACCCCAGATTTTACTCATCACCAGTATGTACGTTCAAAGATCATATCTGTAGTCTGGTTTTGGTACGGAACCCTATAAGGACCCTATTTCTTGGTAAAGATCCTATAAAGAACTTAGGATACCTGCAAGCAAGAGTCTCTCAGCTCTGGTGATTTGTTACATAAATAATTACACACAAGGCCCTGTTTGCAGGTACAGGTATTGAGAAGACTCTGGCTCTCACTGACAGACACCTCACATCAGGCATGCAAAATCCATCTTAACTGATGCTTTTCATTTCCATCGCAGCCAGAAACCAGGCGTTATACTTAGACAGTGGGGATTATTTTCCTATCAGAGCCAGCCCCAGCTCCCAAAACACGGCCAGCATGTCTCAATTCCCCTGTATCATCATCTCCTCTGGTATCAATATTTCGTAAGCAAGTTTTAAGAAGACCATATACCACAGGTGTTTAGTTGAATCTTCCCCACCTAATTACAGTTCTTTCCCTGGCATGCATCTTTTTCGTGTGGGCTCCTACAAAATGACTATCATGCCTTTTAGCTTTCCGTTACACCGGAAACTTGGATATACTTCACACGCAGAAGCGTAAATCCCTGGGAAACGAGTTTCAGCTCTATCCTGTACCGAGTAAGCTAAGGCATTGCAAGTCACCAAACTTAGAAAATGTCAGAGTGCGAGTACGACAGGTAACGCTACAGGGCTAACAGGCAACGGCGTGGCGTATTATACTTTCTCATAATTACACGTGCAGAAACTGAGGGTTGTTTTGGAGACAGCTAGTAGGAGCCTAGGGTGTTTATCAGGCATACTGAAAGTAAGAAGATGGGGAGAAAGATCAAAATCAAAAGTTCAGAGTATGCAATAAAACATGCGTAAATGTTTCTTTGGGGTGTAAAGTTACATTATGGTAATTTAGGAGTACTTCTCTGAAAAGAAATAAATATAAATAGATAAAAAATACAAATTAGCATGAAGAAACCTCTCTTATGTTAATTCTGACTTCATGTCTGGGTTTAAACTACTCAGGCGTTTATTCAAATCCTTCCTGGAATGTTCTACAGGCTTTCCCTGGTTCAGACAGTGTTGTATTGCAAGTTGGTATCTTTCTGTCTGACTTTAGACAAATCAAAAGAACAGATACTAAATTATGCTAATTTAATTAATATGAATCAGAAAATGCACAGACATTCCTACAATGTGCATTATTGGGTGTTTTCTTTATCTTTAAAGACTTCACACCTGGAACGTTCTTTAAACTCACAGTCTCTCAAAGGGAACCAGTGGTATTTGACACACTTCAGCTTTGCTAGAGGTATGTTAATCATTATTTTGGAATGATCTGTTAAAACAAAGATGGCTTTTACTAAGTTAAACCTCAACAAGAATGATGGGAACAACCTTTGATTAATGTGGTATGGTATGAGCAATCTAAGACAAAACAGAAGAAGAGAAATGCAAGCACTGTATCTATTTAAATGTTAACCACCACTACCCTCCTCGAAATAAATTCCCAGGAATCATTTCTATTTCACTCATGAGTAATTCCCAGCCAAAATTTCTAAAAGCATTTTCTAGAGAAACTCTATAAACAAAGCAATAACGCAAATCCACATTTTTAAGTCAGGTTCAAATTCTAATCCCTTGATTGCAACCCTCTACTTGTAGACTCACTTGGATCCAAAATGGGAATCCTGTGTTAAACTCGCCCTGCTCCTTGGATGCATATATAACATAGGTAAGGAACAGTACTACACATGAAACTAGAGATAGTTGTACTATGAGATTTGAAATGGTAGCTCAGATTTGGCCTCTAACCTTTGCCTTCTACCTATCCCCCAATCCAGATGCAAACTAAGTGAACTGAAGCTCTTCTTGATATCCTGGCTCTTTACAGACTGCACAGCCTGAGAGCTTAAAACCCAGACCCCAGTAATCTCTGAGGTAGTTGCTTACACATTTTGTGGCCATTGGTGCTAGTTTTTACAGCACAACCATGGCATGCATGCCCAGGCAGTTGCCACTATTCAGCCTTATCCAAGAAGCAAATTTTACAGAGATTCTTCTTCTTAGGACAGTGCCCTGTCCTAAGTGCAGCATGGAAGGGAGCACAGGCCATCAATCTGCAGAGAATTTAACTCGGATTGCTCGGCACTGATGATTTGGAAAACTTAATTATTACTATTTTTCTTATTCAAACAAGGAAAGTCCCTAGGCCATTCTGAAGAACCGCACCACATCTTTCCAGAGACTATTTATATAAAACTAGAGAGGCCTTTCCAAAACACACAGTTCTAACAGGCTGAGCGGGAGAAATTACTGAAGAACAATTAAAAGATAGCACACAGATCTGCCAGTGAGGAGACCAAGCAATATCATCTTCCCATCTTTGTACTGCCAGGGTCAGGCTTCTTATGGTACATGTAAGAGTAATTTTATGCCAGTCCTTCCGCGTGAAGTGGAATACTTGCTCCTTGAGGGCACAGCAGATGGAGGATAAGTGGCTGAAGAAAGGGACAAAAGCCCTGAAAACTGATGCAATTTATAAACTTTCTCCTTTCACTGCAAAGTACTGACAGACTATCACTGCAAAGGGTTAGCTGAGTGCTAAAAGCTGTGGCTCTACCAAGGAAGAGCTGAGAGAGGAATGGAGGCAGGATGCTGAGGAGCAAGAAAACACTGAGCAGTCTTGTGTTCTCAGACTAACCTCCTGAAACACATTCTGCATACGAGTCTGAAGAAAGGTGCTTTCTGAGCTGGGGTTTACAAACCCAGGTCTCAATTAGTAGATGGGAATACATTCGCAATTTTTTAATTTGGGGGATTTTTTACTTGTTTCTGCCTACCAAACGCTGAGGCAATACTGCAGAGTGCCAGAAGATGGTGGGGTTACAAAATAAGAGTTGGAAAATTTGGTTTGTTACTTCTTTTTTCCTCAACTATACTGCAACACTGTTTAGGATTTAAACTATCAATACAGAAATTACCACACAGATGTCGACATCATAAACAAACATACACACACACACACGCAGCTTGCAAAGCTCTTTAAGAATTGGACTTTTCAGTTCTATTTAACAACAGTTAGACAAAAGTTAGCAACTTTCTTCTTTCAGTGTGAATACTGGTATAAAAATACGTCCACAGTGTTCTATCCACAGTCTAAGTCAACCAACACCATGTATATATCTGCCTTAAGGGCATTTGTGCAGTTTCTAAGATGTGGATCTTTCCAGGGCCTGGAGAGCACCTTTTCCTCCTGGACTTTTCACAGCTACAACTGATCAGTTTAAGACAAGGCACTATTTCTCCCTTCAAACCTGGCCTTGCTTTTATCCTAGGACCACTACAGCTACAGAAACTTAATGATTACACCTACCTTGTTCTTTCTTTTGCTATCTGACAGTGTAATACCACAGCGTTCCATGATACAATGAATAATGGCAAGCTTGAAACAGGAATGAGAAAGCATGAAGCAGAAAATTGCAGGCAACACAAAAACCACCAGCAAGCTGAGAAACAGTCTTTTTCAGGATGTCATGCTGGAAAGTCTGAGAAAGATTACTTACTTCACTAAAAAATTACACCTGCTTTACTGTTATGTTCCCAATGAAGCATCCCCCACTCCACCCCTGTCCATACAAAGGCATTACGAATGCAAATGCACCCCAGTCTCCCCTTAGTCATCAGACTACACGTATTCAAAGCCCCATTCATCTGAACTTTGTCATTAATATCCCTCACAGCGTTGCTGTTTTGACAGCATTTTCCTTTGTGATATCACAGACACTGTGGAAGTGGCTGTCAGACCGATTACACTGCCCGGAGTTTTTCACCCTCTCTACCATAAACAAAAATTACTGAAGCCCAGCAGGTCACCAGCAATCCGTGCATAACCCTCCCACTTGGACAAGCAGACAGCGTGTTCAGAAAGCTGGAGTCAGCACTTCAGAGCACAAGGACAACAAGCTCCTCATCAACTCTCAGAGGGGAAATATTAGCAGGGCAAGGGCACATTATAAAAAGATTAATGCCGTGCCAAAAATAGTTCTAGATCATGATGACACATAAACAGTTTGCATGAAGAAGAAACAGTAGGGAACAACAAGCTATGAGGCTATAATCCAATTTAGGAGTTCTGGTAATAAAATGATGGAGAACAGTAAGGTTCAAACCGTTTCTGTATCAGTACCTCCCAGAGTTACTAGAATTACAGCTCCATCATTTCAGCTGCATCACATATCACAATCCTGGACACAGAATCTCCCTCACCAACATATCCTGTACCCACTACGTTTGATGGCTGCATCTTGCTTAGCTGCATTCAGGTCTGTAGAGCAGCTCTCAGACCAGTATAGGCGTTTTCCTGACGTGGGAGGATGAGTTCCTAACTGGCTGCCCAGTGCCTAGTCTTGCTGCCAGTCTGCAGATGGCTTAAGTGAGATCCTAGAGCCCATGAAACACCAAGTAATATTACAAATGTGCATAACTACATCGAGAGAGAATCAGAGCACCGTTACTGTTGAAAAGCCACACCCAGAGGCTAGGAGGGCAAAGCCTGTGTTCAGTAATGTTACAGCAAATCAGGAGTGGTTCAATTGATTTTGGGATCTTTGTCCAGAAATTCAAAGGTCAGGTCCAATATGTAATTGGTTGAGTGTCCGATGTGATTTTTGTTCCCCTGCGTAGGCATCTTCAAAGCACTACTCTACATCATTTTCCTGTATAACACATACCTAGCACAAACAGTACCATGCCTAATCTAAGTGGAAATTTTGCCTACAACTGGCAAAAAATATAGGAAACCATTTACCATTTTAAACCCTGATCTGTTTGTCCACCTCCCCTTACTGCCACAAGAACCTGGCTCTACTTTAAGTTGTTATTAATTCTTACTTTTCTGAGATGGCGAAAAAACCCAAACACGTACTCTGCCCCTTTGTCCTTGTGATTTTTACTGTCCACGCTACCTTCCAGGGATGCGTTCAGGGGAGCAAGCACTGCAAGGAATACTGAAAGCTGACAGTCTGTTTCCAAGTTAGACATCCACTTCAGAAACTGTAACAGCAGCCAGTTTATTCAGGTTAGAAAGTGATGCTTTAAAAGCAGCAATGAAGCCAGCAGTTTAGGACAGACAAATGAAAACACAAACTCTATGGAAGGACACTAAAAATTACTTAGAAAAAATATAGACCCTTAAAGAGAAACACAAGTGTTTCAGGTAAGGTGGACAGAGGTCTGAGAAACAGATGGGTTCCCATAAGGAAAAAAAAAAAAGAGCTCCAGCAGATACACTGCTAAATTATTTTATCATTTGAAAGGTTGTTCAGAAAGGCTGTTAAGTTGCTGCAAAATTCTGCACAGATTCCAAGTGTATATTCATGGTGTTTTTCCATGTTTTATAAACTACCTGTTCTTGTTTACTAGAAGCCCTAAATCTTGCAACTCTAAGTAGGGATGCTTTAAAGACCACACTCCTGACCATCCACATAGTAACAAAACGTCATGCTTGCGTACAGGTGACGGTGGCCATTTAAGAAGTCATTTGTCATTGGTAAGTGAAAGACACGGCTGCCTTTTTTTTGTAATCACAGCTGACACCAACTCCATTTCTGAAACTGAAATTCATGTGAAGCAACTACAAATGTTTATTCACTGCCAGTAACTAAACCCACGTTCTCCTACAGCACGACACCAATTAAATTGATTTAATGACCCTTGCATCACGCTAGAAATGTGTCTCCTAACGTGTATTTCATTACTAGCCTGGGTCTTTAAGCTGTGCCACACGCAGAGGTTATTTCTGCTAGCTGCTTAGGAAGAGGGCTGGAATGAGAACGGACACGGAAGTGGTTCCAGAGGCCTAACTGACAGCGGATTGTGAGGATCAGGGAAGGAAGCCTGAAACAGGCAGAAACAAACGGGAATTTTCACAGGCCTAAGGCCATGCGCGTTTGCCAGGAACTAGCTTTCTCATACAGGCTTCATTTCACATAAAAATGTTTTGTTTAGGGATTACTGCACTTTCCGACTAGGAAGGGAATAAAGCCCCATCCTTGTGGGCAACTATCTGCTTCTAAACAAAGAAACTCTTACGTAAAGGCTTGTCTTTGGGAAACAGACGTTTCCATGAGCAGTGATTTCCGAGTCACCGTCTCGCTGCAGTCCTTACTGTGCCAGTGCAGACCGCAGCCCCACTGACACGCACAGTTTCTTGCATTCACCAAAATTTTAAGGACTTTCTTTCTCTGGAGGAGAATAAGAATTGTGCATGTAGTCCTTCTCACCTTGAGGATATTACATTAGTACCACCCTCAGCCTTGTTTTATTGCTCCAATAATTGCAATGATTGAATACACAAGAACATCTGCATTCTGAATTACCTGGCTCCAGTAAAGAACAGCGTTTGCCAGCAATCACACATAACGCCACTTTGCTGATTGCAGTGGTGACTAGAGCAGTAAGTAATATGTTGTCCTATGATGTACTCTTTAGAGGAATTCATACCCATGACAATGTAATAGGTATTTTGTTTTGCTAAACATGTATGTATGTGCTTTCCTTCTCTCTTGCGCATGCAGACAAATGCAGGCAGGTGAGCTAGGTAACTTCAAACTGTTCTGAACTATTGGACTATATGCAGCAGTGGTAATAGTCATGAAAATCCAAGCCACATATGTAGATCAACAACATATTAATATTTCAGTGACATTGCAAATATTTTTTCTCCCTGAACAATCTTAACTCTCATGTCCTCTGGTAGTAACTGTGAACAGTAGATGGAAAGAAGCAATACTAAAAGAGAAATCCAATTTTGTATCCCTTCTAGGTAAACATTTAAAATAAACCCTCATGTTATTTCCCTTAGGCAGTACCATATTCACTAGGCTAAGTTTACAAAACAAATAGTCATAATCCACTTTGTATCATTACAAATGTTTGATTTGTAAAGGAGCTGAGGGACTGTAAATTTAAGTTATAAGCCACACAAGCAGAGAGAAAAAATACCCCAAGGGCAAGAAAAATGGATCCCCCCAAGAGGACAGTTTTACACCACTCCAGTGGACACTGGAAATACCAAGGATATTTCAAATAGTAGCAAGCATGAGTGATTGCCTAATTGCATTGTTAGTTCCTTAAAGCAGATTTCACAATATGTGCAGACTCATACAGAGGGAGTAAGGTTATTGACTAATTTTTGTTTGTAAACTGACATACAATTTTCAGGTTGCTTTTTTTCCTTCACACAAAGGACCTCAGCAGTTTTCAGCTGTAGCAGCCTACCTCCCCTTTCCAAGACTGCGAGAAATACTGATGTTCCAGTTTCCATACTAGGGGGGCTAGGGTGTTGGATGTTTCAGATCAGGTACTACGTTTTCTCATTCTGCGAGTCTGAGAAATTTCAAATGCTGGTTCCTCTCTTACACACAAAGCTCACAATTCTTCAGCAACATTTTATCCCATGCTAAAATCGAGATCAAATTAATACATGAAGGTTTTTGCCACTCTCCAACTTGTCCTGGATTCACTCTGTGTGTTTATAACTGACCTCAGTATGAAACACGTAGCTGCTAACTCATGTGAGAGCTACCACTTGTCAAACAGGCTTCAGGTTTCAAAACATGGCTGCATTTTTTTGTTGAGCAAAGCTGTTTTACTAGTCCTTTCAAATGTGCCACATCTGTTCTGCTTGCATCCGGTTCCGTGGTGGTCTCTGCCAATGGGCTGTGGATAGGAATGCAAAAGGGGAGAAGGGCAAGGTCTCCACAGAGCTGTGGACAGCAGCTGAACTCTGGGTAAAAGAGCAGATCATTGCCTTTGAACTCCATCTCCCAACAGCTGTAAGGTGTTTGAAGATGATGCAACCATCTTAAAACAGAGATGACATTTTAAAGGAGTACTAATCACAGCTGTACGATCTTACCTTTGTTTCTGCTTTAAATTCTGCAAGTCACATTTTACTGAATTTACTAAGAAAGCATAAAGAGGATTATTTAATAATTTCTCAAACATATACACAAGCCTACACATAGCATCTTCACTTGTTCTGAAGTCTTTGTTTTGACTTACATGCACTTATACACAGGGAAAAAAGTCAGTATGAAAAATGGCAAACCCCTCAAACAGCAGCTCTTTGTGTTAGTTCCAACACAGATGACAGACAACTAGTCTTTCACCTCTACCAGGGCCGGTGACCCGGCACCGCTACAGGAGCGTGACCTGGATTCTATTGTGTTTCGCGCCCCATCAACAAAACTGTCAGTTCAGCTCTAACTACAAAACTCTTTATTATTATTCATCTATGAAAGCAGGCAAAATGTAAATTAATAAACAGAATCTCCGTAGATTTTGCCCTAATGGACTTTTGACTAATAATAACAACACCTAAATACAGATTAAACACACATCTGGAGGTTCATGAGAGAAAGTAAGTGTATTCTATTCTCTCCAGCAACTTTTCATGTTGTGGCCACTTTCCAATGGCCTGGAGACCATGGCTGCTGTTCACCTCAACGAAACGTTGCCCTAAAACAAGACAGTCACGTAGACACTCTATAAACACTGTGAAATGAACTTCACCTTTAAAGTTTACAAATGGAACAAAAGGTTAGAGGAAAAAAGTAGATGCCCACTGGAAACAATAGCAGAGATCAGAACAGAATTTATGTCTGCCTGACTTCTAGACCATTGCTACACCAAAACCACACCTGTACAAACTCAAATGTGAAAAAGTAAACAGAAAAAGTACCCTTGACAACAAGACATGCGGACACACAAGGTCAGTGTTCCACAAATGCTCAGCTTCAGAAGCAGAAATGCAGGGCCAGTGATTTACAGGCAACTCCTGCTGAGGTTTCTAATTGCTATAGTAGAAATTGTGTGCCTTCTTCACAGCAGTAGCCTGTAAAATCTTTTCTCCATTTCGTCTGCTAAAGCTCAGCTAGCATACACATTCCTGGGGCTCATTAGTGTGTGCTACAGATGTTGCTAGATAACCTTGTAAAAAAAAAAAAAAAACATAGCTAAGCCCTGGTCTCAATTGTTTTGAATATACAGAATTTGTGCACTTCTTTCAAGCTGTACCTCTTAGTGGGTTGTTCAGTACATCATCTACCTGGAGTTTGGGGCCGGCTTGTTTTCTTAAGCATTTCCTCTACAATTATTTGCTGGACAGGCATGGAAAAAAATAGCCTTTTGTTTCTGATATTTGCCTACTTCTATCTCTGGCAGAGGTTGTGCCAGAGGCGTAACCAGTAATATTTATCTTAATGTTCAAGTAAGGTAAACGTACCCAATGGATGCTTCTTTACCTTTTTAAATAGGTTACATGGTATTTGGATAGTCAGTGGGTATGCTACAAACATTTATCAGCTCACACTGTTTCTTCCCACAGCACTCTGGCTCCTTAATGCTATTTTCTGATCAATTATCCTAACTCTCACTTTCTGACAAGGAACTAATAAAACTTATAGGACGACGATTTTATTTTCCAGAGCATTATAAATTGACATTTTTTAAAGTGACGGTCAGGACTGAGGAACCTTTTGAAGATGAAACGGCATTACAGATGTCTGCCTTGAGTGCATCTGTGATTCACATACCTTTATGCTTAATACATTTGCACATTTCATAGGAACAAGGAAGGGAAGGAGGTAAATGATTTCCAGCAATCACGGCATCATGACATAGTCTTGCCCTAAAGGATCAAGCTATGCTTTCCTTCCTGTTACTTGCATCGCTATCAAAGGTCCCACAAAATAAATGTAACCGACCTCTTTCTCCTAATTCACGTTAGACCCTCAGCTGGCGTGAAGTATCTCAATTACGCTTTGGAGGCGGTGAGGATGTCACTTAGGGCACACACTGAGGACAACCACTGTTGAACCACTCTTGAACTGGAATTTCATTACCACCATATTAATTCTGACCAGAGTTATAAGGGCCCTAATCCACTGGTTCTGTTTCTGACTGCACACTCTGCGTATGTGGACTACTGCTATCGATGCCTGTAGGAAGAGAGCTGAACTTGTACAAAAAAGTTCATCGTAGAAAACACTGAAGTCACACGCAGCTGTGTGAACCGCAGCTGGTTCTTCCTTAGCACAGAAAATTCTCATTAGCTATGCAAAACTTTATAAATACTAGAATACAAATTGGACCTGGACCCTCAAAGCCATGTAGGTTTGTTATTACGGTCACCGCAACTTTTATTTCAAGACCAAAGGCCCAAAATTATAAAGCATAACATAAAAGTAGACTTTTCTTCCTGTCAGTTTTCTAGGTAACAGAACATATTGAAACTGGTGACTGAAATTCTTCCTTTGCGGAACTGACTAAATGCTAGCATCATCACTGTATTTCGAATGATACTAAGATCAAGGCAACCCAGATATTTCTGATTAAGCCCAGCCATTAGCAATACTTTTCCTAATCAGCTTTTCATAAATGGAAATTCTCCAGCAACGCTTTGAAATCAGACATCAAAGTCAGAAAAAAAAGGACATTTTAGAGTGATAATAGGAAACATACAGAAAAACCTACAAAACCATGTCATTCTAGCTGTTGCTGCCACGTGTTTTACAGCACTGTGGGTCAGCCAGTACAGCAGATCGTCTCCTGCGTAGGCTTCAGGGAGTGGGGGACTGCTGGAGCATTTTACCTGTCAAAAGAAGGCTTCTCTCCACAATCAAATGCATCCTGTAATTCCTTGACAAGATTAGCCTGCCCAGGCAGTCGAAAAAGGCCTTCTTCCTTTAGCCCCCGCTGGCGGATAAAATCCACGCACTGCTCCACCAACATAGGAGCCAGGCGGTTCCCATATCGCTTTTCATATCGCACAGTATCTTCCAGCTTCTGGCCAAAAATACCTGCATGAAAGAGAGATGTGACTGAGTCGAGATTCATCAAAACATCTGAGGAGCCCCAGTCGTCTCTTCTAACGCACGCAATTTACAGGTCATTTTAATGCATCAACAATTAGCCTACTCCTGTCTTAAGCGTAAAATGCTCCATTTCACCTTTGATACTCTCATGGAAATACAACGCTGACATGTGTTACAACAATGATCAAAAACATCATTTAAAATAAAACACTGTAAATGATTTTTCAGACCACAAGCACAGAAAACATAGAAGTAATACAAATAGGATTTTCAGTCACAAAATTTCTGATTCGAAAGTGATAACACATCTCCACCTTCTTTGGTTCATGTCTAATTATCTATAAAAAATTAAGTAGTTCCTGTACCAGTGTCAATGACATATAAACATTACCTTTACATACGAAGGGCAAGAAATTTATAAATTTTTGTTCCTACTAAACCAAATCATGAAGTTTTAATTATTAAGTTTTCCCACATAAACAAAGACCATTCCTATAATGTATTGCATTATCACTGTCTGCTTTGGCAACAACAAATTCTGCGTATCATGGAAGAACCTGACATGAAGGGTGAAACGCTTAAGAAAAACTGCAGGAAACCTACATTCATCCTTAACCTCAGAAGAACATGTGGGTTGTTTGTTTGTTTTTGACAGAATTAACTTTAATCCTGACCTGAGGATATTGTCACTAGCACTGGAAAGACAGTTACTCTTCAGAACTTATTTTGCCTCTCCCTTTCAAACTGCAGAGCCAGCCATCAGAGACAGCATGACAACAGTGTTCACACACGTCATCTGTGACGGAGGCTCTCCTGAGACCACCATTTGCTGAACAGTACTGGTTGGAAGCAAGGCAATTCAATTTCTGTGCACAGCACAACAACGAACAGTTCTAAGGCAGTCATGAGCAAAAGCTAAAGACCAAATAACTACCCATACTTGGAACACTCATTTTCCAATTACGTACACTATAAACTGAGGAAAAAAAAAGCAGTAAATCAAATTGTGCCCTTCACTGAGCACACAGTTCCTAATGAATATTTAAAAATATTCAATGAGGAGAACAGAGTTATGTTGGTTTGTTTTTTCTAAAGAAAGTCCAAAGTTGGGCTAGTCCACTGTCATGGTTTAGCCTTATCACATCAGTTGGTGCGATACCGTTGCTGGTGCACTGTTGTGGTAGCGACTGGCACCTGTTGGTCTGCAGCCTTTAGCAATCCCACAACAGAAGGGTCCTCTGAGAGACCAGGCAAGGCAGACAGCTGCTCAGTGTCCTCAGTCTCTAGAGCAGCTACATCAAAATCCCACCAGTGCCCTTTTGGGTCCTTAAAGTACCCTCTCTTGAGATAGTCAATGCCAAGGATGCATGGAGCCTCTGAGCCAGTCACAATGGGGTGCTTTTGCCACTTCTTCCCAGTCAGGCTTATTTCAGCCTCCAACACAGTCAGTTGCTGAGATCCACCAGTCACACAGGAAATACTGATGGGCTGTACCCCTTTATAGCTTGATGGCATGAGGGGACACTGTGCACCCGTGTACACTAGAGCTCTGTACTCCTGGGGCTCTGATGTGCCAGGCCACTGAATTCACACAGTCCAGTAAACACAGTTGTCCCTTTCCACCACCTGGCTGGAGGCAGGGCCCCTCTAGTACTGACATGCTTCTTCACTCAGGTCTTGAATGAATGGATGACAGGTCAAGTCAGTTCCTCCATCCCATCTGGATATGGGAGCAGCAATTTTTCTGGAAGAATCCACACTGGTGAATTTTTTCCCTTTCAATTCACATGCTCTGTCCGCTAGAAAAAACATAGGTTTTCCATCCCACCTCCTCACATCCTCTCCACGGTCACGTAGGTAAAGCCACAGGGTACCCCGTGATGGATACCTGCTGTATTCCCTTCTTTGACCATAGGAATGCTTACTCTTAATAGCCGAGATACTGGCTCGCACAGGCAGGGAGCAGAACGTTTCCTCTCTCAATTGCTTAAACTCCTGGGACAGTCTCTCTACAGCCAAGACACAGGCATGTATGGGGGAAGAGACGCTTTCCTCATATTCCCGGAATCAGTGAATCATCTCATCCACTGCTGCTGCCTCACCCTCTTTCCAAGGTATTACTGTGAGCACACTGGCATAAGAGGATCGTGCACTCCGCGTTAACTTCTGCCACCTGGGTCGTGTGCACTGAACTTCATCAGGATCGGGTCACAATAAACCATCTCCAGCACAGCCAGTTCCCTCAGGCACTGGATACCTTTCTCCATGGTGGTCCATTTGCCTGGCTGATGCGGCACACTTTCCTTAAAGGGCTGCCTTTCCTTCACCCTGGTCAGGAGTCGTCTCCAGAGGCTTACATTTTGTGTCCTTCTTCCAATTGCTTTGTCAATGCCTCTTTCTCCAGCACGTGACCCCAGCTGCCTGGCTTCTCTGCCCTCTAACTCCATGCTACCGGCCCTGTTATCCCAGCAGCACAGCAGCCAGGTGACAGCATGTTCACCTGGACAAAGCAGAAGTCCCTACAGATATCCCGTAGCTCCCTCAGCGATAAAGATCGAGTGGTTACTACTGCTTCATCCTGTGTCTCGGACTCTTGGGACAGCCCCGCTACCTCGTCATCCTCTTCCAGATGGACTGATTTGCGTGTTCATTTCTTTCTCTGTACTGAGGCAACTGACACCGGTGCCAGTTGACACTGACAGTGGCACTGGCAAACGGGGCTGTGGAGATGGTGTTGCCAAGGTGGGCGCCACTCAGGCTTGGGTTACCCCCCCGCCCACCACGCAGTTCTGCACTGCCCCCTTCGCGTTAGGGCGATTCGGGTGGCTGCACAGAGCCTGCCTCTGCCCCGAGCACCGGTAGCAGAAGGGGTAGCGTTCCCAAACATATCTTTAGACAAGATCACGAGAACATTCAGCAGCAAGCTGATCCCTAACCACAGGTCACCCCAACACCATGAAACATTTCCAAAATGCTCATACTCTTTAGTCATTGGCCAAAGAGAAGAGGGGAAAAATCCACCCCAGCATCCAATCATCTCTCCGCTACAGGCCGAGTTCCCAAGGGGTAAAAGGGAAAGGGGTACTGAAAGCCTCCAGGAGAAAACTCTCAAAGTACCAGGGGGCTGTCTATTAAATACAGATGCAGATAGAGGATTCCTCCCAACATCAGCAGTACACTGACCAGCTTAACAAAACCCTTCAACCTGCTTTGAGAATGTCAGATCAGGATAATAAGGAACACATAAGGCAGTGGATCCTGCCATTCTGTTAACAACTTAAAAAATCCGAAACTCAGCATCTTGATCAGTCACCCCCACATGGCTACACCGAATAATTATCACACACTATTCAGATCTGTTCCTATTTCAACTCTCTCAAGCCCCACGATGGGCACCAAAAAGAACTGTCATGGTTTAGCCTTATCTAGTAATTAAGTACCACACAGTCACTTGATCACCTCCCCCTCTCCAGGAACAGCGTCAGAGGAAAAGACAAGGAAAGCTCGTAAAGTTGAGATAAGAACTATTTAATAATATAGATGAAAATTATAGTGATCCTAACACCACTAAGTAATTAAAACAATAGAAAATAGAACGTATGATACAATAGCTCACTATGCACTGACCAACACCCAGCCAGGTCCCAAAGCAGAGAGCAGTCCAGGCCTGAGACCCCAGAGGCAGGGAGAAAACCCACTGACCTCCAACCCACTAACAAAAGAAACTGCTCCCCGCTAACAACTGCGCCAAGGGCTAACAAAGAAGCTAATGACCCAGCTATCAAGCTAGCCAAAGTCTTAACAATCCCCTGCCCCAGACCACTTTTCACCTCCGAAACTGCGCATATGCACACTCAGCCTGACCACTGAGCCTGACATACAATGGAATGAGACAACTCTCTCAGCTGCTGTGGGCCAGCCGACAGCACTGTGTAAAAGAGGAGGTCGCTCCTGCTTGAAACCAGCAAACCTACTTTTGCTTTTGGCCCAAAAACTTAATTCACCCAGGAATTACAATTATATGAACTAGTTGCCACAAGCTAAGGTAGCATTCAGATTGCAGCATCCTTCAGGGTAACCTTCAGTGTGTACACTTCTCTTCCAAAAAAAGAAAGATAACGCACCCCTCAGTTGTAGGGGGAAAGTTGCCTTGCATGTGCTCCAGAATCTCATGGCAAATGGGTAATAAGCTGTCAGCTGCCCATACTGAAGGTCTGGGCTTTGTATTTAAGTGCAATTAGCACAGGAAGTAACAGGGGAGAGTAACTGATGTCCAGCTAAGATATCCAGAAAGTATTCTGATATGCAGAGCAGCATACTTTGCGATTTCCATGGTACCTACACTTGTGGATGCCAACAGCAGTACGTAAGGGGACTGAACATCCCAGAGCCATTCTTCATTAGCCTCACTTTTTTCATGTTGTACAAAAGCTAAATCCCAACTATTAGCAATTAAAGAAGGAATTTTTGAAATTTCATAACAAGTCAAGCTTAGAAGACTGCTAACTTATGTGAAATATTTGGTGTATGTAAATTCAGCATGTTCTCTTAATTCTTACATACTCTCCTAACCTCCTGCAAACCACCTATGAGGATGGCAGGAGTATTAAATTAATTTGGGTTTCTTGTATTTGTCTGAATTAAGGGTTGCTGCTGGTCAACATGGACAAAATCCTCAAGTTCCTTGATTTTCTAGGCCCTCCTTCTGAGAGTAGTGAAATTAAGGAGGAAGGTCAACTGAAAGTCAGTTAAGGAATGTTTATGATTATGGGAGTTTGGGGATTTCAAATCCTTCATATACAAGAAGGCTGCTGTTTGGTGCCCCTAAAATTGTCCCTTCTCCTGGCTGAACAAGCCCCATTTCCTCTGCCTCTCCTCAAAGGGCATGTGTTCCAGCTCCCACATATCTCAGTGGCCTTTGCTTATCTTCCTCTTACTTTATCTTACACCCACCAGCCTTTTTTTTTTTTTTTTTTTAATGGACACAGTAATTGACATATGGTTTAAAAATGCTGAGCAGAGGGGGTTAATCACTTCTTCCACTGCAAGTTCACTGCAGGCCTCTGTCGAGCTTACTGTCCCCCAGGGCACCCAGGTCCTTTCTGCAGAATATTTATTCCCGCTTAGGTGTAGGACTTTGCTGTCCTACTCCAGTTTGTCCTGTGAACATACAGTCTGAACTTCCCTCCAAGAGCTCCTGAGATCCCTTGGTTTTAAACATGAGGGTTTGCCTCTTTAAAAAAAAAAAAATTAATCAGCATAAGTTATTCAAATTATACGATATATAATTTCAACTCATGCCCACTGACAGTAAATTTAGTATGAATAGGCTTTGTCCTATTCGCTATACTTTCTTCTTTCCATGCTAACATTCTTTAATCAGTAATGTGCATCTCCCAACTTTGCAGAGGAATGAGTCAGTTCTCAGACCTATCAGACTGCTTTGAAACTCCTATTAATAATAACACTGCAATCAAAACACACCACAGCCCAGAAAGTCAATCATATCCTGGGCTGGATCAGGAGAAGTGTGGCCAGCAGGTCAAGGGATGGGATTCTCCCCCTCTGCTCTGCTCTTCTAAGACCCCACCTGGAGCGCTGTGTCCAGCTGTGGAGCCCTCAGCATCAGAAGGATATCGACCTGTTGGAGTGAGTCCAGAGGAGGCCACGGAGATGCTCCGAGGGCTGGAGCACCTCTGCCATGGGGACAGGCTGAGAGAGTTGGGCTTGTTCAGCCTGGAGAAGAGAAGGCTCTGTGGCAGACGTTGTAAGGTCCCTTCAGGTACTGGAAGGTGCTACAAGGAAGCTGGGGGGGGCGCTTTTTACAAGGGCCTGTAGTGACAGGACAAGGGGTAATGGGTTTAAACTGAAAGTGGGGAGATTTAGATTACATATCAGGAAGAAATTCTTCCCAGAGAGGGTGGGGGGGCACTGGGACAGGTTGCCCAGAGAAGCTGTGGATGCCCCATCCCTGGAAGTGTCCAAGGCCAGGCTGGATGAGGCTTGGAGCAACCTGGTCTAGTGGAGGGTGTCCCTGCCCGTGGCAGGGGGCTTGGAACTGGATGGCCTTTAAGGTCCCTTCCAACCCAAACCATTCTATGGTTAATACAATTTTTCAGATGCTGTTTTTTCTTTTCCCCTTTTTTATTTTAGAATTGGCTTTCAGAGCATGTCTAATAGGTAATGAATAAAATCAGAATAAGGGGTTTTTGCACGCTGGGAAAACCCATTCTTATATTATTATAAATTGCTGATACCCCACAACACAAAGTGTATTGAAAATCAGTGGCAACATAGGATGTCTGTAACTGGTGTCAAACAGTAATTTTTATGACAAATAGAAAGTAATGAGTGATTCACATACAAAAGGTGACATATTTAAATGGATGTAACAAACTTGGTTGTGTACTGTAGCAGCAAATCAAAGGTACTGAACGAAGAAAACCTTAGAAAACCTGTATCTGAGGAAAAATAAAACCTGATATGATGGAGAGGTAACCAGTGTCAAGAAAAAAAAAAAATCAAAATCAGAGCCTAAAATTTCCTAGTTCTGGTGCCTTAAGAGTAAACACCGAATTGTTTCTACTACTGACTGCAATAAGGTGCACTGTAAATTAAGGGACTTCTTTTATTGAGACACTTAAAGTACATATGGCTAGGAATGCGTGAAGGAGAGAGTAACTACAGCAGTTATCTCGTTTTGACAGGTTGGATTCAGATCCTACACAATCCCTGGAACACAGCTGCATCAAGTCTGGCCACCTAGATACTCCACAGCCAGAGGGGTAGGTTCTTGCCCCACCACCCTCACAGGTCAGATGAAGCCTCAGGGACTTGGCTCCCCATCTATATGAAGGGTGATAATACCGGACCTACCTCACAGGCATGAGGATCTCAACACTCAGCTTTGGGGAGTTCATAGCTAGTGTGACAATTCTGACAGCCACACAGTAACCTGAAGTTAAAACTCACGGAAAATCAGGTCACACCTTAAGTGCTTCTGAAGTCACCATTTACTACGCTCTGCATTCTCCAGTTTGGTTGGCTTTGGAGTTTATCTCAGGAAGGCTCCGTTTGGTTTCAAAGACTAGGCTGAACTTCTCCCAAGGAAGTATTCCCTCCACATGAGAAATGCAGAACACCGCACTAGGCAGCATTTGGCCGTGAATGGAATCAGTCATGATAAACCTGTGTAAATATTGACCTCAAGTTACAGACTTGCTGATGCCTTATGGAAAAAACACTGTAGACAGGAGCAGAAGGGGCGGAAAAATTACAACCCTGCTTCCACATCACATTGTCATTGATTTTACCTTGTTCATCACGTTTCTGGTGTCTGTTGGATTTTTCATTGTTTTGGAATAAAAGCCAGGATGTAAGATGTAGTTTCTTCCACTGTCCCTCTTCTAATGCCGTTATCCCCTCTGATGTTGTAAGTAACTACTACAGAGATATTGCAGATTAATGGTTTATGAAGGCTAAGACGTGGACTATTACAAAGCAAAGATAACGCTATGATGAATTGTGGTTGCAAACATACAGTTACCTTAGTGGGTGTCAACGGTGAACACTATCAGCTGTACCTGGTAACTACTAGCATCTCCTTTACAGAGAAGCAAGGAAGAGAGAGCCCAAGTTATGGAAACTACAACACAACCAAAACCAAGCAGATAATTTCACGTGCCCATTTTTTTCAAAGTGATTTTCCATTGCAGTAACTAAGCAGGAACACCTCTGCGGAGAAGGGATTAAAAAACAGCCCTCATAACACACCCTGTTATCCAAACCCAAGTTTTCCTCCTAAATCTCAGCCTCCCAAATCCATAAATACACAGGTGCACAGGTGCTGACCTGTGGTTTGGTTTATCCTTGGGATAGGGTGCCAGAGGGAAAACAAACCAACCAATCCAGCAAAAAAATCCCGAGATTCAGAATGGAGGCAGCTTGGCTTCTCCACAGCTGGCAGAAGGTAGGGGAACGTACAGGACTCCAGTTCTGACCAGTCACTAGATTTTTATCAGCAGAATTGCTTTTTCAGAGAGGCCTTTGCAGACCTTTAAAGCTACAACCAATTAAGTCAAGATCACGCACAACATCAAACAGGAAAATCACATGCTAGTAAAGGGCATGCCAAGCGGTTACTCATTAACTAGAACATTCACGTGGCAAAAGTTTTGAGGGACTGGATTTCCAAGACTAACAGATGCCCATAAAGCTTATAAAAGACACTACAGTGCTATATCTAAGTTCTGCATATGTACGCTCAAGAGCTGAAAATACCACAGTGCTTTCACAGTGGTACATATTCCCATTTAGAGTTTAATTTTCAAATGTAAGAATGCTATTAGTCAATGATTTCCTCAGCCACCTTAGCAGGGGTCACATCTCAAGTCTATTGACTCCATGCTTCTTATTCAGTAAGAAAAAAAGGAGAAAGATCTAGGCGGCAGTTCGGTCTCCCTGCTCCATAAGGAATAGCTTGAAAAAGCCCACCCGCCGCTCTAGCTCTACCACAGCACGCGAACTCGTCGAGCCAGTAGAGTTCTGCCTTTCCCAAGCCGCCCCTCAGCAATTCAGATGACAGCATAATTTTTAGACAGCATAAAGCACAGAGGGCTGACGCTTTCAACAGAGGGCCCATGCCTGCACCTGCGTTGGCTCAACGGGCAGCAGAGGTTCTCCATACTTCCAAAACAAGTTCTGAGCTTAAGGGCTGTACTGATCAGAAAGGTACAGTTAAGGTCAAAGTAACTGATCTCAGTTTAGGATCCGGATGAGAATTATAAGCAGCTCTCAATTCAACATCTGTAATTCATCGACAGTGAAAATAACAGATCAGATTTTCAACAGCTGGGCTGGGAACAAAGGTCCTGGAATAACACGAAGAAGCGGCTGTCATGGCTACATAACACTTACTATGGAGTTTTAAATGATTATTTCTTATCAGCTCTGGTGTTCCCCAGCACCATGTGCTGTTTTGAGTAGATCAAATGCAGGGAGCATTTTCTTATTCTCCACAGATTTTTGTGATGTACATGAGAGGAAAAATAGCAACGGCAGAATTTTGTTCTCTCCTGACTCATTTTCAATCCTTGTCCTACCCTACAGTCAGTGTGATGCCAGCAGTAGATAAGGTAAGATAAACAGCTGCACACCACAGGTTCCTACCTAAAAAAAAAACAACTCTGACATAAGAGCAGAACTAGCTACAGGCTGGAAAGGAGGGAAGCAATTTTAAGAAGATCACCAGGAACTTATCACAGCCTATCACATCAGGACCTGCACCATTTCTCTGGCCATGGCCAATGCCACCTTCTCCTCCAAAACGCTGCTCATCCAAATTCACCATGCTATTGAATGTTCTCACCACTGCCTTCCCACAAGTTTCCCTGGGTTATTTTTTTCTCCACGTACCCTGCATGCGCTCTCAAGAGTTTCCTGTGGGGGGACTTAAACAGCATTTTCTCCAAACTGGATATTCCAGAGACTTGGCTCTGCCTCTGTTCAGATGCTGCCCTCTGAGCACTGACTTCTATGACATGACCTCCCATCAGGTTTGACTAATTTTTCAGTGCCCGTCACTATGCGGTTTGATCTGAATTTCTAGGAAGGGTTCTACAGCTTGTATCATCACTGAAGATGACGATGTATCTCTGCTTAAACATGCAACGTCATGATTCTCTTGTAGTTCTGCCAATGATTTCTCCTGCTGGTTTTATTTTCTGCATCATGTTGCACAGCTTAGAACTAACTGATCTGCTTTGTGCAAGTATGACCTAGGTTTGCAGAAGGCTAGTTTTGCCTTTTTTTATACTTAGGTATACAATCTGCAAATGAAGTTAAAAGAATTTGGTATGCCAATTAATAAGACAAGTGTAGTTTGCCTAATTTGCCTGTGCAACCAGAGTAACAGCTTGACCGAAAGTCCAGTTAATGTTCATCTTTCTGTTGACTTCAGTGGGTCACAGACCCAGTTAAACATGCACACCCAGCATTCTGCAGGTCTGATCTAGGGACCTTGTGACAATGCTCTTGGCAGAAAAGCTGTATAAAGACAGGAACTAAACCAAATGATATAGAGAGCAAAGCAAATGAGCAGCGTGGCCTTCATCATTCCTTCCTCTGCCCCAAGCACTGCAACTTCACTTGGAGTTTTAGACATGAAGAGTTGCTGTGTCAGAACATATGGGCAACAAATCAACCGCTGAAGCTCTTGGAGTGGTTAAGGCTGCACCCCGGGCAAAAAGGCAGCTGTCTGCGAGATTGTCAGTTAATCCTTTATTCAATCTCCATACATTTTTCAAATAGTTAAGTGTATAAACTGGGCAGAGACAGCACTAACTCTACACTGACACCTTGAAACACACCTGCACACTTCAGAGAGACACATCCATGTCCTCCTGGCCCGTCTCCAGAAGGACTGAACTCCAGCAACGAGCAACGAAGAGAAACGCTGGCCTCGAGGAGGAGGCGTATAGGAGGGCAAACAATTTTCAATGCTATCGCAGCTGCAGCCAATAGCTGATCCCTGCTGCAGTACAAGGTGAGTCCCTTGCTGGTTGTGATCCCTGGTTTCAAGGCATCACCTCTGACTGCTTGCGTGCACAACCCTCAAAAGCCATGATGCCACTACAACGCTTCCGAGTCTTGTGAGCAAAGAGCTGCATGGTCTTGCAAAAGGACAAATGGCAGCATGGAGGAACAGTTTAAGGAGGAGCAGGAGATGAAGATGATTGTATTTGTATAAGCCCTGTGTAAGATTGTTTATCACACTTCAGAACAACATGACCATCCTTTCACTTGGATTTCTCTGTCCAGCACAGTTTTTAAGGCAGCACCAATAGCCTCCTCTTCCCCCACACAAAGCTTTTATCCTCATCATAAAGGTAGTTTCTCCCCACACATCCCAGTCGGTGGCACCTTACCATCACCTGTCCTAGCTTTTTCTCATACGTGTGTTTTGCTTCCAGCATGTCCAGCTGACATATTCTGAAAGCCAGCCTCCTCTTTGCCATTCTCCCCCCAGCACTGCCACGCTCTGCTTCAACAGCAGTATGTGCAATGCAGAAGAAAACTGGCTTTAAACATCCCTATGCAGCAGGTGGAAAGGCAAAGGCAGGATGAAGAAAGTGGCAATGCAGCACTTACAACAGGGCAGCGTGCGGTAGGGCTACACTTCAATCCATCAGAAAACCCTGAATCCAAGCACTGAAGTCTTCTGCACAGATGCACACTTATCACGCTGCTTATCTCCCCTCCTGCCGCACAGACAAAACGCAAACCCAAACTCTTTTCCCTGATGTTCCTTCTGCCAGACAAACAGGCAACTCCGAACACCACAGGTCTGATTCCCCCACCGCTCTCACTGACCTCTGCTCAGAGGCTCGACAATGACCTTGTCTCCAGCCACCTTGTTCAGGCAGCCCAATTCATGGGCCCTTATGTAGAGGAGACAGTATCAGCTAGACAGCTACAAAAAAATGAACAAAGCAGCAAATAAATCATGCATGGAATGTTGGCATCTGCATTGTTTAACATCTTTTGTTTCAGCACTGTCATCTGCCCCTGCACGCGCTGCCCCCTTGACTGTTCAAAACCCACAGCTTCCCTAGCAAAGCAGAACACAGCAACAGAACGGACCTACCTTTACGGAAACTAAAACATCGCTTAATTCTCCTATAGGTAGTTTTAGGAATGAAAGGAGCTGCTGCTAAGGCACCCGGGCTGCGGACTCCAGCATTTCTGTCTTCAGGCATCATACAGGCCACAGCCCCCACGTCCCTCCAAAGCTTTCCTTTACCAGCTGCATCCAGACAGAACACCACGACCGCTCATCACTACTGACTGCTGAGGACTTTCTGTGATAGAGCGTTTTCCTCTGGAGCCAGGAGATCTGTGGGCTTCTAGATCTTGTGTGGGGCTCGAAGTGATTTTAATGTTCTCTTCTGTGCTTCAATTTTGCTTTGGGGAACAATTTCCTTCCGTCTCTCTATCTCTTTTCATTCCTTTTATTTCCTGCGGCGAGACAACTGTCTATTATGCAATGTCACAACAAAAGAGTTTCAGCAAAAAGATGTATCTTCCATTCAAACAGAAGCGCCTGCAAGAGCGAGGGGGTGACAGACCTCTTCCTCCCAGCTGGAACAAGGGGTTGAGTGGCAGAGACTCCAATTCCAGAGGAAAAGGTCAGCGCTTCACGGTGTGCGAGGGGAAAGAGAACAATACCAGAAAGGCCACTGAAGAATCCTCCAGGACACAATACTCCTTGCTGACTCCGTTTATCTCCGAGAAGCAAAACCAACAGCCCCTTTGCCCGAAAGGCTCTCTGTCCGTAAGAGATTCTTTCAAAAGACCTTTTATATAACCAGCTCCCTGTCTGATGTTCTCATGGGCTTCTCGCTTGTTTTATTGCCTTCGAACTCCCAGCAGCTCTGACGGGAGAAGCACGTCAGCTGCGGCAGCAGCGCATCTTCGCCGGGGAGCTGCTGGGCGAATGCGTGCCGCCGCGCGGGGATGCTCCGCTGGCTCGCTCCCTCCCGGTCCCCCGCCTGGCAATGGCAGCCACGGCTGCTGCTGCCGCCTGCGCCTGCCTCCCGCCTGCAGCAGGCGCGGGGAACCGGAATGGAGGAGGGAGCCGCCTGCTCCCCCGGGTGACTCCGGGGTGACTTCAGGCGGCTGCCGTGTGCGGCAGCTTGCACAGCTAGCAGGCTGTGCCCGGCTCCCGCAGGAGCTGCCAGACCTTGCGCTGCTGCCCTGCTGAAACGCTCTTTCTCGCCTCCTCCCTCCCCCTTAGTTGCAAGCTCTGCAATTAAAGCTCAGGCCTTTCCCTCCTGTAAAAAATTGCCTTGGTAATCTAATCAGGAAAGGAATTTCACGTGCAAACAGGCATTACATGCCCTGGCTCATTTACATTTCCCTTTCAGAATGTTTTCCACAGTCACCTTATTCTTTTGGTGCAAAAAACAAGCTGGTTTTGAGCACCTTAGCGGATTCCCACCTGCCCCCCCCAGCACAGGTTAACAAATAACAATTTAATGATATGGTTAATCATTTACAGAGCTCCTTGCTCTGGTACCAGGAGTCCTTTCCTACTGCCAGACAAATATTAGTGGCTCACTGAGGCTCAGACACATCCACTGCATGTGCACGCGTGCACACGCGCACACAGACTGCTCCTAGTGCTTGTAAGAACCGGAACATTCAAGTATGTTACTCAAAGTGGCACTTGACTTGTAGACACCAGACTACTGTGGTTTACCACCTAGTACGGAAATTTAGGAAGCGGATACAAAACTGGCGTTTTGATTAATTAGTGTCTGAGATAATTCCGTGTTGCAAGTAATTACTTGTTGCTGGTCATCATCATGTGGCTGCAACTCTTCCCTGTCGTGTTTATAGCGAGTGTAATAGATGAAAAGATTTTTAACTTCAGTGGCTACAGCTCATAAAGGCAGGCTCTTAGAGAGCTTAAGCCAGAAGTGCCCTTCTTTATAAGGGTCAGACTGTTGAAGCAGCTGTAGCAACATCCATGTGCCAAGGGATAATGAAAACAGGAGTGTGTCCAGCCATACATAATTACAGAGCAGTTAATAGGGCTTAATAGGACTTGTTAGGATAGCTCAGACTATTAAGTTCAGTAACAAGTAGTTAACAAAACAGGGCACATGCTAGAAATGCAGTTCATAATGGTGACACATCCCATGATACTGCTTTTGCCTTGTTATCATGGCCAAACCTCCATGAACACTAAACCCAAAATCAGCGTTCCATCTATTCTCATGTTATCAAGGGAGTTAACCGCTTCCCAACACAAACAACCCCGAGTCAGTGTATTTGCTCAAGAAATCCAATAGGAAAAACAAAAATAACCTCCTTAGGAGTGTTTTAACTATGAATGAATTGAAACAGTAATTCAAGGCCTGCAGTCGTCTCTCATTTTATGCAAATCAGCATGCAAAGTCTTCGGTGAGGGGCTGCCCTCAGTAACTGACATTAAACACTCCTATAGCAACGATGCTGTCCTGAGAATTTTCATGGTGGCTGGAAGGATTCCCAGCTGTAAACCAGAAATAGCTCTTGCCCTATAAAAGCAAATGAGGAGCTGGTAGAGAAAACACAGGATCAGGGCTTGGGAGGTTTGGTTTCTATTTGTAGCTCTGTGCATGAATTTGGGCTAGAAACGTGACTTTCACCTAATCTCAGCTCACCTGTGAAATGCAGATGCTTCACCGCTTGCAGAACTGCAGGGTTGCCCTTCCTCATTATTTGCCACAGAAAGATAACTGGAAGCCAAGTGGAAAAACCCCACAGAGATACTCTTCAAAAAATCCAGTTCTGTTATGGCCCCAAATTATTCTGGCCACAGTAGCTTATGCTGCCACCGGACTGGAGTAAGAGAACACTGAAGAGCTCAACATGAGGCCTACTTTACAAAGAGAAAGTTGGGGATGGGTAACCTTCATGCTATATAAACAAGCAGATTTCCTACCTAGTCTAATTGCAGAAGCCTGTGCTCCTCCCACCTCTGCTCTCCCAAACCAACTCAGTATGCTGGTAGAAGATCACGCCTTTTAAGACAAAGCTTCCACTTTGTGGGCTTTAGGGTTTTTTTAAGCATTCTCCTATAAGACCTACATGCCCAGATCCAGGACTGTGCCAGTTTATTCATGTACAGGGCCAGATCCCAGCGAGATGACTGCTTAGCACCATCTTTCCAGGGCACATTTCCCCAGGAGGAGCGAAAGAGAAGACAGTCATGATTGAAGAGGTGCCAGGCAGGCCCTAGCTGACCAAGTCCCTCAGCCCAGCCCACCAGCAAGGCCGAAGCATTCTCCTAAAAACTGTGTGACCTGAACAAAGCACAAAGGAAGATGGGTGGCTCACAAGAAAAGTTTTGTTTAAAATCGTAGTTGCCTTCAGCCCCTCCCATCCTCTCTCCTGTGGTGTACATGGTAGTTGAGAAAAAGACATTTGCAGTCAGCGATCACAGTTTTCAGTGCTAACTGCGCTTCTCGGTGATGAAACAGCACAGACACTTCTCCAGCAACCTGCAGACAAGACCACGAAGTGTCTGATGCAACATGGGTGCTCTTTCACAGTGGAAAAATATTTCTGTCCCTGAACTTGGAGATCTGAGAGCTCCAAAGAACAGACTGATTAATGTACTGACATTTTGTGCGAGTACCAATCATACTTGTTTATAACAATGTAGACATTAGCACCAGAATAATAATGATGAAAATGATAATAATTTGCAGCCCATTCAAGATAAGAGAGCTTTTGAAAAAGATAACTACAAACATCCGACAATAAATTTTGATCCAGTACTACTGAAATTACTGGGTATGCCAATCAAAAGAAAAAGAATTAGGACCGTGTAGACGTGGCACTTGAGGACATGGTCTGGTGGGTACGGTAGTGTTGGGTTGATGGTTGGACGGGATGATCTGACAGGTCTTTTCCAACGTCTGTGATTCTGTGATTTATGCTACACTGCTAATGCTAATATTCTGAGGCTTATATTGGATTGGATAGCTCTGTATAACACTATTACTGGTTTTAGCTGTCACTAGCAGGATGCTCACTGACAGCTTCCTGTAACAGGCGTTTATGAAAAACTTGGATGGTCTTTTAGCTGGTGACCAAAGGAATTACCCTGCTGCTTGCTGCAGGGAAAACTGATTTCATAGAAAACCAACCTTGGGTGAAAACTTCCCCTTGCCTTTGTGATGCACTATCATGTGCCATACTCATCAAGGGAAGTGGTTCCAGACAGCTTAAAGGCTTTTAACTGAGCATGGGAACATGCCTGATACTTGCATTGCAAGTGAATACAAAGGGTTTACTCCACTTTTTTTTTGAAAGATCTAGACTGTTCTCCTCCACTTCGAAACTCTGGCTGTGACTGAGAGACTGCAGAAGAACCCTTCTCTGTCTTTGTGGATCTGGGAGCTTCTCATGTGTCCTCACTGACTCACCTCCTCCAAATGGCGCCCATATAACCCTGCGAATGGATTTCACCCAGTCCTCCATGTCATTCTGTGTGCTTGCCATAAGAAGGTACGTTTCATGATTAGCTGTCATCCGCTCTCGGTCTCCCCCTGCAAGAGAAGATAATTGCACTTAGAAACTCCTTTGCTTTCCTGCCCAGCCAAGTTCCTGCCAGACTGACTGCTGAAAACAGTAATAGCAGCTCTATAGCAAGCAGACACAGACACTATGCAGTGGAGTGTTTATCATCAGACACGGCACGACAAGAAGGCCCTGTAAGTACGTTCCCCATCAGATAGTGAGAAGCTGTCATGCTTCCAAAAGGAAATGAGAGGATAAATGTCATCAGTAAATAAAACCAGCCCCATGCCGTTCTAAGAACCATGAGGACCTTCACTAATCTGTAACTTGATATCCGTACTGGAAATTTTGCAGCAGCTATTGTACCATGACGGAGAGAACAAATGCAGAGAGAGCCAAGTGTGCTTGGAACAAGTGGGGATGAGTCCATTTTTATTTTCAGGAACACAGTGTGTCACATTCACGGCAAGAACATTTGATACGCCCAAGCGTTGCTGTGGATCTCCAAGGAGAAGGCAGCCCATGCTAGCAGCTGGCATGGTACAAACCTGCTGCCTGGGAAGGGTCTGATGAGGATTAGCTTAAGAGGGAACACGCTGCCTTATTATCCTTTATTTAGGGGGGAACCTTACAGCACCTTCCAGTACCTGACAGGGGCCTACAGGGAAGCTGAGGGTGACTTTTTACAAGGGCCTGTAGTGACAGGACAAGGGGTAATGGGTTTAAACTGAAAGTGGGGAGATTTAGATTGGATATAAGGAAGAAATTCTTCCCAGAGAGGGTGGGGAGGCACTGGGACAGGTTGCCCAGAGAAGCTGTGGATGCCCCATCCCTGGCAGTGTCCAAGGCCAGGCTGGATGAGGCTTGGAGCAACCTGGTCTAGTGGAGGGTGTCCCTGCCCATGGCAGGGGGTTGGAACGAGATGATTTTTAAGGTCACTCCAATCCAAACCACTCTATGATAAAACCAGAACTTGGCTTGCCACAGTTCCAGGTTTTCACACTTGTAGTACTGCTTCACCTCCATCCTAATGGGTATTATATGGAAGTGCAAGTGCACATGGGGATTCACACCACCTTTCCAGTACTGCAGAAGGAGCAAACCCTTCCAGAAAGTTGGTGCCAGACGTTCTGAAGCCCTTTCACTGAGCCAAGGGCACGCAGGTATACTTCACGCACAAACGTGATGCACTTGGAAATCCCGTGAGTTCTGTGTTCGTCTCTTTCCAGCTTCTTCCATCCCTATTTTTGATTATAGTTATATCTAAAGTAAATACCTCTGTTTTACAGAAGGAATACTGCTCCTGGGAGGTCTTCAGAAGAGTGTCATGCTCACAGCTAGGTTTCTAAAGAGAAATTTCTTAAGGGCTAGAAGATCCAGCCATGAATTCCTGGCACAACGGTTCTGAAAGAACTTGTGTAGTCCACACTTTACAGAATTAGGACACACAGCAGCAAAAGGCACTTACTTAACTGAAGCTTGGCAAACACAAAAGTCAGATTTTCCCAGACACAGGCAGATTCTGCTGAAGACTTATTCTTAATGATTACATCATTATTCAAAACTTAAATTTAACTTGGAGGTGAAGAGAGACACTGTTTTTCTACAGCAAAATATAGCCATTCATATACCGTGTTTCCCCAAAAGGCATCCCAAGAAGGAACGAAACAACGTGAAGTGAAATACATTTTAGACTGTATCACAGTTTATACGTCTGAATAGCACTCCTTTTTTCTAAGACATAGTTAAAAGGTAGGGAAGGACCTATTTTAAGCACCAACACTAGAGAAGTATCAGCATGAGCTAAACTGCCTTTTTTTTTTTAACTTTTCAGTGACAAGCATAAGAATTGGTACAAAACATGGATCTTCTATGCTATATTCTATGATTTTTACCTTTCAAGAAGCAGAGGATGAGGGTATGGGGAGCGGGAAGCATTTGCATCCCAAATGGTAGTACTCCACATTAACCCTGCCCAGCAGAAAGCACATAGTCAGGCCCTGGAAATTCGCTCCATCTCGAACTTTAACATAGACATCTTGACCAGAATGAAGACAGATCTGTGTCTCTCGAGCACAAAGTGTAGACATGATATTGAACTGGCATATTTTACATATCATCTAGAGTTCTCTTCTTGAAAAGACCCAATAATAAAAATACAAACAGAAAGCCTCAATGTATTGTCAGGACTATTAAATATAATAGAATTAAATGTAGTATAGAGAAAAGGATGCAACACAGTTGTGCCCTTTTTGTGGCTGACAAAAACTTAAAAGAATTTATTAAAAAAATTTATTTATACTATCATACTGTAGTTTGGTTTGGTTTGGGGTTTTTGGTTTTTTTTTTTTTGTACAAAAAGGTGCTGTACAAAAAGAACAGAACAATACATTCCCACAAAACACATATAAGATCCAGGAATAAAACATGAGGTGACCTGATTACTAAAGAGACAAAAGATGATAGCCATAGCTAAGTGATAGTCCTCCTCTCAGATGTCTGTCAGATTGCTCAATATTCTTTTAATAGCCTGCATATTTAAATTCAGCAGATTATGTGAGACTTACTCAATTACCATGCTGTGACAAATTGGAGAGTGCTCTCCAGATAAACTGAATTAATCCCAGAAGTTTGGCCAGCTAATTTACAGTGTGGATTCCAGGGCAGTACTCTAAACAACTAACTCAGGTAAACACCCACTCAGCTAATACACAATTAATCTGTCTTTAATTTTGCAAAGACAGAAAACATAGTGTCTGATTACATAATCTTTTGGTATGAGAAAGCAAAGCTTTCCTAACAAAAGCAGCTTCACCATTTTCTTCTGGATCTGTCTACTTTGTAATTCCACTCCTTTCACACCACAATATCAGATCTTGCAGGGGTTCTTCTGCTTGTGCATTAATTTAGCTACTACTCAAGAACTGAAGCCTCAATAAAAGATTTTTGGGGATACAATAGCACGTGTTGGATTTGTGTTTTACTGCAAATGCTAATATTGAGTGGGCCTGTATCTTAAATACAAAACTAGCAAGATCGGGGGGACACACAAGAAGAAATGACCATGCTGCAGGAAAGAGCCATCTCAGATAAACAGTATCAGATAAACAGAATTAGAAGGACCTTTCTGAATCTTCAGTAGGCCTGCATGACACTCCTGAAAGATTCTGTTTAGAATCTCCACTCCATTATTCTCTTTTCCCTCCTTGTAATATTATTATGATTATAATGAAGCATGAGTAGATTGCCATCTCCAAAAATCAGACACCTCTTCATACCACAGATACCGGCATTAGGTACGTCAACTTGAAAACGGTGCTCAGCATGAAGTCCACGGCAGATGTGAATGCATCCTTATTCCTTTCCTGTGGGGTGTGCAAATCATGATGTATTTTACCTGTGTTCTTGTACAGTTCCAGATTATGCCTTCTTAGATTTCCTTTCCTGCCTCTGCAGTCCATCTACGAGAAATGCCTAATCCTTGAAGAAACACTTCTCCACTGTGGTGGAGTCTCCTTCCCTGGAGACTCTCCAAAGCCGCCTGGACTTGTTCCTGTGTGATCTGCTCTAGGGGATCCTGCTCTGGCAGGGGGGTTGGACTGGATGATCTCTAGAGGGCCCTTCCAACCCCTACTGCCCTGTGAATCAGTGAATCTTTGTGTTATGGCCTGCTTGTGAATAGCTGACTCAAGAGGCCAGAATACAAAACACCCCTATCTTTTTTCATCTTTTCTCCTTGTTAATTTTCGGTGTCACAGGACCTGGAAGGAACAGAACCCAGTCTACCTGACCAAAGAAGTTGACTCTGGTGTACTCAAGATGAAAAGCTCCTGTTTGCACAACTGATGTGTGTATATTCTGTTTCCTCCAGCCCCTCGTAACAGCCAGAAGTAATTGGATCTATACTGTTTCTCAAAACTACAATGTAATATCACATATTTTTATTCCTGCACCCCTAACCAATTCCTAATCTGTTTTCTTTTCTTGGCAGCATCAGAAATTAATTCTTATTTATTGAAGAAATCTATCCATAACATCCATATGGAGTGGAAATTGTGAAGAAGTACAATACCATGATGAATCTTCCACTTTGAACAGGGTAGGTTTCTCCTCCTGTCCCCTGTGGAAGTAGCAATGATGTACAGGTTCCCAAGGGCTCCTTCTTTTGGAGGCTCACTAACCAGCACATACAGACTGCTGCAGTACCTCCTGCCCAGGACGGCCCCTGAGCGCTCAGCCCCACCCTGGGGGCAGCTTTGTGCACCAAGCCAATGCCACTTGGGTACAAGCGAGGCGAGGTATTGTAAGAACCCTTGCCAGCAACTGGAAAAAAACCCCAAATTAAAATATGGAGAAACCAATTCCTGCAGGGTCCCACTCCGCAGAGGAAAAGAAAGGGAAAAGCCTATGCTTGCTTATGCCTCATCACACACTTGGAAAAGCATGAAAAGGCAGTCGCTGAATTTAAGGGTGATTTTTTCTTGAAATACCAGGCTCAACAGCTCTCCTGCTTTTTGTCTTCTTGTCTAACCCACTACCTTTCTCGTACCTGAATGTACCCAGGCTGAACTCCGAATGAAACATTTGCTTGTCCTTTTGAAAGCATCTTGGATTTCTTGCAAACAGTAGTTCCAGAATTCTTGAGAATGGTATGAGAAGGGATTAAATTCAGACCAATTGCTTAAATGAAAATTTTCTTCCAGGAGGAACATCAAAAACTAGGATCAATCTGATTTTTTTGAGCTGGGAATTTCATGGCCAACCACAAAATAATATTCACATTCCAACAAAAAAATATTTGGGGGGCCGATTTGGAAGTGAAACAATTCCCTACTCCCTTGTGCATTTATCTTAGCCACAGTTTCTGAAACCCTTGCTTTCAGCTTGGGAACTGAAAGATGGAGAAAGGCAGACTGGCATTAAACAGAACACAATGGGCTCTCTTTAGAAGCATCCTCCTGGTTGCATGCTTCACATTTGTTTCCTAAATTTTTAATTTCTCAGGAAAATGCTGTATAGTAAAATTTTAGCCTTCTAATGTTTCAGATGAAAAATTATGAAACACTAAATGCACCTCCATATGGTATTGAAATAGGGACTCCTGGCAACTCATCATCTCACAAAAAAACCCAAGAGATTTGGCAAAAAGATTTAGGAGCTGTATGAAGACATTAATATCTGAAAATCTTGCCCGAAGTCTCCTGTGTTTTCTTTCTACTTCACCCTGTTTGACCATTATTTTCTTAGGTTTTTTAGCTTGTCTTTCAAATAGTTCTTGCTGCTGTGTGGTCTGGAATTCTCTTCCAGCTACTGCTGTCCATCACCATGTATCTTATCTGTGCATGTGCACTGAACAATGCCGCCCTCTTCTCCCACTCAGCCCTGTATCACCTGAAACATCATTCTTCCAGCCTTTAAGGTAGAAGAGCTGATGTTTGCACAACTGATATTGCACACAAATTGTTTGCAGCTCAGAAACATATGCATCTGTGTTTTGCATAAACTTTCCAAGCGTAGCCGGTTGCAGGAGTAAGTGCCATCCCCGTGTGCAGTGCAATGAAGCAGGCATGCTCGTCTGTTCAGATGTATGGTAAAACTATCTCATTTATAGCTCCCGATCAGGACTCCAACTAGTATTTCTTTGCAAGCAAAACACCATATTACAATAGAATTAATGATTCTTCCACTACACTTTGTGTTCTTAAGTTTTCCCCTATACTGCACATTTAATTTATTTCTCTGGAAAAACCCACCTGCATTTCCTTCATCAACTTTACAGCATTTGCATTCACACTTTTAATCCTAAACAGAATCATCTCTGCAAGCTGTAGAAGACACTAGAATATCAGAGACCAAGATGAACAATCTTATTCTCCTTTATTTTCCCCTAATGAAACTCCTTGTTTAAGAACAGAAATTATGATTACCTAACCTTGATATTAACTCAACACTACCTAATGCTGCTTTAAGCATCCAAGTCTGACTTGACATCCTGATGAGCTACTTAAACACATACGTGCTCATACGTGTCTGTCTTCCATAAATTGACACTGGCAACTACAGAATCCATCTGTCCTCAAGTGAGACAGGAAACTCTATAAAGGCTGTTATATCTCATAATCATGCCCAGCTTCAATGAAACGTAAGAATTCTGTTGGCCACCGCCTGTGTTCACGAACCCTGCACATCCTGAGTCTGAGCCACGCTTAAGTGGGTTTTTTCAAGGATTATTCGGGTTCCTGCACTAAGATGATATGGGACAGTTTGCCCTTCAAAGTGGCCTCAAACTGTTGGGTCAGTTTGAGCACTAAAACATTTTATGTTCATTCCAACTGGACCAGTGGAAAAACCTAACGGCAAAAAAAAAGTCTGGTCAGAACACAGACTGAAATTTGCAAAGCAAAACAAACTCCGGGGTACAATTACATTTTAATGAGATTTTAGTATCTTACTGGCTCTGGGATTCATTGAAAAACTTTTCTTCATAGCCAGTGAGAATCTGTGTTGACGGCTTAGCAACTGCTCCATCCCACATGACCAATCTGAAGAACAGAGACACAGCTATTTGAAACGCGCAACGTTTCTGAACCGTGCGTACCGCCTGCGAAGCGGCCAAGCATACCTTCTTACAGGAGCCTTGGTGAAGAGGAAGTACGGGCAATGGATTTCTGCATATCAGCTGGGGACTTATTTTTAAGGAGGTAGGTATAACACGGAGCTTGCAAACAGAAGCTGGGGCGGGTGGTGTTTTTTCTGCTGGTTTGTTTGTCCATAATTCTTAAAGGCTTCTTTATTTTGCAACATGGCTGATACTGCTCCTGCTTTTCCTAACTGTGTAAAGCTTCACCAAGAATTTATAGCACCCTCTCAGTTCAACCATGATGAAAGAAAGGAGGGCTACGCCTAAGTTCAAGTCACTTCAACCTGTTTCGTTTACCACAAAATTAAGGTAGTCTGGAGAACCAGTTCCTAACGATCGTGCAAAAACTCACGTCAAAAGGAACAACCCACACTCTGTGATTATCAGAGACAAATACTCTGTATTTACAGGAGCTTCAGCATGACTTCTCAAATGGCTGTTCCAGGATATATGCTCTATCTTCTCATCAGAAGAGACCTGCTCTTCTAACTACACAGAACTCTGTTGCATTTTCTGACAATACTCAACTTACTTACATCTTTCATGACACAGCTTTTCTAAAAACCATCTTTATCATCAAGGATGAAGGAGGTCCATAAACTGAAGCTGTGATGTTGGACTTTGTGAAGCCGAAAACCAATCAGGGAGGCTAAGACCAAGGCAGTGCGGGAGAGAAGAGCTTGAACTTGGAATACAAAAGAGAGCGCCCTGGAAAAGTCTCCATTTAAGAAACATTATCTGAGCCATCAGTGATAGAAACCCCAAAAGCCAAGGGGAATAGAAAATTATTACTAAGCGAGGCTGCACTGAGGACGTTACAGGCTCCTTGCATGCTAAACAATCAAATCCTAAAGTGCCCAGTCATTTTATCTTACACTGAGCTCCCCAGATACTAAAGTGAACCAACAAACTGTCAATTCTTAGCATTTCATTCAGATCCACAAACCCCACTGTTCAGTGTAAAGAGATTTGGGCAATCCTGTATCTTATCTTATAATTTGATGATTTCTGAGATTTTAGGATCTGTATTTTGAAGACTTTCATGACAAAAACCGAGTGCAGAAACTTGTTTCTAAAAAAACCCCTTAAGCTAATAAATTAACATATTGTCACTACTGTAGCATTTCTTAGCATCATTAGAATTGAACTCCTAAGGATTTTCAAAAGGTGTCCCTCAACACTTGAAAAATACCCCCTGTTGTTCTGTTAAAACCAGAGCAGGTAGCAGACCCGGTTCATTATTTTGAGTTCCACTACATAGCTGCATTGCCTCTGAAGCCTTGACGGCAGGTAATAGACTGGGTTGAGGAAGATATGCAAATTACAGTTTCAATCCTTTTACCCAGGACTACCCTGTTATATATATATATATATATCTCGGTTCTTGTTTGGCTCAATGCTGCTCTGTCTTCTGAAAGGAGATAGAGATGGCCGGAAGATACGCTTCTATCATCTATGTGTTTTAAATAACTAATACCACAACTGAGAAACCTCAGCTCTGAAGTACGGTGTTATCAAACCCACCATTGTTTTACTACCAAACCACAGCAGGTGCACTCTTTAATTCCTCTCTTCACGAAGAATTGACACTTTTTCCTGAAGAGGGGAATTAAGCAACTGCAAACAAGCCAGTAATGAAGATACTGCTCTTAAAATACTTCAGTACAAATATAATTTTCTGCTGCAAGTATCCAAGCCATTCTTTTGCATTAATAATCTTGAACAGCAGCTTCCTGCACTAAGTCTATTGTGTGGGCATATTAGCTTTCCAACATAAAGGCTGCAGCCTAATTGAAGTGCTAAATGTCAAAAGACTGCTAACACAAGTACATTCCCTGGTGGGCATTGTGCTCTATTCTCCATTTCCCCACTTGCAGAATGCCTGGAAGACAGCAGGCCTTTTTCAATAGAAAGAGTAGTTTTCATGAAGCTCTGAACCAGCTGCTGGTGGATCCCAGAGATCAGGCTCAGGAAATATATTCATCATGTCTAACACGAATATTATGTACAGGTAGTGCTCAGGGCTACCACTGCACTACGTCTGTCTATAAGAGTAAGTTTAGTGTCTTGCTCAATAAAAGCACAAAATCAGTGCCATATTTAAGTATTTTGTGTATGGCACAGCTACCAAGTCTTTCTCCTAACATAATAATTATTGCTGAAAAACCTGAGCAAAACACTGTGATGCTTGGTCATCAGCAGTTATAATTGTGTTAGAAAGAGAGCTGTGAATTTAAATCATCCCTTGTACAACGTAAGAGCTCTGATTTTTACAGATTTTTACAGACATATGCAATGTTGATCCAGTTATGGAAAAAACCCATTACAGGCCACACTCATCTATGTACATGTATAGTGCCATCACAGTGCCCTGTTTGCAAAATTTCAACCAAAAAGAGCTTTCCTCTGAAATTATGAGTTCAAGAAGGTAAAAATAAGCCAGAGAATCTTCCTTAACACCATAAACAATCAAAAACATACTGTGGCTTTTTATGTTTTTAAACATGTACACACAGAAGTTACAAAAAACAAATCATCGAGGCTTTTTTTTGTTGTTGTTTTTGACAAAGCAAGTAGACTACTTTGTGGGTTTTCTTCCCTCATTTGTCTGCCACTGGTCAATCGTTTCCTGGGGACAGAGACAAGAGATGAGAGATCTGCCTTCTGAACTATAGCTCAGATTCAAACAGACAGCACAACTCACTTGTGACCTCCCAGAAGATGTAACATAGAGAGAACATGCATTTTTCAAACCTGTGATGCTCAACTGTTTTACTGTTTTATTTCTACTACCTTCACATCAGGCTATGTCATTTCTACATCTGAACTGCAGTCATCAAGAGAGGAGTGCACTGCTGCAGCCAGGTCTCTCTCTGTGGCACAGCAGTTTACCTGGCCACCGACTCCACGGGGCTGTATTTGATGCTACGCTTATGGCGTAGGTGATTTTAAGATGGAATGAAGAAGACCTCCAGGCAAACAGACATCAACCAGTCAGATGTCCTCAGCACTGAGGATTTCCACGGGGAAGACCTATTGTCTTTAATAGGAAGGCTTCACTATGAAATTGAAATCTTTTTCAAATACCTTTATGTGTATTCATTAGAAATGGGGGAGGGCAGGACTATGAAATGTCTCCACATTTAACTGCTTCACCTGCCTGAACACAAGTCCTCAAGTGTAAATTCACTCAAAGACCGGGAGGACTTAGCTACAGAGATTGGCAGGTAACTTTAGGCTGCAAAGCCAGCACGCCTAGATGCCTTACCTAGGTTGTTCTCAGAGTCTAACAAGAACATTCAAAGCACATGCTCCCTTCAGCTCTCAGCATCTACTCATTACGCTCTCTGTTCCTCGTGAATATGAAATATCCTGAGCCTTCAGCAGGTAAAAATCAAGATGCTCTTTTATCAGTCTAAACATGCTCTTGTGTGCACAACACAAGGGGGAGAATTAATTCACGACAACACCAAACTTGAACAGCTAAATTCTTGTGGTATTTCTTTAGAAAGAGACCAGCCAAAAAGAAGAGTTTCGACCAGGAGGTATCCTTCTGGTGTCTCGGGACAGTGCATTGTGGCTAAGCCAGAACTTGAGTCAGTCACTGAAACTGTGTCTCATACAGCGGTCTGTGGCCATTGCTGCACACAGATGAGCAGTCAGTGCTGTTGTTTATAACTGAACTGCCAAATGCAGAGAAGGTTGCATTTCTTCTAATTTTACAGACAATTATTTTGTAAACAGACAGACAAGATACTGTATTTCCAACAGCTTCCAAGAAAAGTGGTTTCCCTTCTCCTGCAGGAATGACCATACTCTCCCAACTTCTGGACACGGTGCTTTCCAGTCTGCACTGAATTACACGCAAGCACAGAAAAACTTCATTTCTCCAGAAAGTAACCAGTTATTTCACCTCATATCTAGCTTCAAATTGGATCACAAATAAAACTTACAGCTCTTTGTGGCATAGAGAGAAAACTGAAAGAATACAAACATCCTAACTGAGCAAGTATGTATTATGCATACATAGAATTCCATTGTAACAGCACTTGTTTAACAATGAAAAGTCGTGTTTTAGCAGTTTAGAAAATAAATCAAGAATAAGTTATTCAATAAAACATGTAGGGCAACTGACATATGCAGAAGACAATTACCTAATATAGAGCTAAGCCTCAGCATAAGACAATCTTGGTTATCTAAAGTAGCAGGAGGTTTTAGTCATCAGTTCAGGCCATTTGTTACACAGCTCATCTGACATCAACCATCTCCAGGAACACTGTGCCTCTTAGCACCATTTAGGGATATCAATTCACTATTAACTCAGAGTGATTCCTCTGAGCTATCTTTGGAGCCTCTTCTAGGACGAGATGAACTGTGCTGCGGAGGTACCACTTCCCTTCTGAGCCATTCAAGCAGGCACACTCACATTTGCTTTCTTTGAGAATTCATGGACGTGCACGTGTGTCGATGCGTGTGCACGTGTGTCGGTGCGTGTGCACACATGCTTTAAGGATCCATTTCTATATGAAATGTTAGCACATTGTTCCCTGGGCTGTTCTGGATGCATACCATCTTTTAGCCATGCACAGGTATACAGTTGTGAGGACTCTAGTGTATTAGCATTACGTAAATGGCTGGTGGCTGAAAACATATCCCTGAAGTATCTACAAACCATTTACTTATTACGAATCAGTAAATGTACAAAGTAAATAATCTGTAATTAAACAGAAGTTATTCAAGGCACGTGCTTTTCCTACTAGGAAAAAAAGAAAAGCTTCATATAATAAAGTCATGACAGTGCAGGACAAACATGAGACGTAACCAGCAGGAATTTCTGATTTTAGCACATGATTTTTGTCAAATTTCTGTACATTGGTGGAAGGATTCAAACTCTGACAATGGGAAAAGGCGAACAAAACCCATCAGTGACAACCTAGACACCAGCAATGTATTAACCAACAAAGCCACACGCTCAGCAGACACTGGTTAATACTGAAGAGACCGCATCTATCCTTCAGGTAATCACTCAGCCTCTCAAGAAGCACAAAGCCTGAACCAGGAAGAAGTTAGACGTTTGGGATAAGAACCTAACCATGACATGCAAACATCTGCTACTGAAAAAACAGAAGAGAGGAATTTAAAGGCCATTGCTTCCTCTGAAAAAAATTACTGTTCATAACCATCACACGCCCTGCAAAGTGAGGCCTCTATATAGAAGTCTGTACAACGTTCTGACATCTTCAGAGAATGAGCATGCTAATATAAACTGGAAGTTAGCCAAAAAGATTTCACTGAAGTTTATCAAGATTTAACAAGAGTTACTCGTTCACTGACAGGTTACTAGTCACTAGGGGCATTATTTCCCTATGGAGGGTATGATATATTTTTTAAAGTGTGCTGAAGACAAGACACAGCAAGCAACTGTCCCTAAACCATGTGGCATATATGGTAGAAGATATTTTTATAAGAGCAGAAATAAAACTGACAGGATAAGAGAGAAGTCAGTAAAAGATAAATATTTGCCAGTGAAATGACTGAATTCATCGCCAAGTATTCCTATTGCAAATACGGTGGGAACTGCAGGATCCCATATCACGCTGTGCACAGGAGTTGCCAAGACCTGTGTGACTTTTTGAAAGGTGACTCTGGTATCTTAGACAGACTCTCAGTATCGGCGGCACAGCTTGAACTGGCAAGGATCAGAAAGCCTGTGAGAAAGCTGGCTCTTCTAAGGTTTCCCATGTAATATCTAGAAATTAAGTTTTCTGGTAAGGGCCCAAACTCTCAGATGCTTATCCAAGCTCAACTGCTAAGCCCTTCCGAAGCCTGCCATGGCAGACACCATGGGGACAGAGGGAGGCTGCCCTCAAGAAGAGGGTATTTTTAAGTGACACACTCAATGCAGGGGCAGAGTTGCACCCCCAAGAGCAGAGCAGAAATCCCAGGTAAGCCTGACACAGCACTTTAAAATTATTTCTCCAAGTATTTCATGGTATAGCCAGCAGCTACCAGACAAAGAGAAGTTCCCCATCATAATGAAAGTCGAGCTCCTGTAGTCAATCTATCAGACACACCACGATTGGTCCCCAGCTTGAAATCACTTCCTCCAAAGTGATTTTTCTCTCCAAAATGAGACATTCGGTTTAGCATTTTTTATGCATGTACACAATGCTAAATTCTAAGTTTGCTACCTAGGCCAAAGCCAACAAGGGCAGGTACAGTGGCCTTAGAGCAGCCTGAGACTACAGTTTGGCAGTCCTCCTGCTCCTACGTGGAGTGCAACCAGCCTCATAGAATCCTTCTCCTGAAGAGCTGTTCAGCAAGTGCTGGGAGATGCAGAAGTGCTTACCTTCATACCAGTGTCTGCTTAGGTTTTCAAAATGAAAAATGCAAGAGAGTATATGAAAAATACCTGAAAGACAATGTTTAGATGAGAACCAAGCATGTATTGTGCTTGCAGCACAATTTTTACTTCCTTTCAAAGAATTCATCTTCAAAACATCTCTATGGAAGAGACATAGCATCTTGAAATTATGAATTGTGATGGGTTCAGTCAGGAAAGAGTTAACTCTCTTTACAGTGGCTGCTATGAAGCTGTGTTCCTGGATGCTGAGAGCAGCACTGGTAA
This sequence comes from Rhynochetos jubatus, assembly GCA_027574665.1. NCBI lineage: Eukaryota > Metazoa > Chordata > Aves > Eurypygiformes > Rhynochetidae > Rhynochetos > Rhynochetos jubatus. The sequence continues at coordinate 27,114,512 of CM050651.1, forward strand.
GGTCTCAGCTGGCGCTGGGCGACGCCTGCACTGAATTCAAGGTCTCTCTCCACTCCTGACCCTGCAGCTGCATTCCCAGCCCTCGCTGTCTCGCCACGGGCAGTGCAGGGGACACACAGCTCAGACAGCTGACCCAAACTGCCCAAGGGAGTATTTCATTCCATAGTACGGCATGCTGGGGGCACAGGCAAGGAGGGGGTCCGGGAGCCATTACTCTCTCTCTTAACTCTCTTGCTCATTTACTCCCTGGCACTTGCTAACACCCCCCTGACTCCCGCATTAGCTGCTTTGCTACCTCCTGTGCTGGCTCATTCATGAGGGAGTTGGTGGGTTTGTTTAGTTTTGCTGGTTGTGCTGTCGCTGACAGGGTTTGCTTGGAATCTGCAGTGACAGCCCTTGGGCTGCGGCTCTCGGGCTCCAGCTCTTGGGCTGCGGCTCTCGGGCTCTCTGGGTCTGACTCTCACTGCTCAGCACCTGGCTGTGCATTGGTCAGTGGGTGGTGAGAAATTGTATCCTATTGTATCAAGTTATATTTTTTATTATTTTAATTATTATTAGTAGTATGTGTATATATTGATTTAGATTTAATTAGTAAATAGTTCTTATCTCAATTTTACAAGCTTCTTTATTTCTTTTTCCTCCGCTTCTTCCCCTCCACTGGAGGAGGGGAGGGGGATTTGTGAGGGCGGCTTCGTGGTGTTTTGCTAGCCAGAGTTAAACCACGACAGAATAAAATAATAAAACCATCTAAAAGGTAAATAATTTGTTCAAAGTTTGACAGAAAAAAAAAATCTATTCTACAGCTCTTGAAAAAGCAACATGATCTAATCTCTAGGGCCGTCCTTCCTTTGCAAGCACACTTGCCCTACCTCTTTCTAAATTGTCAAGAAAAGAAATTTGACACAAACTCACTTCAAACATTCGTGTTCTTAAGTAAATTCCCTGTAACTGTGTCCTCTGCGTTTCTTTCTGTTAGTATTCTAGTGCAAAAAACCCATTTATTGATAACAAGGTGAACAGGAATACAGTTTCAATCAAACACACTACATTCTGATGTTCTGAACTCAAATATTCCCAGAACTACACAGCAACTCTTTATTCCATATGAAAACCTCACAAAGAAAAGAAAACCCCAAGTTGATGATGGCTAATTAAACAGGAAAAGAGACTAAAACTTACTACAAGTTAATTTTTGCAGACCTGTATAAGAGATTTTGCCAGAGAGATGGTCAATATCCAGTTAATCCCACCATATTCCTTATATATTAAATACATCAGCTGATGCCCTGCATTACAAATTACTCCGTGACTACACAGCCACTGAAGTGGAGAGAATGATGCTTGACTGCCCAGGAGCTGGGGTTTTTTTGATCAGAAAAGACTTACTCAAAACGAATGGCATGAAAAGCGAGCTGAAATGACCGAAGGACACACTACTAAAAAGACAAGAAACCACATTACCCACATCTTATCTGTCCGGAGCTGCTACAGTACCCACTGAGGGAGAAAGTAGTAACCTGGCAATGGGTGGAAGCAGCTCAAACTAGGTTAAAAATCTCACCTGGGTAAACCTATATGACACTTCAGAGACAACACTCAGGAAGTCCTTCATGTACACATGCTAGTCAGCCTGTGAGAAATGCTGCGCTTCCCTGTTGTAGGATGGAGTTTCTGCCCTAGTCAGCTGTGATGGGGAGTTTTTCTGCCCCAATTTCTCTCTCTTTACAGTCTCTGACTAGACTCAGCTTTCACGCAGAATCACTTCCAGAAAAATAGGTTTTAGCCCTTGGACAGAGATTTCTGAGAGGTGAAATGGCCTGTTCAATATTTAGATTCTTCTCCTCTATACGTGGTATACACAGAGTAAATAAACTTAAGTTACACAAAAGAACTTGATGATTTCTTCTCTAATGAAGGCTTAACTATCGATGCCTTGAAAGGCATCTGGCAGCAGCAATCTGCAAGCCTTCTTTCTGAGGGGGCTGGACTACTAAGAAGTAATTTCTGTTGCAGCTGACAGTATGCTGACAGATCAACAAATGGATTAACACAGTCCCAAAGGCCCACAGATCCAATAGCTGGGCACCGGAGAGAGAACAACCTCTTGTTTTCCACAGTCACGTAGCTATATAAGCTACTGACTCACCCGGGAACCTCAGAGAAGTTGTGCCATTTTGCTGAGCCTGAGATACTCTGTTAGCAACATGGGGACAAATGCTGTGTTCCTTACTCTGCTCATTATTTTAAGATGAAACACTCTGTTTAAATGTTGATAAAATAATTATAAATGAGACAACATCCTGTGAAAGAGAAAATTAAAAAGGCAGCAGGATCTGAGGGAGAATACAGGTTAATTCAAAACAATAGTGGAAATATAATGATACAATTAGAGTGGTAAACAAATCTAGAGGTAATGAAGCACTGTATTAAACTAAATGTCACTATACATTCTCACTGTGTAGGCATAATTCTCACAAAAATGCCTTAAATAACTCATGAACACCAAGATTGCAATTTAGAAGTCTACTATTCAGGACTGCTAATAAGATTTCTGCAGTTTAATAGCTTTTCTCCCCAAAATAGATTTTGCTTAGCCATATAACTGAGCTCGCCGATCTCTGCTCTCAAACTTCCAGGGCAACTTCCATGACAGCACGAAAATATACACCACACTCCTAGGTCGGGGAGACAGATTTACTGCCACAGCGGCTGGGACACTGGAAGGTTAATTTTTTCAGTAAGTCTTAGCAAAAAGACTCAGTTAAGATGTCCACCAGCTCTGCTCCAGTGTGCTGTGATAAAACAAAGGTGTTTATTTACACCTGAATGAGTGGATAGGAATGGAACCCCGTGGGGTGAAGTTCCAACAGACCCGTCTATCAAGTCGCTACTCCAGCACAGTTTGGTGGTCTCAGACTTCATGAGCTCGGTCCTTGCTTACAATCCAAGCAAAGGGCTGACTCAGTTTACAGCAGAGTCCTAAGCATCTGCCAAGGAATGCTAGATGATGAGAAAATAAAGCACAGGTGCTCAAACTTGTTTTAATTCAGCATTTACATACACAGTGCTAGAGTGATAAATGAGAGAAAATAAAATATTCATGAAATACCAACTAACTTGCTACAGTTCAGTTTGCAAATAGTTTAAAGACTGACTAATTAACATTCACTTCAATAAGAAAGTAAGAAAACAGCAAGGGTTTATCAAACAATGCTAATCTAGGGGCAGATAAACATAAACTAACTCTCATCTGACCTCCCATTTAACTCTGTTTTCTCCCTACTTTTTCTGTGTGCTTCAGTATCCCAAACCATCTAGCCGTGATCCTTTATTCCTGTTTTTCTTTTATCCATCATCCTGCCCTTTTTTAACTTCGCAGGGTAGGTCCACACCATGTACACTCACAGTGATCATCTGTGAAATCCATTGGTGGACCTTCTGAAACCTGCCTGTGGATATGAACAGCTAGTCTGAAAGCTGTTTTCCCATCAAATGCCTCAGTTTGTGTACCCACCCCAGACTGCCAGGACTGAGACCCATCCACGTCAGACCAGAAATGATCACGAGCCATTACATTCATTGACTCATTACATGATTCATTACATTCAGGAGCTGTTTCTTCTTTCGGAATTTCCTTGGAAATAATTTATTTCCTTATTGCTCTATCAATCAGAAAGTATTTCCCATCCTTGAGAAGGGGGAACATGCAAAAATAAAGAGGAAGGAAAAGCTACATCCATAGACAAAGATGAGTGACAGAGGAAGGTTTCAGGAGTTTGTCAGAGAGAGATGTAGGAACCAACCTTCAGGCGAGAGGGAGAGTGGTGCCTGTAGGGCAGGTGGCCTCAGACAGCAAGGAGCTGCTCTCATCTCTGCCAGAGGCAGGGAAGGTTCACCCTGAGCAGCCTTGCCCACCCGCCATATGTGCGAGAGCTTGCATGTGAAGGAGAGAACAAACAAAACCCAATACATTCAGGAATGCGACTAATTTCAGATGCTTTCTAATCTCTTGTGCTTTATCCCTAAGTAAACACAACTGTGTGCTTAGTAACTCCACACAAGATCTAACCACCTTTTCTTTTTTTTTAAAAGGTGGTTAATGCTCCTGACCTCCTGGCTCTGAAGCAGTAACCCGCAAATCGCGAGGGTATCTGTGGAGAGAGCCCACAAAAGGCTGTGTTTGTGCTAAGACAGGATCTCAGGAGTGACCTCTGGGGATGGGATAATGGGTGCATATTTCAGCTACAAGGAGGAGTTACTGGACAAGGACACACATACCCTGGGAAAGCCAAGGGACGGGAGGGTGATAGTGGTGCCTGTTGAGGCTCCAGACATCTAGAGCACCTGGGATTCCCCATCCAGCAAACCTGGCCCTCAGGATGACTCTGGATAAACATCCCACATACATACATATGTTCATGTGAACTGCCAACCAACACTGAACAACTGGCTTTGCTCCATTACTTTGTCCCATAACTCAGGTACCCCATAAACCCAATCATATGCAAGATTCACTTCATTTAAATTCACTATTGTATTACTTTTCCCAGACTAAACCAAGCACATTGACATCTAACAATCAGCTGCAGCACATATGGAACACCTTCACTCATTGTCCCATCACACGATGAAAAACTCGTCTTGCACAAGGACAAACAGATCTGCACAGCCCAGTTGCACTGTGTCGGCAGAGAGGCACTGTACTGCAACTGGAGAGGAGCATCTCCTCCCAGCAACCCCCTCCTCACAGCAGCACAGACGACCTCCCTTACAGCTCCATTAATCAGACCGGCACAGGAAGAGTTATGCTCATCAGTGCTGAATGAAGGGGGTGCCCTGGTGACCGAGGGTATGGAGAAGGCAAAGTTACGGAATGCCACCTTTGCCTCGGTCTTTACTGCTGAGACCAGCTCTCGGGAGTCCCTGAGTTGAAAACCACAGAGGAAGTCATGAGGAAGGAAGGTTTTCCCTCAGTTGAAGAGGATTGGGTCAGAGATCAGTTAAGCAAACTGAACATCCACAAATCCATGGGCCCTGATGGGATGCACCACTGAGTGCTGAGGGAGCTGGTGGCAGTCATTGCTAGGCCACTCTCCATCATCTTTGAAAAGTCCTGGAGAACAGGAGAGGTGCCTGAGCACTGCAGGAAAGCCCACGTTACTCCAATCTTCAGAAAAGGCAAGAAGGAGGACTCAGGCAACTATAGACCGGTCAGCCTCACCTCCATCCCTGGAAAGATGATGGAACAACTTGTTCTTTGTGCTGTCTCAAAGCTTGTTGAGGAAAGGAAGCTAATCACGAGCAGTCAGCATGGATTCATCATGGGGAAGTCATGCCTGACTAATCTGATAGCTTTTTATGATGGCACCACCAGACGGATACACGAGGGGAAAGCAGTGGGTGTGGTCTGCCTTGATTTCAGCAAAGCTTTTGGCACAGTCTCCCATGGCATCCTCAGAGCCAAGCTTAGGAAGTATGGACTGCACCACTGGGTGGTGAGGTGGGCTGGGAACTGGCTGGAGGAAAGAGCTCAGAGAGTTGTGGTCAATGGGGCAGAGTCTAGTTGGAGACCTGTGGCCAGTGGCATCCCCCAGGGGTCAGTGCTGGGTCCAGCCCTATCCAATATATCCATCAGTGACCTGGATGAAGGGATGGAATGTGCTTTCAGCAAGTTTGCTGACGATACCAAACTGGGAGGAGTGGCTGCCACGCCAGAAGGCCGTGCTGCCATCCAGCGTGACCTGGACAGGCTGGAGAGCTGGGCAGGGAGACATCGGATGCAATCCAGGAAGGGCAAGGGTCAAGTGCTGCATCTGGGGAGAACAACCCCATGGAGCAGTACAGGGTGGGGGCTGATCTGCTGGAGGGCAGCTCTGGGGAAAAGGACCTGGGAGTCCTGGTGGACAAGAGGATGACCAGGAGCCAACAGTGTGCCCTCGCGGCCAAGAAGGCCAATGGCATCCCGGGGTGCGTTAAGAAGAGCGTGGCCAGCAGGTGGAGGGAAGTTCTCCTCCCCCGCTACTCTTGTGCTGGTGAGGCCTCCCCTGGAGTGCTGTGTCCAGTTCTGGGCTCCTCAGCTCCAGAAGGACACGGAGCTGCTGGAGAGGGCCCAGCGCAGGGCCCCTGAGATGATGAAGGGCCTGGAGCCCCTTCCATCTGAGGAAAGGCTGAGAGAGCTGGGGCTGTTCAGCCTGGAGAAGAGGAGGCTGAGGGGGGTCTTATCAATGCTTATCAATATCTAAAGGGTGGGTGTCAGGAGGGTGGGGCCAGGCTCTTCTCAGTGGTGTCCAGGGACAGGACAAGGGGCAATGGCCACAAACTGGCCAACAGAAGGTTCAGCCTGAACGTGAGGAAACCCTTCTTCCCTGTGAGGGTGCCAGAGCACTGGCACAGGCTGCCCAGAGATGGGGGGGAGTCTCCTTCCCTGGAGACCTTCCAAAGCCGCCTGGGCTTGTTCCTGTGTGATCTGCTCTAGGGGATCCTGCCCTGGCAGGGGGGTTGGACTGGATGATCTCTAGCGGTCCCTTCCAACCCCGAACACTCGATGAATCTGTGTTACCTGCCAACCTAACTGTAAAATAATGCTATCACCTACCTACCAGCACACTGCCACTGCACATGCCAAGTTACTGTGGCCAAGTTAACCTCATCCACCTCCACTTAATACGCAAATCATGGCCTCTTGCACCAGCTTCAGTTTAGGAGTGATCTTAAGATGTAGTGCCATGCAATGCGCATTACAGTAATCCCCCCCTGAAGTTAATGAGGTATTGGATGAACTTGGTAAATAGTGTAATAGAAACCAGTTATATTCTAGTGAAGTGCAGACGGGAAAGCAAACAGTGGGTATAATAATCATCTAAGACACCCTATTCCAGCTGTTCTTTCATTTACATTTTGGACAGAGTGTCAACTCCAGTCCCTTAATCCAGGGATCCCACTGCTTCCCTACCCCACCATCCCTCTTAACCCATCTTGCACGGGCTACAGGTATCAAAATGGTTATCCAAAGGCCAGGTTTGTATGTATACTACATGAAATCTGCATTTCACTGCCTGCTGGTGTGAGACAGCTGCAACACGGACATGTCTGACAATCCTGCCCATATATTATCTTTGCAAAGCTCTGAAATAAGGCTTCAAGCCTATTGGAGCACTTGCAAGCTGCCTCAGTAAGACCTATGGACAAGAGTTTGTTTAAAAACAAACTGTATTTCTCTGGGACACTACCAAACAAAACTGAGCCTCCCAGACACCACATCATTCTCTCTCAGAGATGGCAACAGAGAGTTTCCCTATTAATATTTAAGCTCACAGCTGGGGAAAAACCCCAGCTGGGCACCATGCCTGTTGTGTCAGAGGCTGGTGGTTGCTGGCTTTCCCTCAGACACTGCCATAGGAAGGTGCTAGGCTCACACCTTCAGCAGATGGTAATTCTCAGCTTGCTTTCATGCAGGTGGGGCTCTCTAGAGGCACTGAAAAGGCAGGTACTGCACAACCTTTCTGCCGGGCACTGCACGACAGAGCCATCCTAGAGCAAGCTGTACTCACCCACCTCAGTTAATCCAGTTCTGCAGTAACTAGTACTGATATGCACCAAGAGAACCCTTTCACTGTGTTAGCTTCAGCAAGGGAACAGACTCCCTGTTGTCACTTGCCAGGAGTTGTAGCTATGGGTCCCTGACTGGACTTTCTCGGTCCAGAAGATGGAATGCTCCCAACACTTCCTGTAACCATCACAGCATGGCTTACCGAAACCCGTGAACACCACTTGGAAACTCTCTATATCTTGCAAACCGGCTCACCTTGGCCCTTGTCCCATCTAGATGTGTTGTTCTCAGAGACCCCAACTATTTTACAAATAGGTACAGGGTAATGCTGCTCGGAACACGTTAAGGCTGTATGCTGCCTGTAGCTCAGGTCCTAAGCAACCTTCCAGCCAGCTCTACAGTTTTTTGGTACCATATCAACAGAATTCACATGTAGTTTCTTGCAAAACATGTCTCTTCCGTCTGCCTCTCCCTGCAAGGGGCAAAGGAGGCTTACAATCAAAAGAAGAGAGACAAGGGTATCAGCAGCCCAACAAATGCGCCCAAAGCCATGCAAACAACACCTCTGACCTTGGAAGCAGTCAAAACAAAATTACACCTTATCTCGTTCCCTGCAGGGGTATCTGATTAGCCGGAAGGACACTTAACATGGCGAGAAAGAAGAGCCCTCACTGCACACAGGAAAATCTCGCCTGCACACAACAAACCAAGAGTAAATTCCGAACAGTCACTTTATGAAAGGAGGTGGCTGGGTCTTCAAAGTCAGCTGCCTGGATGCCATCCTATCACTAGGGATTAGGTCACTTGCCATTCCAGCCTTAGAATTCAGTGTCCTTTGTATAAATTATTTTTAAAGTTATTGTTACCCTTGAAAATGTAATTACTCCTTGGACAAGGATGAGGAAGGATGGAATGTTTGAAGCTGTTTCTCAAGGGTTAAAGGAGGTTTCTGGTGTGTGCATGGAGGTGCAGGAACCACACTGGAAGGTAAAGGGGGGAGACTGATACCAGTGCTGCGCTAGCAACATGCAATTCCATTAGAGAAAAGTTACATTGGGAGAGTACCGCTTGGGATAAACTGCTAATCCTATCCAATACACAGGGTTAGAAAAGAAATTGAGAAGTTTATATCATTTGCATCACAAACTGTACAGGTCCAACCGTAGGGTGAGGTGACGTTCAGCTAGCTGAGTGAAATGAGGAACGTCATTTTTGGGTTAAGATGCGGGTCTGGGAATTAAAATGTAGCTGTCATCTACAACATCCTTTCTGGGTATTTTGCTCACGTGTGCAGTTGGTTTTTAGAAGGAATGAAATGCTATCCATATAAGTTCTCCCAACGTATGCAGATCAGGTATATAACAAACTTCCTCTGAAGCCAAAAACTCTACTGTAAACAGGAGTGAATTACGGGAGACTGTGAGATTTGCAGCAGCCAGCCATTTTTAAGAAAGCAAACCCTCTCTGAAGACAAACCACACTGAAATTGTTCCCAAGCTGCATCTGGGGAAGTTCTGGCTCAAGTTCTGAAAGAAAACCTGGCATTTTCTAACTAGGTAAGTGTAGAAAGGCTTTATTTAAAAACAAACAAACAAACCAACCCCAAACCAAACACCATAGTCAAACATGTTTCACATACTCCAACCCACTTCCTCTGTATTTAGTCCCTGAGCTGTTAAGGGTAAAGGAGTTGCTGATGCTGACCCTGGACTCTATACAGCAAGTAACATTCAGAAAGCTGCTTTTGGCAGAGATACAGGAGAAATTGTTAAGTCCCACAGCCAGGTTCTAGGAGACAATAATTTAGTTGTTCATTCGTGAAGACCAGAACCTGGAAGCTACGCTGCATTAGAAATTTATGAGAAACTCATCAAAGAACACAAAAACAGATTAGTAAAATTTCAGGTGACAATGTATTTGGAAACAGAAATTAATGACTAGTGAGTATGTCACCATCTTTTACACCAGGTGATGACATTTGAATACATTTACCCAAGAAATACGCTTTCCTTTCTGTACCTTGCGTGCTGAATGCACTACTGCATGCAGTACAGTTACCTGTACAGATACCCCCGTGGCATCGCCAACAGTTCGATGTACTGGAAAAACAAGGAGGCTGCTATACAGATCTCACACCAGACTGATGGCAAGACCTTTATCTACTGGTGCACACAATTTCAATAGCTTTTTCTATTGTGTGATCTGCAAATGGTCAAACATAAGCAGATATATTTAATTAAAACGTCTCTGGGATTTTTTCAGCACTTGTGATAACTTAAAAAACAAGAAGCTACTTCCACTCCTGATCAAAGTAAGCCCCATGACTGGTCTGTGAGGTTACAGCGATCAAGACAAGCAGAATTTAGGCCTACTGAGTAAGCACAGACTTTGCACTGGCCTACCACAAGAACAGAACTTCACTGACACAACAGTTTTCAAGGCACATATGACTGTTATGAAAAAACTGCCTTCTGAATGGCATGTGTATTGCACGCAGTCATGGAGCTATGCTCAGCCTAAATCCTCTGCTGAAAATACTCTAAATATACAGTACACAAACAATCTCTACTTTAAAAGTAAAAAAATAAGCATTTGATTCATAAAAACAGAAACAAAAAGTCCCAACCAACAACAGAAACCCCAAGTAAACCCACAGCATAACTTCTTCATCAGAGAAATTAACACAACTAGAGAGTCATAAAAATAATTGCAAATCACCCAAAGGACTGACTCAGCACTTCCCCACATCTCCCTGGGCCTGCTGAACGCTCACGGTTTACAGTGGAGGCATTTCAAGCTCAGCTGTCCATTGGGAACCTCCATCCCATTTCAAGCTTCGGATCTAGTTTCAACAAGAAGGCTGACGCTACCGAACCCACTGTGGCCGAGCTAGCTCCTGCACCCTCTGTCTCCCGCCTCCTCCCTGGCTGGTGAGGTGCACCAGCCACACACCCGGGACCTTAGTTATCAGAAGAACCAAAGCCTCAGGTATGGCCCACAAAACAATCAGCATCTGGTGCTGGGGATTAATCTGCTCCTCAACAAACAAATTCCCTGTCTGTAACAACCTCATGTGCCAGACTGCACAGGGTGACAGATGTCTGATGCAAGACAAACAGCTTTTGGGCACATGCATTAATAGCAATAAGCATATATTCATGCTGTGTTTACCAACTCCTGGCCGTTTATAATATTTTCTATAGTAGAGAAATTAAATAGAATATCAAAATGTCTATAGTATAGAAATTAAATCCCTAATTTCACTACAGGCACTTGTATTAGCTTCCACCAACCATAATTTTAAGATGCCTCTTTCACCCCAGACATCACCGTTTCATTGATTACAACATACAAACACGTGTTTCTGGATCGACACTTTCTCTGTATCTCGTAAGAGGACAGATCTATTACGGTGCTACACAACGAGCAACCAGCCAATTCTAACCCTAACACAAGGTGCAAGTTGGGATTATTTCCACTGAGAACCATAGGGCTAAACTGGTCCGAACCTATTAGCAGCAGCCTTTTGCAAGCTACACTTTTAACTAACAACAAAAATGTCACTCTCTGTCCTGTTTCTTTATCAAACACCTGCTGATATCAAGGGTAATCACGCCATGAAAGAACGCACAACTGAATATACTGCAGGCAAACCCATTACTCCCAAAATCTTTTGCTTTCAATTTTAGGGAAAACACTGCATTCTCATTTGGCCTTCCTAAAAGATGGGTCGTTGGGGTTTTTATAATCAGCTGTAAAAATTAATTTTACTACCCAATTATGCCTTCAAACAAACTTTACCAGGGAAACTATTCAGAACAAAAAGTAACAGCCCACTGAACACTGTGACACACAATGGCAGTGCAGAAGGACAGATGCTCTTCTGTTACACCATCTCATCACAGCAGTCAGAAGATCCCATTTTCTTTTTCTCTGCAAATCCCAGGTTACCAAACAGGCCTGTGAAAACGAATCCAGCAGCCACAACTGACACCGCAGCCAGGCCTTGCAGTTACATGGCGCATGCCTGGCGCATCGGGATGCACTCCAGAAAACCCCGTGAAGCACCTGTGTGTTGCTGAGCTTGTTTCAGTGCAAGAATCCTGGAAAACTTGGGCTAGACATACCAACACGCCAGGCCTTGCCAACATCCGGGCTTTGCTCTGCTGTCTACGTGCCATTCCTGTGTAGGGGATTCAGGGCTGTCAGTCTTACATTTGATGCTTATAAATGCCACATGTCAAACATGTGTAGTAGGGCTTCTCCCACTCGCTAAGAATTAAAATATTAAATAAACAGTTGAATATCTATCCTGACAGGGTAGATAGGGTCCAGCGCAGGGCCCCTGAGATGATGAAGGGCCTGGAGCCCCTTCCATCTGAGCGAAGGCTGAGAGAGCTGGGGCTGTTCAGACTGGAGAAGGGGAGGCTGGGGGGATCTTATCAATACTTATCAATATCTAAAGAGTGGGTGTCAGGAGGGTGGGGCCAGGCTCTTCTCAGTGGTGCCCAGTGACAGGACCAGGGGCAATGGCCACAAACTGGCCAACAGAAGGTTCAGCCTGAACATGAGGAAGCCCTTCTTCCCTGTGAGGGTGCCAGAGCACTGAACAGGCTGCCCAGAGATGGGGGGGAGTCTCCTTCCCTGGAGACTCTCCAAAGCCGCCTGGGCTTGTTCCTGTGTGATCTGCTCTAGGGGATCCTGCTCTGGCAGGGGGGTTGGACTGGATGATCTCTAGCGGTCCCTTCCAACCCCGAACACTCGGTGAATCTGTGACACGTATTCAAACATTTATTAATTTAAACTGAAATTTGTAATCCTTTGAAAAGGATCTTTCAGTCTAATCTGTTGTCCAGGGTTAAGCATTTTCATTGCATGAATCTCTGGACTAATCCTAGCTAATCAAGCTACATTCATTAACCACAGACAATTACTTAATCCGCTATTTTCATAACAAGGGCCAGATCCCACACAATGTTGTCATACCATTTATTCTTTGCTACGAGGGGAGTTGTAAAAGAAAGGACGATGAGGCATCAGTATTGATCCTGATTGTCAAGTTACAACATTGCAATGAAACTTTCTTCACAGTTTGCTTTGAATCTCTCTCTCATTATAGCACTTGGAGCTGGTATGCCCCACCACCTGCTAAATAGCCTGCTACGAGCTATTTAGAGTAGAAAACCTTTTTAATGATAGAAATTACATTTCTATTAGATTCGCTGCATACCATCTTTCTGCTGGAAACCTGAAACCGACTGTCACTCAACACTAAAACTAAGCCAAAATGAAAACCTGATTTAATTCTTAGATTATTTACATTACAAGTAACTTTCTGCTTTCTTTGCCAATGCCTTAAAGAACTCAGCAGTAAAGCTGAGGCTTTGCAGAAGGTCTTATGAATACAGGATGTGATTAATTCAGCAGTCCTGTAGAAATCTGATGTATTTTCAATAACATTATCACTGAACATTAATTAAGGTATCCACAGCTTGTGATACAGGCACAGTGATACTGCTGACTATATATTTCATTATAAAAATTCCTAGAGGGCAGCAGGGATCCAGCTATGAAGACAGCACTAACATGCACAGCTCTGAAGGGAAGAAAACAGAATTTAGGCTATCATTTATTAAAAAACAGCTTGCCTCTACACTCATTCAGAGCTCATTGTTTCAAATACAGTGCCAGTTCTTCAGTTCATCTAAAGCACATGTTAATCCACACCGAGATGGCATTTCAAGTTGGAGTGCAGTTGTCTTCCACGCTTCACATTAATGGACATTTTACCTTAGTTTTGATTCATATAATTGCTACATTAAGAAAGGACACAGTTAAAGAGGTGTTAACTGTGCAAGCATGCTGTTAGGCTTCCCCACATATTGATGTGACAGGTACATTATTATTGCACAGTGACTGCAGTACCTGTTGAGGATGACACTTCCAACCCGACATACTGTAATTCAAGTGGGACTTGGTAACATATAACCTTCAGCATACAGTAGGTATAATTACTAAAGAAAAATGAGATGGAATTGCAAATTTAATTTACTCTGACGTATTTGAAAAAAAAAAATAGAGTTGGTAAATTGTGAGACCAAAGGAGTAGAGATTGTGTGTTTGGGGGCCGGAAATGTAGCAATGTACATCGTCTCGCAGCTCCTTGTCCAAACCTGCAAGTGATCTGCACAAACTGAGCTGGAGTGGACAGGCTGCAGAGGCATGCAGTGACTCCTCTGGCTCCAAGTCACCCAGTAACCATGGTGACGAAGCAGCTTATTCCCTGCTGACCAGTGTAGGACCGCACGTAGGCCCACATGCACCAACTCTTCCTCTGCCACTTTTCACAGGGGCTGTACATGATGTGCTTACCTGCAAAGCTAAAATTAACAGTGGGGAGAAGAATGAGACTAAGGGAGAAGGGTGTTTCCCTAGTTTTCTGTATTCAAGATATTGAAGACAAACATGAATTGGCAGCTGCAATTTCTACCAGGCGCTTTAAATTATACAGATAAATATGTGCAGCTATAATTACTGCAGATGGGTCCCCTAAGGACCAACTGCATGAGGTTCAACGAGGCCACATGCCAGGTCCTGCACTTGGGCCACAACAACCCCAGGCAACACTATAGGCTTGGGGACCAGTGGCTGGAAAGCTGCCCAGCGGAAAAGGACCTGAAGGTGTTGTTTGGCAGCTGGATGAGTATGAGCCAGCAGTGTGCCCAGGTGGCCAAGGCGGCCAATAGCATCCTGGCCTGCATCAGGAACAGTGTGGCCAGCAGGACTAGGGAAGCGATTGTACCTTTGCACTCAACACTGGTGAGGCTGCACCTCAAATCCTGGGTTCAGTTTTGGGCCCCTCACTGCAAGACAGACACAGGTGCTGCAGCGTGTCCAGAGAAGGGCAGCGGAGCTGGGGAAGGGTCTGGAGAACAATTCCTGTGAGGAGCAGCTGAGGGAACTGGGGTTATTTAGCCTGGAGAATGGGCTCAGGGGAGACCTTATCACTCTCTGCAACTACCTGAAGGGAGGGTTGGTCTCTTCTCCCAGGTAACAAGTGATAGGACAAGAGGAAACGGCCTCAAGTTGTACCAGGGGAGGTTTAGATTGGATATTAGGAACAATTTCTTCACAGAAAGGATTATCAAGCATTGGAACAGGCTGCCCAGGGAGGTAGGTGGTTGAGTCACCATCCCTGGAGGTATTCCAGAGACGTGTGGACGACGTGCTGAAGGACATGGTTCTATTGCTCTAAAGATGGTACAGAACTGTGGTGGGGAAGCAGGCTGTGGGTCAGTGCAGGTAGCAGGCAGCCTCAGGGCTAAGTGAACACATTACGTGTTACCTGCTCAGGTGGGAGGACATCTGCTCTGAACAGAGACACTAAAGCTGCCTGTCTGCCCTGCCACAGAGGCATCAGGCGACCTCCACAACCAGCCAGTTGTGGCACATTTCTGACCTGGTCCTGTTTCAATGGTCACAGTTAAACTCGATTACCCAAGAAAAAGTCTCCAAACCCTACAGACTATAGCACAGAAACAAGGGGAAGAAAGCAACTAGTCTAGAAATGTGTGCATGTTCTGGGTGATGTTTGGCGTTGCTCATGACAATGAAGGCTAACAGGAGACAGTATGTGTGGCCCCCAGCCCAAAGCTGGACCAGGCACACACAGGAGCACTCTGCCCCGTTAGTCACCTACAGATGTTATTTCTATTTTGACAATGATTTTACTGAGGATGTAAGCCTGCACTGCACTTGGCCCCTGGACTCCAAATGCAATGCAGGTACTGCTGGGATTTATGGTCCTGAACTTGTATTTTATGGTTTATGCCAAGAACTGCAAGCGTCTGACAAAACTCTCATTTCCCCTCTTCTCTACTCGTTTAACCTTTACAGACTCACAAAAGGACCTCAGTAAAATTAAGCTATTACAATCCTAAGGAATTTTGATTTGTTTAGACAATATGCATAAAGAATGAGAACGTAAAATATTTCTACAAACAAATGACATTTTAACATTTTCCATGCTAATGTGGCAAGAGGAGAATGAAGACACAGTTTACAATGAAATTCCTTCTCCCAGGAGGCAGCAATTAGATATCAGACATGACACAGTGTTAAAAAATTAAATAAGAAGTCAGTCGGGAAGTTAACCCTGCTGCAGCCTGACATGTGCAGCTCGAGCCTCCTTTCTTTCTATGTCTTTTCATACATGTGCAGAGGAAAAATGTGCAAACCAGCCTCTGTCTTGGCTTCCTCAGCCCCATTATTTCCATAGGCTCAGGTGGCTCTTTCTTAAACTTGGACTAGTTGCATTGTTAAAGCTTTCTAATTTGTTGTTATGGTCAAAATCTGCCTAGTCATGGAAAATACGTGCAGACTTGCATATTCTCCTAGGCTGCAGTACAAGTAACCTGTGGTATTATATTAACACAGGTAGATATGTTAGCTTACAACAAGGAATTCTGAACATGAACTGCCTACATCCCACTGATGTGATGGGCATGGACATGCTTGGTGAAGGAGACTTGGCCCCAAAGGCTTCATTCCAGTTATGGTCATGGTTTAGATTAAGGCCCAACTACACTGACTCTTCAACCAATTGTTCTGTACTGCATTTAACCCTTATGGCATACATTAAATACCTAGATTGTATGAAGAAACCATTCTTAAAGCACATAGCTGCTATGGCAACAGCTTTTGTAGGAAGCAAATGTTCTCATCTCTCCACAAAACCAGCAGCTATATATAATGGCACTTTGTATTCTTGGTGATGCCCCAAAGAATTACAACCAGTCTCAACAACTGAAGCCATCTGCAGTGCTGTTTTCTGCAGCTAGATGGGCTTTCACTGGAGAAGTTTTACCTAAATAAGGACCCCTAAAGCAGGTTAAATAGCCAAGGCTGCCTCACACAGGGATTACTTCTGATGAGCTGCAGAACAGCAGCAGTTCTACTCTATTCTCAGCACCTGCAAAAGGCATTAATAACCACCACTACCACTACAGCGAAAAGACCTGGAGAGGTGCTGGACAACGGGCTACTACGACCATGGATTTATTAAAAAACATAGGCTTTCCAGGTTGCTGAGCACCCTTGGCATACTTTAATGAGAGCAGAGAGGCAGACATTTCTTTCCGTGGTTTCCTGCAGGGGAGCTGGCCTCATGGTGGTATAGCCGTAGCAACCCAGACAACAGAGCATCAAGGCAGACAAAATCACATAGGCAAAAACACAGCAACTACCCAAGTGAAGCATTTTCATTAGCAATTACCCTGGACCAGAGCACAGCATCTGAGCCTGTTCCCCCAGAAACACTTTGGTAGAGCTGAGATCTGAATCAGGGCGTTGTGCCTTGAGTCCATGCTGTTTGTCATGTAACACTGGGTGTAAGGCTTGTGGTATAAGCATCATGGAGGAGAAGGGAATGTGAGACTGAGCTCTCAGGGTGTCAACTCTTACCTCAGCACAGAATTGGCTCACAGCTATGACTTTTTGCAATGCACATGTGCAGCTCCCCTTTACAAGAGGCATTGTAATTGTGGAAGAATAATAAAAGCCAGTTACTAGAAGGTGAGGACCTCAGCTGCTAGCAGATGCCAAGTCGCTAATGACCCCACAAAGATGAGATCAGAGCCAGGGCTTGACCAACAAACAGCCTCAGCAGATGCCATCAGAGCTGGCATTCTTGGAACAATAGGAGGGGATGCACCAGAAGCAGTTACAACTATTTCGGAAGGCAGAAGCCTTTGCCTGCAGCAATGCTGCCCAGACAGCCTTACACCCACCAAGGTAGCTGTTCATCCCTTTCAGGGCTGCAAAGGTTAAAAGAATACGTAACATCTATGTTGTCCTTGAAACACTGCCACTTCATTTTCATCAAATCATATCACCTGCTGGTTCAGAAGGAGAGTCAAGAGACAAACCTCTGCTTCCCCCCGCTACCTGCCCCCCCCCCCCCCCCCCCCCAAAAAAAAAAAAAGAGAGAGAAAACAAGTGTCTCCATCCCATCTGCTCTACTGATTACATTTAGCAGCACAAACATGCCTTTTCCCCCATCCTCTCTCCAGCCTGGTATCAACTGCCTGCCCAGGCTCTGTGAATTAACTCTCCACAGGAAAGATGTGACCTGTGATGCACAAGATTATTATGGTTTTCTTTTCTGAAACGCGTTTCCGGTCCTGCCAGCAAAACGCAACAGGCTCCCTCAATAAGGCTGCAAGGCAGAAGGGTAAACAGAGTCACTGGGACTCCTGCAACACCCTAGCCCTAGAGAAGCAGTATAAAGGGAGCCTTTAGGAGAGGACACGCTCCACACACACACACGCATGCACGCACGCGCACACAGACACACATCTGGCAGTGAGAAGAAGGGTGAAGGAGAATGTGGTTCAGGCAGGAAAATTAACAGCTGTAGCAACCAGGTCTGCTTCTAACTGAACCTGCTCTTAGACAGGGAAGAGACTGAGGGTGGGAAAGTCGATACTTCTTTTAACTCATCCCACAATTCTACATCCCGTCTCCTTAGTGTCACCGGGGAGTCTGAGGGACCTCTGCTTTTGTTACTGTTGCTTATTAAAATCTCTCTCCACAAACACCTTTGATCCCCAAATATTTTTTTTAATATCTATCATGGGCTGTGGCCCAAAGGCAACACACTTTTTCATATCATCAGGATTTTTCTGTCACGTATATAACTCAGTTAAGAAAGGAAAAGACACGTATGTGAGCATATTTTTCAGCAGTTTGCAGTGGACCGGGAAAGCAGTTATTTTCTTTAGCTGCTGCTCCTGCTATAAATTAAAATGTGTAGATATGAAATTTATAGCTATGTGAGTAAGTGCGTTTGTGGAGTGCTGGCCAAAGAAAACCAAACAGTCACTTCACTGACTCAAAATGACAAGCTTTTTGGCTTCCTTGGCAAAACAAAACTGAATATGTACATTTCAGAGCAATTAAAAAACCATGGTAACCCAATATGAAAGTATTTCATTCATTTTATGCCATATTTAATAGGAATACTGATAATTGTAAAAGCAAGGTAAACTTCTTTCAAAAGGAAAACCACTTCAAAATCCATTATTTGTTGATACCAACAAACAAAACCTATTCATTTTTTACCTGACCCATTTGGTGAATTCAAGTCAACTTCATGCTTAACTTCAGTCAACCAAGCAAGTTTTTGAGCGCTCTTTTACCACAGCACCCAAGCACCCATTAACAGAAAATACTTTTTCTCCCTTTGTAGAATCAGAAAGTTGGTTTTGAACACATAATAACACTGCTTGCAGTGACTGTGTGGTCATGAGCAATGGCCAGGCCTCTCTATGGTTGCAGGCAGCGCTCACAGCCAGGGTGCAGCTCCCTGAGGCACCAAGCACCAACTCCAGGCACCATCTGTTCATAGAATCATACAATGCTTTGGGTTGGCAGGGTCCTTAAAGATCACCTCATTCAACCCCCCTGCCATGGGCAGGGACACCCTGCACTAGACCAGGTTGCTCCAAGCCTCATCCAGCCTGGCCTTGGACACTGCCAGGGATGGGGCACCCACAGCTTCTCTGGGCAACTTGTCCCAGTGCCGCGCCCCGACACCCCCCCCCCCGACCCTCTCTGTGAAGAACTTCTTCCTGATCTAAATCTCCCCACTTTCAATTTAAACCCATTACCCCTTGTCCTGTCACTACAGGCCCTTGTAAAAAGTCCCCCCCAGCTTCCTTGTAGCCCCTTCAGGTACTGGACCTCCTTCAGCTCCTCTCTGCTGTCCTCCATATAACCAGTCTTTACTGACTAGAGTAAAATGAGTGTAAACAATTAAACATTCATTATCACACTGATAACTTGTCCATGGGGACACTGACCGTTGCCAGGTTGGTTTGACACCATGGCAACACATTACCTGTGATCTGGCTGCCAACTGCAGTATTTTGCTCATTTTGCAAGCAAGCTGGCATTTTGTAATTCTAGTAACAAACCATTAAGGTGGGCAATTAAATATGTATTATGGGGAATTAAATACAAGGCACAAGAGCAGGAGTAATTTCTTTGGTGTGTCACTACACAGATCCAAGCAGATGTGTTTGTGTTTGATTTAACAGAACTCCAGCAGCAAGAAAGGGGATGGTAACCTGGCTCCCTGGGCCAGCACATCTTGCCTGGGTTGAAGCCCATAAAATGCAGCTCAGTTTTTTTAACCTGAGTCAAGCAGCTAACTGGCAACATGAAAGCTGATCTGAATTCTCAGTGTTCCCAAACGGAAACTACAAATCCTTTTGTTCATAATGCAAGCAAATGTTTCTGCTCTCACCACTTCGATCTCAATGTACGCTCCATCGCCAAAGTGAAAAGTGCATAATCACTTAAGTGGAAAATGAATAATCGCAAACTACTGTTTATTATCCCAAACTGATGACTTCTGGTTGGAAATCTAATAGTAGGCTACTTCTGAGGTAGTGCCTCTCCCCTAGTTGGGACCCAGTTTCGTGCACCTTTCAACCATGATATTTCATTGCTTCGTTTGGGAAAAAACATTTGGAAACCAAGCCATGTATGTTCTGAAATGTTACCCACGCTGTAATACATCTGCTGCCTTGCATGTTGCCAGTCAGCAGTGTCGGCCCTTCACCTGGCTTCTGCCACTGAGCTCTGACCTCTCCCTCTTTGTGGTACGCAGCAGAGCAGCCCTGCCCCGGGTGTTTTGATCCCAAGCCCTGGCACAACCTGGCTTGTCCTGGATCGCCACATCTGTAACACCATTAACGCTGGGTTCCTTACGCTGGAGGAAATACAAAGCACATCTGCTTTTTACACTCCATGTGCTGAGTTAGTCTTGCTTAAAAGTTACACACGGAAGGTATAAAAATGACAACCTCTCAACTTAGCGAACACCAACGTCATTCCCTTACTCTAACGTTTACTTTGGCATCTCTGGCTAGCTGAGCTCCAGGGGCCAGTGTTACTATGCTGATTGTCTGGGGGGCATTTCTTGGAGGCCGTCTTCAGCCATAGGAGCCAAAACTCTGCAGCACTCGGGTCCTCAATTCTGGCCTTCAGAGCTGACCTCCAGAGCTAACACAGGCAGTCCACAGCACAGCCCCTTTACTCTGCTCTTCCTCATCGTCCCTGCTTGCCTGTCCGAGGTGTCTTTGGGCAGTAACAGCTTCTCCTGGCCTCGTTTCTCCTCTCCCTCTCTCCCACCCATTTCCCCATAGGAACCTCATCCTCATTTTCTCAGGAATGCGTCCATCACTCTCCACCACAGAGAGACTGTGTCCTAGCCCTCAGGCTATTTAACACACTGCAAAATGTTTATTTCCAACTCATTTCCACTTTGCTATTCGTGCAGTCTTCCATCTCTTGTTCCTGCCCTAAGTTCTTCAGCTGGGAACGGAAAGCCAGATCCTAGGGCTATAAAACAATCATCCACACGGCAAGCTGTGCTGTGAATTGCGCTTTTAACAATCGGGGAAAGGATTTAAAAGCCAAAGAGAAACAGCATCAACAGCCCTGACTGAAACCTGCCTGGTAACTCCTGCCTGTATTTCAACATCCCCTCAGCCACAGCACATAATACAGCCATTCTCTTCCGAGCAGTCTCAGTCAATATTAATTAAAGGCGCAGACATTCTAATACAACCACCAGGCTGCTTTCACAATCTTCACAACAAAGGCATAATTTTCTTGCTCCTGCTCTTCCAAAATAATCTCTGTGCCTGAGTAAATTAGGATTTAAAGGGAAAGTGCACAAGGTCTCCAAGAACCTCATCAAAATGCTTTCACTGGCGCAAAGCAGATGTTTTTATTTGTAGAAAAAGACGTGGAGCCCCAAGCCAGGAGCAAACGTACACCCCGGGAAGGACAGAGGTGGTAACGGGCAGTCTGCACTGGCGGGCAGGTTTTGCTTTCTGCAATTTGCTTTTGCAAAAGGTTAATCCCTGATGTGTTTCAGGGAGGCGAACACCAACCTGCCGTACATGTGGCTGCATACAATGGAAAGATTTTTATGGCCAAGCACAGAAAGGTCAGGGACGCCCATCAAGTTCACGTTTCTCCTGGAAAGCCACGTTGAACAGCAGGCTTCCGAGCATAAGCTTCTAATCACAGTCAAAGAAAGATGAACTAAGGAACACAAACCTCCAGGTGCTGCGAAAGGGGCAAGGAAGTATATTGTGCAGGTGCTATAAAGGACCAGATAGCCCATACGCTTCCTGTACTGTGCTCTCAAGCTACGACAAAAAGAAACCATTAATATTTCTAAGCTTTTAACAAATGGATTTGGTGGGCATGTGGTTTATATAATACTAAGGCTTGAGAGGCCTAATAAATGGAAAGGGAAACGCATTTCCAAGAGCAACACTACAGCAAAGCAGGATATTTGTTGCCCCCCATCCTGCATGTATTTAAGCTGAATCTCACAACAGATTTTTTATGAAATTTTTTAGGCCACATCCTTTAGGTAGCCTAAGGCAGAATTATCCTGGGGAAATTCCACTAGATCCCAGCACACCCGGTGAGCTAAACCTTGCAATGGAATTACACTACACTAACAACATTGAGCAGAAACCTGTGCTAACAGCAAGACAAGAATTCAGATTAGCTGTGCTTGCACAGCTTTTACACACCTTGGGATCCTGCTTTCTTCACAGGGACTGGCCTCAGCCAATCCAGATTGCTTTCAGAGACCACACTCCATGTAACCTCAGTGCAGATGTGGCAACAGTGCTAAGGAGCGGGAAGGTGTGAGATACGTTTTCTCTGAATGTGTTGGCATGAGCCCAGCCCCTGAAAATTAGAGACAGCTCAAGAATGAGATACCAAAGCAGTTACCCAGGCAAGTCCCAGTAGACCAGTGTGTTGAGGGAGCTGACCCACAAGCAAATATGCCCTCCTCAGCATCCAGGTTAGAAAGAAACCCCTTTATGAGCACAGTTAGCTGAGCAGCCAGGAAGAGCCAGTTCCTTCGGCTCGGCCGTAGCAAAGAGGATGAAAAAAGAAGGCTTACATGCAGTTCAACGCCAAAGCCAGCAGAAGGAAGACTGAAAATTGTGGCGGGGGGAATAAGGCATTCGACCATCAGAGTAAGGAGTCTTTTCTAACCAGATCTAAAAGGTTACCACCGATCATCAAATGAGCACTACCTCTAACTTTATCATGCCCACAGCTTGCAAACATTGCTGAAACAATACAAATACCACATCTGTAATCTCTGCAAAGTAGCCTGTCACTTGCAGCTCATCCCCAGCCTCCCCCCCAGGAGCCCTGCTTTCAGGCAACTAATCTCTCCTGGCCTTTGGTACAGCCAGGGTACAGCGGGGATACAGATGTTACTCCAGGTTATCCTCCTATGCTTCCTCCCTGACAGTTCCCATCTCACCAGCTGCTCGATTCAGATAAAAAGGCTGACAGCTGAAGTACAACACTGTAAGGAAGTGCTGGAAAGTCCTGTCAGGAAAGGCTGATACTACAAGGAAGAGGTGCCACGAATAAACCTTGCAGTATTTCACAGGTCATCCCCTGAGAGACAATCACAATAAATCCAAATTGAAGTACATTGCTAGGTTTTTCCTCATAGCTGTATTACACAATACCCTTAAGTACTTACATATTTTAGTATGTTATTTCCCCTCTATATTTACTAGAACAACACTTTATCCAATAATTTCACTTCATTTATTTTAAATCTGAGAATCTCTATTTCTGCTGCCTTAAAATCTCTCTCACAGTAGGCTTATGTTAAAAAAGTAGCGTTTTTTATGAACCCTGTGACATGAGAAGCTGGTATTATACATGAAGTGTGAGAGTCACATCAATATTGCTCATTGCTGACAACTTTCCAAACTACCACAATTCTATGTCACTGTGGTATGTAGCAGCTACCATTACACAGCTGGCACTGCTGCAGCACAGACTGAACATACTCTTGATTTCTTCTCATTCTGATCTGATTATGAGAAGTGCAGAGGTTTTCTCCTTAGTCTCGTGATTAATTCTGATGGAAAAAAAAAAAAAAACAAAACACAAAAACCACCTACAAATAATCCTGCCTTGTTGTTGTAGGACTTTCTTTTCTTTTTTCTTCCCCCCTCCCCCCCCCCGGAGAGAATAATTTCAGTATTTCTACTATCTAAAAATTGTAAAACTCCTAAACAAGACTTCTCTTCTGTCAGGAGCACTGGGAATTATTCATAGCATATGCTGACATATACGCAGGCTTCTGCAGTAAAGACACAATAAAAATCTCTTATCAGAAAGCACTGCTCTGTCCTCTGGAGGTGCCATATAGCCACAGCTCCTATAGGCTCATTCTGAGGCACTGGCGTAAGTTGAAATTTCCACATTATCACAGAATCATAGAATGGTTTGGGTTGGAAGGGACCTTAAAGCCCCTGCCATGGGTAGGGACACCTTCTACCACCTCAGACTGCTCCAAGCCTCATCCAGCCTGGCCTTGAACACTTCCAGGGATGGGGCATCCACAGCTTCTCTGGGCAACCTGTCCCAGTGCCTCACCACCCTCTCCAGGAAGAATTTCTTCCTTGTGTCTTATCTAAATCTAACCTCTTTCAGTTTAAAGCCATTACCCCTTGTCCTATCACTACAGGCCCTCATATAAGGTCCCCCCACCCAGCTTTCTTGTAGCCCCTTCAGGTACTGCAAGGTGCCATAAGGTCTCCCCGGAGCCTCCTCTTCTCCAGGCTGAACAAGCCCAACTCCCCCAGCCTGTCCCCATAGCAGAGGGGCTCCAGCCCTCGGAGCATCTCTGTGGCCTCCTCTGGACTAGCTCCAACCAGTCAATATCCTTCTTATGCTGGAGGCCTCAGAGCTGGACACAGCAGGTGGGATCTCATGAGAATGGAGTAGAGGAGAAGAATCACCTACCTCGACGTGCTGGTTACTTTTCTTTTGATGCAGCCCAGGGTACAGTTGGCTTTCTGGCCTGTGAGCACACACTGCTGGGTCATGTTGAGCTTCTCATCAACCAACACCCCCAAGTCCTTCTCCTCAGGGCTGCTCTCAATCCATTCTCTGCCCAGCCTGTCATTGTGCTTGGGGGATTGCCCTGACCCAGGTGCAGGACCTTGCACTCGGCCTTGTTGACCTCCATGAGGTTGGCACAGGCTCCCCTCTCCAGCCTATCAAGGTCCCTCTGGATGGCAGCGTGCATCAACACATCTTGGTGCCATCGTCAAACTTGCTGAGGGTGCATTCAATCCCACCATTCATGTCGCTGATAAAGACATTAAACCGTGCCAGTTCCAATACCGACTCCTGCAGAACATCACTCATCACTGGTCTCCACTTCAACATCAAGCCACTAACAGCAATTCTTTGAGTGTGACTGTGCAGTCAATTCCCTATCCACTCAGTGGTCCACCCATCAAATCACTGTCTCCAATTTAGAGACAAGGATGTCTTGTGGGACAGTGTCAAATGCTTTGCACAGGTCCCAGTAGATGACATCAGTTGCCCTTCCCTTATCCACCAATGCTGTTACCCCACCGTAGAAGGCCACCATATTCATCAGGCACGACTTGCTCTTGGTGAAGCCATGTTGGCTGTCACCAATCACCTCCTCATTTTCCATATGCTTTAGCATGATTTCCAGGAGGATCGGCTCCATTTTCTTGCCAGACACAGCAGTGAGGCTGACTGGCCTCTAGTTCCCCAGGTCTTCCTTTTTCCCCCTTTTTAAAAATGTGGGTTACGTTTTCCTTTTTCCAGTCAGTGGGAACTTCACTGGACTGCCACAACTTCTCCAATATGATGGATAGTGGCTGGCTTAGCACTTGCATCTGCCAGTTCCCTGAGGACTCATGGATACACGTCATCAACATTACAGAAAGTCTGAGCAGGCTTAACAGATTCCAGCATAAGCTGCACTGATGTAAATGTCTTCATCTCATTACAGATCACAGTGCTGGCAAACACGTTCAACCAGAAATGGAGCAAACTTCATCTGATGATATTGACTCTGGGACAACTTGTAGCTTTCAGTATAGCATTTTGAAAAAGGCACTCGTCCACTTCACCACAAACACAACATCCCCCTGACTGCTGTTTCATTTTTACTTGTCCAGTACAAAACCAAAGAGCACATGGTTACTGCTGCTATTCCTTTCAGCTCCCAATCTCTTTTCCAGTTTTTCAGGATAGCAAGACACACTACTGTGTGCCGGCACAAGCCGTATCCGTGCAGCTCTCCACCACTCGTCCAGTGTATGTTTTACTCTCATTAGGGTAGCTCAGTCTGCTGCCTAAACAGCCCCGGACAAAGATTAGGCTGTCACAGCAATTTCTACATGCAAGAGCCATTTCTTGTTAATGCTTGCCATGCCTGTAGCTGCGTGAAGCTGCTCCACACAACCCTGTGATCCAAAGTTGGTGGTACGGCTGCCAACCACCAGAGAACAAGCTTTCCTTTGGGGCTGCTGTTCAAGGCTTTTTCAAAACCCACTTTAGAAAATGCAGTTTTAATGTGGAACTCAGTACTGAAAATGCTCAGGTACCTACCACCAACACCGTGTTATTCAGTACATTACATTAGCTAGACTAAAGCTACATTTTCATCCTCAAGCCTGTCAGTTCTCCCCAAACTGGAAGCTAACAGAACACCAATGAAAATTTTAAGTAGTGACAACTTAACATTCCCTCTTCCAGATCTGATAATTAATTCGCTATACAGTACTGCATCTCCCCTGCTTCTGACCAAGAAGCACTTCCTGATCCAGACTGTGGCTGCTAAGCGACTTTAGTCACACTAGAGAAAAACGGAAGAGGGAAGGATTCTCTTCCCTGTGTAGGTGCTCCACTGCTGCGAAACCTACCATGGAATCTGAAGACAAGCTGTCAAAAATAAAGGTCAGGTCAACTCTGTCCTCCCAGTCCTTTTCCTATGTGTCTAAGGGAACATAATAAGATGCAGGAGAAACACTGGTTCCATCTGCAACACAGCAGACACAACACAGGCACACAACAGGAAAAAGGGGTAAGAAGCAGAAGTGTTTGTGGGCCTTTTTTTTTCTCCCTAAGAAAGCAAGCTTTTTCAAATTGGAAGAGTTCTAACACTGAAGTCTCCTGCCAGTATTAGTAACTTCCTGCTGTCATGACGAAAGGAATTTCAAAGTTTCTGGTATTTTCAAAATAGTCGGTACCTGGAATTGGCTGAAAACCACGCACGCATTTAGCTTGCTAAGAATAAATTATTTCCTAAAGGCTTAACATCCAATGAAGGCACCGCAAGGTGTGAGGTGCCAGCTTTGTTGCCCTGTTCCACCTCCTGGTTCCAGCAAAGCCTTCATTTTGATGCTATTTTTGTCTGGTTTTAAATGAGTGTTACCATCACCTGCTCTTGTTTTAGTTTATATTGTCTTAACTCACCCCGTAATCCATTACAGTTGTTCTCTATCGGCCAACTCTGTATCATCTCCCCAGTCCAAAGCCCCAGGACAAGAATTCAAAGCAATTTAAAAATGGTAACTGCTGTTTCAAAACCGAACAACTATCCTGTGGCAGCAGAGTTCAAGGCCATGGGAATCTGTTGCTGTAATGTCTCCAGCTTTTCCTGCTTTAATGAGGCTTTCGTGGCGGGGAGCAGCTCCATTCTCATGAGAGGGACATGTTTTTATTACTGATCTGTCAAGCTGAAATAAAAATCAGTTGTGCCTAAGCCTTCCTTCTAGCGTCTCTGTAGAAAAAAGTGGGTTATTTTCTACGAAAATAGCAGAGGAAGAAAATATGTGAGCTGCAAACATCAAAGCAATAATAATTTATAGTTAGCTCCTCATCGATTCTCATTTCACCTAAATCAGCTCATCCAAATTGTATTGTTCTACAACTGCTTTTACTATTATTTCTATTTACCATGTGCTGGGTAAAAGAAAATGGTACAACCACTACCAAGGCCTTCAGTAAATTAAGGTTTTGCCTTCCTTGCCCCAGCTGCTTTCTGCTTCTTTGTGACTTTCCTAGTCAAGAGCGTGCTTCACACAAAAAGCCAGCGTTTCAGCCCCCGGTGAGGCGTTTCAGCACACCAGCAGCGAGGACTGCCTACCCACAGCACTTCTGCTGCGCTGTGACTCTTACACCAGTGCAAGCACTTTTTTTCCTTTTCTCTCAGCAACTAAGCAGCTTTTGTTGTCCCCCGTGCTGCTGAATCAGGAGACCACATCCTGCATTCGGGACATTCAAATACAGAATAAAGCCTCCGAGTCCTTCCAACGTTGTCATTAACATCAGTCTACCTTCAGCAAAAGTAAACAACCAGGTACCCAAGGGTAAAAATTAGAATTTCCATGTGGGATGGAGCACGGTTAAAGTGACAGACACACTGAACTGATTTTCACAGCTGTGGAACGTCAACAATGCTGCCCTGTTAAGCCTCCTTCCTTGGTGGTCCTTAAAATTGGGTATCATATATTGTTTGTTACCAATAAATAGGGTACCTTCTGCTGATATTCCACACACTGCCATTTTTCTGGTAAAAGTAGTCAGCAACAACACAGTGGAAATCTTTTTTCCCTTTTGCTCAGGACAGAGTCAACAACATCCTGCGATCAAAACGGGCATGAGGGGCATCTTAACACGGCATGCGGCCTCTTCACAAAACCTCCAGTTAATAGGCTTTGCACCAGCAGCCTGGAAGCAGGATGCTTCCCTCCCTGCATGGCAGCACACCACACAGAAGCGATGTGCCGTCGGCATAGTCTGCTCTGTCTGGTCCCTGCTTTTCACCAGGCACTAATGGTGACAGCCTGACAAGTGCATTAAAACTTAAGCTATCCAAAGGCAGCCACACGAAAACTTTGCGTACAGACCCCGCAGGGTATTCTTCTTTACTTTACCTTCCTAAAAATAGCTCTTTAGAGGGGAATGAGGCTTTTAGGGTTCGCTTCTTTTTTAACCAGTTTTGAAAAGACTCCCTCATCCGTAAGCTTTCGTTGCTTTCAGCAACTTACAGGTCAAAAAGCAGGAGATGTACCGACAAAGAAAACCTGACCTACATCTTGCCTTACTAAGCTAGGTTACATCTTTCCTGCGCGTGCTTATATAATAAAATATTATTATACCGCACCAAAGGTGGTTCAGGAATTGCGGCCTCTGCTCCTGGCTCCTCAGTAGCTTTTTGCCCTGCACTGGTGAATTACTTTAAAATTCACTGCCACATTTTCCTCCTTCTGCAAAAAGCAATTAAGAATATTTACTGACCTCACAGGCGAGACATAGCACTTCAGTTAATTAAAGCTTGTAAAGACTTTAAGATCACCCAGTGAAGGGCTTTATAGGAATGCAAAGTGTGTCATAAACCCAGAAAAAGACCCAGCAGAAGCGCAAAGGTCATATCTGAAGTGTGTCAAATAAAGACCCCGTTTAAAGAAAAAAGTTGTAATTTACATCACTACAATGTGCTTTGGTACCTTAACTGAGATTTTCGAACACAGTAATCAGAGAGGTAATAATTTCACGTGCTACTTGGCGAACTGGATAAAGGTGGTTTGCAATCAGAACCTGGCAGAAACTAACCATATATGTTGGTGTATTATCTGCCTTACGCTGTAAAAAGACAGAGAGCCCACAGGAGCACAAACAAAACCTCCTCTCACTACTATTTACTGCTAACTTGCAGTAAAAGCCTCTTCAAGTTTTGGCGTTAAAAAAAGCAATCAGGTTCTTTCAATACTTCAGAACCTGAAAGCTGCCAGTGGCTGGGTTCTTACACGGTTGAAGGAGAGGATCTCCCGAGCTGCAAAGGGAGCAGGCAACACGCAGACAGGGACAGGAGACAGTGTGCGCACGGGCAGGGGACAGGCTGCTGCTTCCATCACCGCAATCTGCAGAGTTAGAGGTAGATTTTGCTCCCAGGGTATTTCACAGGTACCGCTGTAAAGCAGGTACCATGCAGCAGCTTAAAAGCTTGCCAGCCGACGGCCTGAGCAGCCAGTATCCCACACCAAGTCACACATCAGGGCAAACACTTTACAGTCCTTGATGATTACATAGCAGTGACCGCACGATTTCATGAGAACTCACTGCTGCCTCCGGACCCTTTTGCTAAGCGGGAGGATGTAAACACAGGTGGGACTACAACTTGTCCAGAGGGGGAGGGCTGGCAGGTAAGGGCAACCCTCCCAGGAGAGCCGGGGCACCTTACGTTCTTCCATCAGTAAACAGCCGCCACAGCAGGTACCTGTACTCCTGCTGGAAAGCTGGCCCAGCGAACGTTTTTGACAGTTCACTTGGGTGCCCTTAAGCTACCACAGGTTTAAGTCATTTGCCATCTTCTCTGCCCCAAATCCCCACAGCATTGTTTCTTTCCCCTAACAGCCCTCCCTATGCCATGTGTGAACCTCAGGGTGGTACATAAGGTTTCCTAGCGCTGGAAGGAGCCAGGGGAGCAGGGATGAAGCACTTAAGTGGCTGCCCTTCCTGTTCTGCCTAATGAAGAACATGTTATTCAGGGTACACAGAGCAGATCTCAGCAGTGGCCTCACACTCTTTTAGGAGCAGGCAGCGACTGCTTAAGGTAAGAATGTACATGATGAAGGATCTCAGTACCTTCCTTCCATTGCTCCACCTGACAGCTTCTCGCTCTTGGACAGCAGCCTCTCTCTCACCTCCTCCACAAGCCACAGGCTCTGCCATGTTATCTGGGTACCCCGGGGGAAAAGGCAGAGGGCCATGTATTTCCCAGTCTTCCATCACATTTTGAAGATGCAGAACAAAGGCAAAGATAAGCCCGTGTTCATTTGTTCCCCTCAGGATTTATGTACTTAAACGCACTAGGTTGTGGTTCAAGATTCATTCCTGCCATGGTCACTAGACAACACGGTGTGAGTGAGGTGTGCAACCTAATTCCTGCAGAAAGAGTGCACAGCAGAGCTTACGCAGGCTGCAGAAAGGCAGAGGACACGGTGATTCAGCAGTGAGGTTGCTGGCACTAACTCATCACCATGCTGTTTCTGGAAAAACTTTTGAGTTTGCTTAAATCTGGCCAGCTGACCTTGTATCACTTCAGTGCCTCCTTCCAATGACTGCAAAACTCCCAACTGCAGAGTTTCTGATTCACTTGTGTCAAAAAATCTAATTTACAGGCTTTTGCCAGTAGCAACCAGGATGAAAAAGCTATTTGTGGATCTGAGAAAGAAAAGATGATGTAAATGAGGGAAATATAACCATCAAGCATAATCCAATTCCACAGGAATGAATTCTACTTTCAAACCTCCTCCAATTAAGTTTAAATGAAAAAATTATTTCTTGAAAACACATTTGTCATTCAAAGCAGCAACAGCTCTTCTGAGTGTCTAAATACATACACTGCACGCATCACTTTTAATAAGGATAGATTTTTCCATTTTATCTTTGACCATTTATTACAGGCTCTGACAGCACGGCCACATCTCAGATATTTTAAGACATTCTGGGTCTGTGTTTTCCACCTTCATCCTATCGTTTCATTAGCTCTGATGTTAGGAGTGTGAAGCAACAGAGATCTCTCAGGCCACCAACCTTCCTTTTCTTCTAAACTGAAACAAAGATCGCAACGGCATGCCACAGGAGGACATAAACAAGCGGTGCCAAAACACACCATCTCTTTCTTCTGGTAACACACCATCCATCACCTCCCCAAAGCCCACAGACAAGCAGGATAGGTTTTTACTGTCAGCTGAAACGACTGCTGGATGTTGTTAGCTCTTCCATACATTTTCAAGGAAATACTCTGAACTACGAACATAAATGAATATTATTTGTATTATCCCACACGGGAACGGTTCAAAGCTCCATCAGGGGAAGTTCAGACTGGACATGAGGAAGTATTTATTTACCGAGAGGGTGGTCAAACACTGGAACAGGTTTCCTAGAGAGGTGTTCAATGCCCCATCCCTGGCAGTGTTTAAGAGGCATTTGGACAATACCCTTAATAATATGGCTTAACTTTTGGTCAGCCCAAAAGTTCCCCAAAAAGTTCCAGGGCTCATGAAGTTGAACCGGATGACCATACTAGGTCACTTCCAAATGAAATATTCTATCCTATCCCCAAGCATACGATACTTGTTTTTAACAAACATTCTTTGCCTCTTCTAGCTGTCTCACTTTTATTTATTGCTAAGTGTAACATGTCAAGTCAAGAATTCATTGATACCTTTCCCATGCACAGAAGCTGGGCTTTTAATTTTTTATGTACCTATTTTACCCTGCTGCCAGACGGACTGAAAAGTGCACTGGTCAAATCAGCTACGTGTAAAGAAGGCATCGTCCAAG
Organism: Rhynochetos jubatus; assembly: GCA_027574665.1. Taxonomy (NCBI): domain Eukaryota; kingdom Metazoa; phylum Chordata; class Aves; order Eurypygiformes; family Rhynochetidae; genus Rhynochetos; species Rhynochetos jubatus. The sequence goes on from CM050651.1 coordinate 27,146,316, forward strand.
AAGAGCACCAGGAAACAGATAACAACAAGAACATCTCCAAGTTTGGCTCAGCACCTTTACAAGCTACCAATAACATTGATCTGCAGCCTTATCCAACCTGCATAGTCTCAGAACTGCCACACTAACTCCTTAAGCCATCTCTCCCAGGCAAGACACCCCTCCTAGTGACTGTACTGTGCAGGTGACCCGTGGGGTTGTAAGGATGCTACCTGCAGAGACAAGCCTGGTCTTGGCCAAGCAGACTGCTGTCACAGCAAGGGACAGCTTTGGGCTAGGAGATCTGCACCCCAAAGCCAAGCGCTGCAGCAGCTGGTGCTCTGTGCCAGCCCTCGGGGATGTGTGCTGCTCCTACCCTCAAGTCAGAAGCTCTCCTCTTGTACCTGAGCTTAAATGCCCATGACACACAGCCAGGAGTCCCACAGTCCAGTCCCCAGCACTCTGGCATCCAAACAGCAGATGGGAAAATCTCTGGGGCCTCAGAACTACATTACTTTTTCCGCTGACAGTAAAATTTGTGGCCATGTTTTTAAGCGTGCCATTCCCACAGCTGGGGTCAGGTTTTCACAAGGAGTTAAGAATCCATCTGCATACCTGAAAAAAGAGAAGGTTCTCAGAAGAATCTTGTGAGGAGCACCTCCTGTCACGACCTGAATGACCCCCGTATGTTCCTGGTGGTTTTGAAAGTCTGTCGCTTGTTAAATCAAAAATGTCTTTTTCGCAAGATCTGTTCCTAAGAGCAGGTTATAACTGCTCTGCCAGCAGGAATGAACGCTGAGAACCTGCAACTTTCTACATGCACTGCAGTGAAGCGCTTCATAAATAGGTCTTGGAAGATGAGGGAGCTGTGGTCTATGAATATGTCTGGGTTATGAACTTCAGTAACCTGCCACCATCTGCCATTCACAGACGGAAAAGCCAATGACTTCGTCTAATGATTTAAGGATTAGAATGACTGTGGCATTGTATCAGACTTGGCTTAAGAAGGCTGAGCTGGATTCATTAGAAAATGAAGTTTAATTAATAGGCTACTGCTAGTTAAGATTAGCTAATGAAGTTCAGGGGAAAAACACTCAAAAAACCAGAAAGCAGTTTTGACCCATACTATGTAACTGTGATTTATAGCTCTGCAGTTAAAGGACATGAAAAGAGAATGAATTTGACAACTGCTCATCTTCACCAATAGCTCAGAAACCAGTATTCCTTTGAACTGACGTTCAAACAACTGTGCTGCTTTTGGCTGGGATAATTTTCTTCACAGGAGCTGGTGTGGGGCTGTGTTTTGGATTTGTGCTGGAAACAGCACTGATAACGCAGGGAGGTTTCAGTCACCGCTGAGCAGTGCCTGCACAGAGTCAAGGCCTCTCCCGCTCCTCCCCCCACCCCACCAGCGAGTCGGCTGGTGTGCACAAGCAGCTGGGACGGGACACAGCCAGGACAGCTGACCCCAGCTGACCAAAGGGATATTCCGTGCCCTAGGATGTCACGCTCAGCTTGTCACGCTCAGCTTATAAAGCTGGGGGAAGGAGGAAGAGGGGAAACAGAGCGATGGTGTTTGTCTTCCCAGGTAACCATTACACATGATGGAGCCCTGATTTCTGGAGATGGCTGAACACCTGCCTGTTGATGGGAAGTGGTGCATAAATTCCCTGTTTTGCTTTCCTTATGCATGCGTTTTTTAGTTTACCTGTTAAACTGCCTTTATCTCAACCTACGCATTTTCTCACTTTTCCAATTCTGTCCCCCATTCCACCATGGGGGATAGCGAGTGAACGGCTGTGTGGTACTTAGTTGCCCGCTGCTGTCAAACCATGACAATGACAAACTCAGTCCTGACTTGACTATTTGCTTTTGAGCTGCATCACTTGGATTTATAGCCTGACAGATACCAAGTGCAGAACTTATGTGCAATCCATCACTTTCTTATCTCACCTGGAATAATAAAACTAGAAGGATACCGCATCTCCTCGAACTAAGATTTCTGCCCCATCTCTGAGCCTGCACAGACGTTAAAGTACAAGCATACCCCCATTTTGGAAAGAGAGGGCAAGCGGCAGCAGCAAGCCATCTTCAGAGCAGGGGAGGGGAGCTCCAGAATAGAATCACAGAGTCACAGAATGGTTTGGGTTGGAAAGGACCTTAAAGACCATCCAGTTCCAACCCCCCTGCCATGGGCAGGGATACCCTCCACTAGACCAAGTTGCTCAAAGCCTCATCCAGCCTGGCCTTGGACACTTCCAGGGATGGGGCACCCACAGCTTCTCTGGGCAACCTGTCCCAGCGCCTCACCACCCTATCTGGGAAGAATTTTTTCCTGATATCTAATCTAAATCTCCCCACTTTCAGTTTAAACCCATTACCCCTTGTCCTGTCACTACAGGCCCTTGTAACAAGTCCCCCCCAGCTACCCTGTAGGCCCCTTCAGGTACTGGAATAGGCTGCTACAACACAGCCAGTGGTACCACCATCTCCAGCTGTGCTCAGGGCATGACAGGTTGACAGCATCTCATCTACTGATGTCATTAAAAGGCTTAAGGGTCTGTGGAAAAGAAGGAAGGGATTTTGTATTCAAACAGTGTGTAAGCAGATGCTTGCTTCCAAATAGGTTTCAGGAGCATTACAGCTACCTTCCTCTTACCTCTCATCGCACGATCTGCACTACCAAAAACCACTGCTATTTTGGGCTGTCTTCAAGCAGGGTAGTTGAGAATAACTGTAGCATCTCTGAAGTAATGGAATTTGTCTTTTGCTTTCAGGGCCATATGTCTTTCCAATAGAGGTACAAGAATATAAAGATTAGATGATGCACTTAGTCACACAGACTGTCTCCGGTGCCAGGCTGATTCTAGCACATACCAGGATCCGTATCGCTGACTTAAAAGGTATCAGGACAGTACTGTGCAGAAATATCCTTGGTGCAAATGGATATACGTTATGAAGGCACAGTGTAGTGGTTTGTTTGGTACCTGCCTATAAAACACTCAGGATAACAGGAGGAGGAAGACACAGCACTGATTAAGAAACATCCAGTCAACATTTCCAGCAGTCTGGTAAAGTTTATGCATTTGATCACCCTATGCAGGCACACAGCTCTAGCCTGCACAGAGATGTAGTGTCTCCCACGGAAGCTGTATTTGCCATAGCACGGAAACATCTGTCACTGAAGTTTTAATGAAATCTCACTCACTTCTACATTTCCCAGAAGCAAACCCAACCAATTAATCTTAATTATTCAGAAAGTATAACGAGTTCTAGACCGTGCAAACTCATTTTACGGAACTCTGGTCATGCAGTAACTGACTCCTCATTCCACTTGCCTTCGTTTTAGTAATCAGTGTCGAGACTGGCCACACAGCAACCAGTTTTGAAGACTATTTCTGGAGGATAAAGACCTGGATTTACCAGAATCGATGAGAACAAAACAGGGTATTTAGATTTTAATATTTGAATGTGTTTTTAAACAAGCTCAAAACCATTAATTATCTAATCTCACATGAACATGACCAATTATTAGCTAATTATATGAATTTAGCTTGCGCTGAAAGCCAAAACTTGCTCTAGCCACCCTGGCTGTGGCACCTGCGCTGTTTACGCACAACTACACACATCCAGCAGGAATACACTGAAATCGCAGTTATGAAACCATCACTTCACCTCCTTTTCAAAGGCACCTAAAGCACAGCTGTGGCAGAGATGACGAGCACAGCAGCGCAGAGAACAGCGCGATTTGGTAACAGCCATTTCTAGTACACAGAAGAGGCTGCGGCAGCTCAGCATGCTGAAAGCCAAGTCAACAGAGTTCATGGGAATTCAACGGTTCCCCCTCCCTGCATTCTCCACCGAGTAACTCAAAAGAGGCGACACGACGCGCTATTTTAAGATAATGGTATCATTAAGGGTAAAATACCAGTAGTTATTTTAACACACAGTAACGCAGCCAGACGGCATCAAGGCTCACCCTGAAGTCGGGGTCTGACCCTGAACAAGGAATTTGTAAGCACCGCACGGCCGAGGTAAAACGAAAGGATGACGATGAAAGGCAGCGAAGTACAGGGCAGCTACCCAAGGTATATTACATCTGCAAAAGAACACTGCCTAAGTCCAGCTGCTGCTCCAGCACCCTGCGAAAGCCGGGAGCTCCCGTGTGCTCAGCGGGCTCTGAAAGCTCACTCGCTAAAGCTGTTACTCAGCACCGGCTGCTGTGAACCGACGCAGGAGCGGGCAGGGTGCTGCCGAGATCCGCCAGCTCACCTCCCTGGCAGTATCACAGCGGGCTGGGACACCGCACGTGCTAGTGTCCATCCAGAAAACAAATGTGAAGCTTCGAGCTTCCATCTGGCAGGAGCACGCGCTGGCAGCAGAGCCAGCGCCGGCAGCAGAGCCAGCGCCGCCGGGACCGCCAGCCAGCAGCCGCGGCCAGCCCTGCCCGCGCACCCGGGATCCGCTCGCTGGCGGCAGCCTCTCCCGTGACTCCATCGCCCGGGAATGGCAACCGCCTCCCCGCTCAGAGCTGCTGGATGGCCCGCGAACGTGGGGACGAGACACGCCAGGAGCAGACCCTACACCTTCCGGCACCAGCTTCCTTCGCGTGGGACCGACCTTGCAGGAAGAACCGCGTGGACGAACGGAGGTGAGGAGAGCTGCCAGAGGGAGAGCCGGGCAGCGGGGCAGAGCCGGCTCGCTCCGGGCACTGCCTGCACGCACGCACACCCTCAGACACGCGCAGAGTTTGCCAGCCAACCCTCCCCCCGTCGGGTCTGCTCAAACCCTCCTCAGCCGGCTGGCCGGCCAAAGGCGGGCTGTTTTCTTTTGCAAGTGAACAGTTAGCAGAGAGGAATGGGTCGTAGTACTTGTCAGAGGCTACTCACCCGCGCAGCGAAACGGCTGTGTGTCTTCAAAAGCAGGATGCCTCTGCTTTGGGAAACTTCCTTCTGTCCCGCTACTGTCATTTGCTAACTTGCCCGAGATCCTGTAAAATCCCCCAAAAGGCTAGGAAATGAGAAGAGACGATTTAAAAGCTGACAGTCAGGCCAGGAATCCATGGAATGAAATCTTTAAGGGCAGGAGCAGAGAGAGCCAGCCAGCTAACGCTTTCATGCCCTGCCTGACCAACAGATGAATGCTGTGAGCAGACCAAGGGTCACAAGATGATCCAGAATACCTGCTCATGGTGGGCGCTGCTCTGCGTCAAGCTGGGAGTCCTTGGCGTAACCAGCATGCTGACATGTCTGGTCCTCCTGCCTTTTCCAGCGGACCCCTCGCAATCCCGATGTCGCACTTCCCCAGGCCTTACAATCAAGTGGTTTGTTGTAAGAGAACTATTAATAGTGCTGAATTTTTTGCTGAAGCACTTGCTTGCATGAACATAGTGCGAGTCTGCCCATGCGTGAGCAAGTTGTTCAGACCTTAAATATAGCCCAGATCCTCCTGGAAATACAGCCACTGACTCTTTTCACATGATTTTTTTTGTTGTTGTTCTTAAAGACAGCACAAAATAAATCCTGTTTCTGACTGCTAAAAGACAAAATGAGTGGAGTTGTTTTAAGAACATCCTCAGGGAAAGAGTGAGTCACTTAAGCTGCTTTTATGATAAAAGGTCCCTGGAGGAAGTTTATCTCCTTAGTAGTCTTCGAGCTGTTCAGAGATCCATATGGCCCCCTGAAAAAAAAAAGTTTCACACTGTTTGGTTTCTTGGTTTTGTGTTGTTTTTAATAGTTTGAACACCTGCTAGAGTTGGTGCTAGCAAGGGGAACAGAGCAGGATTTCATAATGGCCAACACATCCAGAGGATGATTAACAGAAGTGTCTGCCCTGCAGGGCTGTTAATAACGTCTGCAGAAAGTGTGCCAAGTGGCCTGTAAGGACACCGCATGTGAAAGTTTATGGCATAGGTTGACAAATTCAGGGGGAAAAAAAATCTCAGAGGGAATTATTTTAGCAAAGTTTTTCATTACTGTGGCCTGAGAACAATGACTGAAGACAAAGGTTGCCAAAAATCTTGTTCAAGACACAGATGCCAGCGCTACTGTCAATGTCCAAGCATATTTAGAAGTAGAACTTCCAGACCATGCACGTCAGACTCGCACACATTCACTGTGGCACCCAGGTGGACAAGCCAAGAAACGAGAAGGTGCAGGTGATGGCTGGCAACAACCACATGTGACATTTAAAAAGGCTGGTAAAGCTGCAATCGGTCTCCTGGTAGTTGCTTCCGCTGTGCAGTGGGCACCAGAGTATGCCGGACAGCAAGTCAGGATGTCTGAACCACACAGAGCTGAGTCTGCTGGTGGACATCACTCTCTAAAAGCATCTAGAAATCTGGACTCTCACATAATATACACCAGTGAGTAGGTGGCATCTATAACTTTAGTCTGTGCTAGACTGAGTCACTATATGACTATACTTAGTGACTCTCTTAAGTCAGGATAAGTTTGCAAGAAGATTATTTCTTTGCTTCAACAAATAGGCTGCCACTGTCAGAGAAGCTTTCCAGGTGTAGCTCTCCTGTACATAAATATTTACATGTATACATACACATGCAGAGCAAGAGAAATCCATCCGTACATGTATTTTAAAGGATGATTTTAAGATGGAAAAAAAAAAAAGTTGGAAAGCTACTGGAAATAGCAGGAGGAGTATGCTGTTGTTTATTCATTTCACTGATTTTCATAAGAAAAGGTTGAAACTGGAAAGACCAAAATGGTTATGTGGCCTGTTTGGCTGTTAATGTAAAATTGTCTTCAACATTTTTGTTTCCCCTCATACATCTCTGAACATTGCTTTGATTTTATTTGTTTTGCAGTAGAGAACTGCAATATTTTTGCCCTTGTTAAAAGGCTGGCAAATCCCTCCTACTCCTTGCTATTAATGACCAAACATGCTGTAAGGCAGCATATAACATCTACACAGCAGCAGAGGTAGCCACAAATATAACAGCATCTTCATTCCTGCTCCACTCCCTAGCTATTATTTATAGAGAGAAAGAGCATCAACAGAGCACAAAGTCCTCACTGATTTAGCCTCACTTTGCCACCCGTTACTTCCCATGAATTGATCATAATGAGAAACTACTTCAAAATACATTTGAGGACCAGCTGCACCCAGTGAAGTCACCAGAGGAGGGTAATATTCCCCTTCCAATACCTCATATTCAATGCAGCTCCTTTCCCTACCAAAATCAAGGGGCATGCTGACATTAATACGGACACAGGCCTGGGTCACAACTTCATGCAGTCATGTTGAGCAAGTATCCCACTCAGTACTGGTTTTCTCAATAATTCACAACTGTCTATCTGGTCAGAGGGACAACGGGAGCGCTGCAAGTGCTAGCTGTCCCCCAGGCCTGAGGAGCGAGCTTTCTGCGGGGCGTTCATTTATGGAGCGGACACAGAATCACAGAATACCAAGTTGGAAGGGACCTCAAGGATCATCAGGTCCAACCTTTCTTGGCAAAAGCACAGTCTAGACAAGATGGCCCAGCACCCTGTCCAGCCGAATTTTAAGTGTCCAATATTGGGGAATCCACTACTTCCCTGGGGAGATTATTCCAATTGTTGTCTGGAAAAATTTTCTTCTTGTGTCCAATCAGAATCTCCCCAGGAGTAACTTGTACCCGTTACCCCTTGTCTTTACCATGTGACTCCTTGTAAAAAGGGAGTCCCCATCTTCTTTGTAGCCATCCTTTAAATACTGGAACATGGCAATAAGGTCTCCCCTAAGCCTTCTTTTCTCAAGACTGAACAAACCCATTCTCTCAGCCTTCCCTCATATGGCAGGCTTCCCAGTCTTTGGATCATCTTTGTGGCCCTTCTCTGGACCCTCTCCAGCCTGTCCACTTCTCTTTTGTATAGCGGGGGCCAAAACTGAGCACAGTATTCCAGGTGTAGCCTGACAAGTTCTGAGTAGTGGGAACATTACTTCTTTACCTCTGCTGGTGATGCCCTTGCTGATGCAGCCCAGCGTCCTGTTGGGTCTCTTTGCTGCAGCAGCAGCCCACTGGGCCCTCATACTGAGCCTGTTGTCCACCAGGACGCCCAGGTCCTTTCCCACAGAGCTGCTCTCCAGCTGGGTAGATCCCAGCCTGTGCTGTACTCCTGGATTAAGGTGCAAGACCTTACATTTATCTTTGCTGAACTTTGTGTTAGTCCACTCTTCCAGCCTACCCAGGTCTTCCTGCAGGGTGGCTTTCCCTTCCAAAGAGTCCCCTTCCCCACTCAGTTTGGTGTCATGGGCAGACTTCATCAGGTACACTCGATCCCATCATCCACATCACTTACAAAGATACTAAACAGTTTTGGGCCCAGTATCAATCCCCTGGGGATCCCATGTGTGACAGGTTGCCAGTTTGAAAGGAGCTATTCACCACCACCCTCTGGATGCAGCCTGTCGTCCAGCCCCCCATCCAACACACAGGCCACTTGTCTAGACCGAAACATAGTTTCTCTAGGAGGAGGCTGTGGGAACCTGTACCAAAAGCCTTGGAGAAATCCAGGTAGACATTTTCCACCGCTTGTCCCACATCAAGGTTACTTTGTCCTAGAAGGTGATCAGGTTTGTCAAGCACAATTTACCCTTGGTGAATCCATGCTGGCTTTTCCCAATCATGTGCTTCATTTGACTCGTGACAGGCCCCAGGAGGATACGTTCCATAACTTTCCAAAACTGATGGCCCTGTAATTCCCTGGATCCTCCATTTGAGACAAAACCTCTAAAGCTTTGTGCTGTAAGATGCCTCCGTACAGGTTGGGGTTAACCTGAATCCTCTCTGTTAGTGCATCTAAGTGAATCAGCTGCCTTGAGAGGGCAGTGAAGAAGCCCAGGGAAACGCCATGCTGCAAGCTCAGAACTCCCTGGCCGCTTGCTCTGCCCAGGCTCAAAGGTGAAGTCTCGGAATGCAAGTGATCACCACTTAGCTAAATTGCTGCTTGCAGCACAACTTTGGAAATTATTACTTCTGTTTGCTATGATGCCTCAATTTGTCAACCTGAAAGACTAGGAGAAACAATATCACACAGTCACATCCAAATCGTTAGGTAAGTGGACTCTGCATTGCTGTGGGTAGCTCAGGATTCAGCTTCTGTTCCCCAACAGTTTTCTAATTGGGTGTGTGTATTTACAACTTACATGTAGGGAATAGAGTAGATACTGTGGTAGCATGACTTATCAAAGATAGCACCACTAAAAAAAACCAAGATTAATCACTGGTGAAAAGTGCAAAACATGACACAAAACATAGTTCCATATTCTGAAAGACTGGTCTGGTAACTCAAAGCCCCCAGCAAGCACAAAACTAATGCTTAAAACCTATTCAGTGTCCAAATCTCAACCTTTAGTCTTCACACTGTGTAAAAGCAAAGCCTACACTGGCCTTTTTGGAGGGTAGGGCTTTGTAAAAGACAGTTTGTCAAGCAGAGGAGTTGTGGCTCCTGATCAAGCACAGCAAGTCAAGAAGAGAAACGCCATTTCTGCATGGGAATGGTGAATCACACATCTCACCTAAGCAAGGCAATAGCCTCACAAGACACACTACAGTGAAGATCAGGCTCTCAACTTCTGAATTCCCTCAATAAAAATTACACTATAAATAGCCTTCCACCTTTCCTGGAGATCATGGGAAAGGCAAGAAATCTCTCTTTATACCCTCTGCTGTCTCACACTTCTCCCTGTTGCACCAGGGAATATTTAGAGCAATTTTCTGTAAACGGCATGTATTTCTGTATCTGCCCCAGCACCAGCCACAGCACTGTGGGGCTGCGTTCCTGAAGGTGTTGGATGTCGATTGACACCAGGGCCGCCTGGGCAGGGAGCAGCTGTGTGTGTAGGTGGGCAGGGAACAAGGGAGATGGGAAACGTACCAACATTGCTGCCTGCACATGTCACAATCCTGGCTGCAGTCCCCTGCGTCCAGACTGTTTAACAAGTTTTCCTCTCCTGCAGGCTGGCTGAAATGAGGGGGACTGTTCTGCTGGACATTTTGCTTTCTCCCCTAGTACCACCATGAGCAATACATTATGTTTCTTACCTGATGAAACAAAGTTTTTAGTAATTTCTGCTTTGACTCTAAGGTCTGGGATCTGCCACTTAAAGTATTTGCTTTGTTTCCAACACCTCAATAAACATATCCTTCATTATTGCTGGAGAGACTGTAACTGAGCACACTGGGATTATTTTTAATACTTCATGTGACATCACAAAGCATTTTTTTTTTCACAGTGCATGCTTAAATGGGGCTCAAGCCTCTTCCTCCCTTCACTTGTAGTAGTTTAAGACAGGAACATTTTCAGAAGTTCCAACTGGGCTAAACCCACGCAAAAAGGCTACAACACCCAGAAATGTGAATTGTAAGGATCACAGAATCATAGAATCATGGTTTGGGCTGGAAGGGACCTTAAAGATCATCTAGTTCCAAACCCCCTGCCATGGGCAGGGACACCCTCCACTAGACCAGGTTGCTCCAAGCCTCATCCAGCCTGGCCTTGGACACTGCCAGGGATGGAGCATTCACAGCTTCTCTGGGCAACCTGTCCCAGTGCCTCACCACCCTCTCCGGGAAGAATTTCTTCCTGATATCTAATCTAAATCTCCCACTTTCAGTTTAAACCCATTACCCCTTGTCCTGTCACTACAGGCCCTTGTAAAAAGCTGCCCCCCCCAGCTTCCTTTTAGCCCCCTTCAGGCACTGGAAGGTGCTATAAGGTCTCCCCGGATCCTTCTCTTCTCCAGCCTGAACAAGCCCAACTTTCTCAGCCTGTCCCCATAGCAGAGGTGCTCCAGCCCTTTCAGCATCTTTGTGGCCTCCTCTGGACTCGATCCAACAGGTCGATATCCTTATGTTGGGTGCTCCAGAGCTGGATGCAGCACTCCCGGTGGGGTCTTAGAAGAGCAGAGCAGAGGGGGAGAATCCCCTCCCTCAGAACCTGCTGGCCACGTGGCTCTGGATACAGTCCAGGATACAGTTGGTTTTCTGGGCTGTCACCACACATGGCTGACTCATGTTCAGCTTTTCATCCCCAGTACCCTCAAGTCCTCCTCAGGGCTGCTCTTATCTGTTCTCTGCCCAGCCTGTCCTTGTACAGGATCATACGCTAATATAAATTTAGCAGTCCTGCATATCCCTTGTGTTTTATGACATATGTTTAATAATATGATCACATATATATTTAAGAATGAGGTACGAAGGAAGACAGCAGAGCAGTGTAGGTACTCACAGAATACTACTGAGGAGAATCTTTAAAATACCCATCAATCCCCAAATGCTTAGGGAGTTTAGTGTGGTAAGAATACTTTGGGTTCTTTGTTAAAAGCTCCTAGAAAACACAGGGATGTCCAGATTTGGGCCTGCCCTCCGGGTATCAGCACGTCTCTCTTTGTCAAGAAAATAATCTCTATTGAAAGTAAAGATCTCAGCTTGGTCCTCAAAATTACTAAAAGCAGCATTACAATGACAGGCATTACCAGACATTTCTATGAGAAGCTGAAGTCTTCTTTCAATTGCTTTGCTGGATAAAACTGTGCCATACATGTTCCCTGGGTAGGTAAAGAGTCAGTCACATGCACAACTGTAACTGCAGACTAAAGGACATATCAAGGGGGAGATGAGATTACAATCACAGAAAATGAGAATCAGGCACAAAAATTATTTCCTATGAGGTACAGATGCAGCATCTGGTTTTGCATATAAATCTTCCTGAGTCCTTTCCTCCACTTCCTTCCAACTTCAGTCAAAATCAAATTCAGCTGATATGTAAGAAATAGCCCTTCTCCACATGTTTGTGCATTTGGGGGTTGAGTTGGTTATATTCACACAGCCCGCAGGGATGCCCAAATAATTCTGAATGTGACATGCCAATATCTTCCAATGGAAGCTTCTGTCAGCTGTACCATGTGAAAGGCTCTCAGCTGCACAACCATTTAACTTGCCCAATTACATTTTTGGCTGCTGTTCTGCCTTGCAGCTTAGAGAACCCTTTCTGGGAGTTAGGTCACAAGAAGGAATTGCCAAAATATGCTACTTTTCCAAGAGGTTACTCCTAAGGGGAAAGGGAGACGTGAAATGTACAGCAGGCCTGGAAGAAAACATAATCGTGCTGTTGTAATCAGTAAAGACAACATATTTTCTATCTTCCTCTCATATCTGTTTGTTACATTTGAAATTCAGAGGTTCATAAACACAATTTTATATGCAAATTGCACTTCAGACATTAACTCACTTTCAGTTTTGATGCTGGGAAATTATGGTGTTTGTGTGATGCATCTGTCTTCTTGACAAAGAAGCAAACACCAGCTGTTATTTGCTGCGTTTAAAAAAATGGGTAAACAAAATTCTATTAATTAAATGGGGAATTCAGAAAGCTCAGATGTAGATTAAAAACTTATTACACAATCATGTCATCTTTGAGTCAAGGAGAGCACATGAGACAAGACAGATACTCTAGTATATTCTCTGTAGTAGTAATGACACTATTTACAGGCACAGCACCTGGAGTGCTGTGTCCAGCTGTGGAGCCCTCAGCATAAGAAGGATATAGACAAGTTGGAACGAGTCCAGAGGGGGCCACGAAGATGCTCCAAGTGCTGGAGCCCCTCTGCCATGGGGACAGGCTGAGAGAGTTGGGCTTGTTCAGCCTGGAGAAGAGAAGGCTCCGGGGAGACCTTATAGCACCTTCCAGTACCTGAAGGGGCTACAAGGAAGCGGGGGGGGGGGCTTTTTACAAGGGCCTGTAGTGACAGGACAAGGGGTAATGGGTTTAAACTGAAAGTGGGGAGATTTAAATTAGGTATCAGGAAGAAGTTCTTCCCTTAGAGGGTGGTGAGGCACTGGAACAGGTTGCCCAGAGAAGCTGTGGATGCCCCATCCCTGGAAGTGTTCAAGGCCAGGCTGGATGAGGCTTGCAGCAACCTGGTCTAGTGGAGGGTGTCCCTCTTCTTCCTGTTCTGGGCAGAAAAGCTTACAGAAGAAGAGACATATTCAGTCTTTGGTCTCTGAAAACTTCTGTCTGTTCTTTCTGTTACCTGTCAGCTCTGACACACATGGCAACACTGTAATTTCTGCTGTGCTAGGCTAAATTAGATGCTGAAAACCACTGGTTTGCTGAGAGGGTGAAAACACAGTTCCTCAAAAGTGCTTTGTTTTTATGTATCGTCTGTGGGACCTTCAAAAGTCCTACAGAAAACTGTGACTTAGAGCTAATTATGAAATATTAATAATACACAAATCATACATATGCACCCTGGTGTTGCAGTTTTCCTGGCGGTTTTCCTAAGTTACAGCATCAGTCTCAGAAGAGACCTGTCTTACCCTGTGTAACTTGGTCCCTGTCAGGAGGTCAAATGCTGTTCCTTTCTCATTAGGGCATGGAGTAATGCAAGCTTAGATTTATTCCAAAGTTTCCAGGAGAGGAGACCAGTGATCGGGCAAGAATTATCTGTGCACCTCCATTTCCTTACTCACACACAAACACATCAGCTGCAACTTGACAGCTAGGGTCAGTAGATTTATTCCAAAAAGATGGGCTCCACAGCAAGCTGAAAGGTAAAGGTGAATTTCGGTACTTTGCTTTGTTCTGACTTTGAGAAATGCTTAACTGAAAGCACAGTAAGAAGGCAGAAATCTTGCTTCTGTCCATCAAAGTGCTTCTGTGCAGTTTATAAGCAAAGACAAAAGTAGTGAATACTCATTTTCCATATCCCTCATAGGTAAAAAAAAAAAAATAATAAGGGTCTACCTGGGTATTAACTACCATTTTCTGGGGACTAAGACAAGAGAACAGCTATTCCTATGGCTAATGCTAACAAAATATGTTTGAGAAAGGAGTTACATAAATAGATTGTTCCTCTAGACTACAGTAGGCGGATAAATATTTTTATCCCCTTTCCACAGGTAACAAAACAAAAGTAATGAGGCAACAGCGAAATACCTAAAACGTAACTGCGAGAGACGGCTCCAGGAACAGAAATGTAATGCATTAATTCTCTAGCCATTGCCACTACTCACTCCACCACTGCTGCTCCATTGCTAAATCAGCTAAAAATAATGAATTACCTATTTGCTTTGCCCAGGGTAGAGATGCCCGCAGTAGACACACCCTGTTCAGTGAATGCAGGGGATAGCCATGAGCTTATTTCCAGTCTGGCTTGCTCAGCTGCAGTATGGTGTGGGCATCCCTGATGAATCCCAGAGATTACTACTACAGGAACAGCCCGTTTTTGCTGGCTGTTGGAGGTGGGCTGTTGGAGATGAGCTGTCACACTCACTGCACAACCTGTAGCAGTTACTCAAAACCCCCTAATTTCTTGGTCCGTTCAGACTAGTGAAGAGAGAAGTCATGAGTATCTTCCAAAGGGCAGGATCAAAGCGTGTTGAAAGCAGAACCCTGTCATAAAACAGGCTTGTTGCCAGCACTCCATCATCTATTTTACACACAAACAGAGGCCTGGGGATAGATTCACAGCTTCAAAGATATTTATGGGAGTTTTACTTTGACAGGGCTTGTTAGAGTCTTCCACCATGCTGTGTTTCCCTGACCTGCACAGCAGGTTTCACTGCAACCCTGATGCCTGTGGACATGAACACAAGATGCAGTTTCACTTTCTCCTCTGGGAAAAAAGAATATGACTTTTAATACTGTAATCACCCCTTAACCAATCCAATACACTTCCAAGCTCAGCATGGTCTTACACTGTTTAGATAACCCTTTCCTATACTTCCCTCAATTGCATGCTTTTCCAAGGAGATAAAACCACAATTTCTTTCCCTTTTCACCCCAAATGTAATCCCTACAGAGTGCCAAGAAGCTAAAACATCCTGAAGGCTGCTATGTCCTATGCGCATCTGCGTCTAAGAGAAGCATGTTGGGAACTTTGAGGAACTAAGCAAAATCAAACCCAGCTCTGTGTTAAGGAGGATCATTCTTCCCATGTGACACACAATCCACAAGTACAAGCACCCACATAGCCTTGGCTCGGGTATTCCATATGCATCTATATCCTACACACTATTGTACCAGGAGACATAACTGTTTAGTAACATTTGGAAATAGCCAATACTACTTACTGAAGGATAACTAACAAAAACTGTTCCAACCAGTGCAGTTGTACAGTGACAGGCAACCTTCACACACAGTCTGACACACAGGGTATGTCATGCCCTGTAAAAATACTTTAAATAATTTCAACTGGACTACTTCAAAAGGATACATGATTTTCTCATTAATACTACAAACGCAGCATGTTCCAAACGGCAGATATGCATTTGGCATAACAGAAGCGTAAATTTCCCTTATTACATGTATCCTTCTCTACCCCCTTCCTTGGCTTGATGCCTACATCTGCTAGCACATGACTTCTTCCTTTGCTGCTCATACTGCTTTCTTTTTAAAGCCTATCCAGAAAAAATGTGTATGCAGGCATGGTATTACAGCTAGACTAACTGCACTTACAAAACCCTTGTCCTCCCATGTCTACATGAAACATGTAGATGAGCTACAGTCCAGCATCATCAGGATTTGCAAACACACCTGTCTTAGTTGACATCCTTCCTTCAAACAAACTGAAACTGCTCAACAGATTCCTGCGGCTACAGTGATTACACAAAAACTGGGACAAAAACCAGTGCAAGTCCGTAGGCGTTTGCCAGGAAGCTTGCTACCTCTTGGATAAAAGTTGCCCAGCTGATTTTAGAACCTAGTTTCTAGTTCAGAACCTGGTTTCTAGTTCTTGTATTTTGAAGAAACTAGACACATAAAAATGGATACATAAAAACTAAAGTAAAAGTTGTTATTTTTACTAAGTGCCATTATCAGGGAAGAGAGAGAGTCTAAAGCTGTTGTCCTGCACTCTACCCACAGGACTAGATTTTATCCATAGCCTCCCATGCAGTCATTGAGGCCTTTTCAGACATTTGAATCTCTTCAAACCCTGACAAATCCTTTCCCTCAAGTTCCTGCAACATTTGAGACACCATCCTGCAGCTGAAAAGGCAGGGAGCAGGCAGCATTTTACAACAGCACCTTTTAACATCAGCTCATATATTGCAGCAGAAAGAAAACGATCTTATTCAGAGATGAGTGTTGGCAGAAAGAGTAGTAGTCACCTGAGCTTAAATAGGTCAATACCAGTACAGCAGTACCAGCTCCCCAAACAATTCATCTGTTCACCAGCTACTTCAGCTCTGTATAAGGGGGAGCTCAATTCAAGTTGATACACCAGCCACAATGCGCTTGCTACTTCAGCAGAAACACTGTTGCATGAAAAAGGTGGATCAGCAGGTTCTGAAAACTTGAATAAAATTGATTCTGGATTAAAATTATCAATTCATTTCCCTCTTGACCTTCCTGGGAATTGAACCTGTCTACACAATTAAACTTTATAAAAATTTTCTCAGAACCTATAAAAGCCTTTTATTTAAAGCTACATCTCATCACATTAAACGCCCTGCTCTAGTCTATTACACACTGAAGGGATAATGAATACTAAAGCCTAAGATGAGTACACTCAGCACATTATGCATTTATAGCACTGCAAAATTTTACTTATCAATTTCCATCTGAATTAAGAACAATCTTCTCTTGAGCTGACTGTTTTGTACAGACTCAGTGACACATTGCTAGCAGGTTATAAATAGGTTAACAATGTGGCTTTTTATTAATCTCCATGTTATGGCTGTTCTGGCCCACACCAGTAGTGGCTATACCAGCGGACAGTCACCTGTCCGCACCGCAACAGCATCAGAGGAAGCTTCTGCACAGACTCCCATGCTACACTGCCAGTTAAAATGCAGCCTCTTGTTGGCAGTAGCTCCCCAGTGTCATGGTTTAACTCTGGCTAGCAAAATACCACGAAGCCTTTCTCACAAATACCTCCTTCCCTCCTCCAGTGGAGGTGGAGAATTGGAGGAAAAAGAAATAAGGAAGCTTGTAAAATTGAGATAAGAACTATTTACTAATTAAATCTAAATTAATATATACACATACTACTAATAATAAATAATTAAATTAATAGAAAATAAAACATATGGTACAATATGATACAATTTCTCTCCACCCACTGACCAATGCACAACCAGGTGCTGAGCAGTGAGAGTCAGACCCAGAGAGCCCGAGAGCCGCAGCCTGAGGGCTGGAGCCCAAGAGCTGTCACAGCAGATTCTGAGCGAACCCTGTCAGCGACAGCACGACCAGGAACACTAAACAAACCCACCAACTCCCTCACGAATGAGCCAGCACAGGAGGTAGCAAAGCAGCTAACACGGGAGTCAGGGGGGTGTTAGCAAGTGCCAGGGAGTAAACGAGCAAGACAGTGAGAGAGTAATGGCTCCCGGACCCCCCTCCTCCATGCCCCCAGCATGCCGTACTATGGAATGAAATACTCCCTTGGGCAGTTTGGGTCAGCTGTCTGAGCTGTGTGTCCCCTGCACTGCCCGTGGCGAGACAGCGAGGGCTGGGAACGCAGCTGCAGGGTCAGGAGCGGAGAAAGACCCTGAATTCAGTGCAGGCATCGCCCAGCACCAGCTGAGACCTTATCAGTGCTGCTCTCAGCATCCAGGAACACAGCTCCCTAGCAGCCACAGTAAAGGGAGTTAACTCTTTCCTGACTGAACCCAGCACAGCCAGTATCAGACTCGCCCCCTCCACCACCCACACCGTTCTTCCACTCTGAGGAACGGCTAAGACACAGCATCAGAAACATGGCCCTGGTTAAGGCATATCTTAAATATTTCTTAATCTGTGGCCCACACTGTCTACCTATTGACTGAGGTTTAGTTATAAATAATTTTCATAGACCTTGTACTACCTGAAACCGACAGTTGTGGCTAGCAGTAGTGAGTGATGCATTAGTCAAACAATAACTAATAGCAAAACCAAAATCATAAAAGAAAAATTACGCAGCTCAGAAATGAGATACTGCAATATACATCTTGTTACAAATGCTTTCCACAGTGCTCTGGGGTCCATGCATCTTCCTGAGCATCACCAGGACTACATCACTGAAGCATACCCTCAATCCGAGAAGCTGTGGAGAGAATCGCAGGTATAACCCATCCAGATGGCACCATCTTGTCAAAGTTTAGCATGCCAGTCTGCTTATTTAATTAAAACCCTTTCCATGGTTAATGGCAGGGCTGTACAGCAGAAATGGAGCCAGAACAGCTGTTAGTAAATCTGTCCAAGCTGCAGGATGATTGCTCTGACTATGGTGTCTTTTGAAGGACTACTTTATTTACTCTCCCTTGTCAAATCTGGTAAATATTACCTCTCCTTTGGCTGCTCTACAGGACAGAGTAAGCCAAGTTTCTTGGTGAAAGTCATTTCTTTGAGAAACATTGTATGATTATAGGCAGGCTTTTTTAAGATTTCAGGAGAAAAGTCTTTAATGTTGAAAAGCGTGCCTTAATTTTAAATAGGCCTCTCTCCACATTTTCTTTCATCTTATCTGTTCAGGATTCCCATGAAAAACTGCAGTCAAGACATTAAAAAAGGACTTGGAGATCGGCTTGGCTAATACAAGGGAAGGCCGGTATCATAATCCACATCTTGGTGGCATCAAGGGCATCCATGGCAAAGTGAGACCTACAGGTGCACAGAAGAGTCTCACTGTGCACCCTGGCATCCAGACCCGAGGTGCAACCCGTGCATGATCAATCCACACAAGGGAGGGCAGAGGTGTCAGCAAGCTCTTTGTGCCAGGGACTGAACCACATTCATTAAACACTTTTGAAACATTTGCATTACAAAAAGCAATCCAGTTCCAAGTGAGGGCAGAATAATTGCCAGCAATGTCAAAGGGATGACACAACCATTTAAAGCGAATGTCACCCTGCACTGATTATGGAACAGGTCATATGAACAGCTACAAGAAAATACTACGTTTTGATGGGGTAGCATCTTATTTTCTAGCTAGGGAAGTTACACTTCCAGAGACTAAAATATGCAGCGTATATTTCAGGAGTTTTATCTCAAAATACTGTTCACAGGGCCAGAGGCACACAGGAATGCTGCAGGGTCGACCACACATTGAAGAAGGGCAAGGGGCTTTCAAAAGAAACAGTCAGGGCTGTCAAGTTGCAAAGCAGGCACCGTGCAGAAGTGAATCTTCTCTTACCAAAGACCTGCCTGCTTGAAC
Organism: Rhynochetos jubatus; assembly: GCA_027574665.1. NCBI lineage: Eukaryota > Metazoa > Chordata > Aves > Eurypygiformes > Rhynochetidae > Rhynochetos > Rhynochetos jubatus. The sequence goes on from CM050651.1 coordinate 27,165,432, forward strand.
AAAGACCATTCCAGGCTGAGTAAGCAAATTTTCATATTTTTGTGATTTTATGCAAAAGCTCACTGAGCTGCTCCAAGACGAGGAGAACAACTCCAGTCGTGAAAGCACTGCTAACAGAGGTATTACCTGTCTTCCCTAGGAATTGCTCACAGGGCTTTTCAAACTCTGTTACCATCACTTCTGTTTATCAGTATGCAAATTAAAGCAATTAGGCAGTAAGTGGCTCACTTGATTTCAAGTGAATATTAAAAGATACGAGGAGGCTGAAACACAACCTGGGTCTATGCTAAGGTGATTCACAAGCTGTAAACATAAAGTTATACTTTATAGCAGTAGGGAAGGTACAAAAAGAAGAGGAACAAAACCTTAAAAGGATCTGAAAGGATTTTCAGTGTAGTTTAACACCATTGATCCACCAAAACCCACTTAGAAAGTTACTGTACAACTTCTCTTTTTCCTTTGACACCCACCTTGGAGCATTCCACGGCTCATACTCAGCTGGAAACCAGCAAATGCCAAGCCATTTGACAATTACCTAAGCATGCACTTACAGAGAACTGCCAAATGAGCAGCTTCCTTCTGAAGGAGGTTCTCTCACACTTGGGTTTTAAGATATTGCTTATCACCAAAGCTGCCTTGGCTCGGCCCTCGCCTCCCTGCACTTCAGCAGGTGGAGCTTGCCATACCCTCCACGCAACAAAAGAGGAAATGAACTATTAGTTCATAAAAGAAAACACATAATGGATGCCTTTAGGAGCTAGAAAAGATTTTTTTTCAGCCTGGGAAAGAGTTTCACCTTGAGGGAGCCTGGAGATGAGCAGCTGACAGGCAGGTGGATTAAAATGTAAAAGGGCAGGACTAAAAGCCTGGGCCAGCCCTGCTGCACCGCTGTAAGGGTTGGCAAGTCGGTGCTCCAGAGGTCGGCTGGAGACTCACAGACCACTACTTACTCTACCATCATGGATCCTTAATTGTGCCTGTAATTTTTGAATGCACAGTAATTATAAAAATGCACAGTATTTTTTTACTGCTCAAAGCTAACGCACTAAGGGCCAATACAACGGAACAGAACATGGAGTAAGTTCCCTGAGGAATTCGGGACTGGTTATTGTCTATGCATAATTTCACCTTCCTTATTAAGCACTTAGCTTAGACAAAATCCAACCGTACTCCTAGAGAAGATGGAGCACCTTTTTGCAGAAGAATGCTGAGATGCCCACATGTCCCTAAGAAAGCTGGTAAATGATTCCTTCATTTTGAAGTTTACAGAACACAACTGTGCACGTTTGTCTCAGAAAACTAAGACCCTGTGAAACCACTTATTTTCTACTTGCTTCTTAGCATAAATGGGTATGAACATTTCATGAATAAATGTTTCAAGAAAAAGATAAATTTTGAGCAATAACAATTATAATCTTCCCCCATTTTAATGTGGTATCTATTTGCACTAAGGACAGATGGATCACTTGAAACATTATGAATATGCAGTAAGTGTCATAATACCCAGTTTTGCTTCCTGTATAGTCTGTTCTTTCAAAAACATTCTAAAACTATTAATTGTATGCTAATTTAATAACAGTCAAAGATAACGGCTTCCAAGTAGGTGTGCGTCTAGTTGTCCTAGCTTTGATGTGGGCATGAGCATCTGAATCAGTCTGTTAACAGAGGAACTACTTTTGCTGGGAAATAGCTGAGCTATTCACAAAATTTTCTTTGGATAATGTATAGAGTACATAACTTGGAGTAATAAAAGAAGATGTGATTGTAGGGAAGCATATGTTACAGTGCACTCCTCAAACGCAGCGGTAAGTAAAATGAACTCAGATCATCATAGCATTATTTTGATCTTGTATGGGAGAAGCAGATGCCTCGTGAAAAAATTCCAACATACTCCTATAGCTCTAAAAAACATCTGTATCTTCCCCAAAACACTCCTGGGTGCAGGGGATGCACAAACCACTGTCGGTCCAAGGAGGGCTGAGCCTCACGAAGGAGCCAGACAAGGGCAGGCGCCCCAAGTGCATATGCCAGGAGAGACCATGGGCTCTGCTCCCAAAAGGTGGGAGACAAAAAGCACCTTGTCAAGCAGAGAACGGGCAACAGGGTACTCCAGCGGCAATCCATGTACCCCAACACTGCCCGTCCTCACTTAGCTGATACACCTTCGCTGCTTCTCCACTGTTACCTTGTGCAACTCATTACTCATAGGATGACCAGAGCCAGTTCTGCTCTGAAACGACGTGATTAACTGACCTGATGCTGGAGTTCACTCCCAGGCCTGCTGTTATCAAGACATCTAAATTACCACGTGCTCTGTGCTGGACAAGGGAAGGAACTATAATACATTCACAGGCTTGATAATCGTTTGGGGTTTTTTTTGTCACTACTTCAATGGGTAATTAGCTAATTGATATTAGTAAGGTGCTTTTTTTGTAAATTGGAAACTCATTCAAACACTTTCTTTACCTCTGGGAAAAAGACTTCCAGTAAGAGTTTTAGAAAGCTTAAGTTGATCTTACTTAATTTAAGGCAGAAGGAAAAAAAAACCCAAAGAAAAATCGTACAGGACAGAGTAACCTCTCAGGGACGTCTTGTTTTAGTTCACTGAAAGAACCAGAGTACCCTCACACCACTGCGTTTCTCTGAAAGAATCAGGCCAATTTTCCCAAGTTCTTCCTTTCTTTGGTACATTGCTCTGGAGGAGCACGACATCTATTGAACTTTAGGTTTTAGAGGCCGCTCGGCTGTAGAGTGATCTGCTTACGCAGTCAAATCCTTCGGGAGCCACTAGGCTACTGAATTTTCAATATATATATCTATGTGCAGCAATGTGAATGTGAAGTCATAATCTAAATACCATCTATTATGTTATTAATATAACTCCCAGTAAAATTACCTTTTCTACTAAAAATCATGTCTGATATGATTAAAAAACCCCAACATTGAAGTATCATTTAGCTGTTCACCATTTCTCTTGTCTCTTACTTTTCCATGAATTTAGCCACTCAAGCTTAGTAGAGGCAGTCTGCTCCCTTTCAGCATGGTATCAGCACACTCGGGTTGCACACACTGGTCACAAGAACTTTGTAAGTATAAATTTCTCCATTATGACATTGGAAAGGCATACAGAAAAATTTTTACTCATGCAAAGTTTTGAAGAACACACCATCCTATTGCAGACCACATAACAAAGCACCCAACTGTATCTGGGATGACACTGTCCTTCCAACCTAAGTGATAAAGTCTTCAGAAAAAAAAAGAATATTGCTCATAGATGGGTTACTATGGATATCTAAAAAAGTCAACCCCTCATGCCTCCCCCACGAGATGGGATGGGGGAGAGAATCAGAAAAAACCCCAGCTTGTGGGTTCAGACAAAAGCAGTTTAATAGAATAGCAAAGGAAGAGGAAATAATAATAAAATAATGAAAGTATTACTGAGAAAGTAGTATACAAAACCAAGTGATGCACAATGCAACAATTGCTTACCACCCAGTGATCAATACAAGTAGTGATTCCCACCACCTGGCCAACTCCAGTTGTATCTACCAAGCATGATCATGTGTGGTAGGGAATATCCCTTTGGCCAGTCTGAGTCAGCCCTCCTGGCTGTGCCCCCTCCCAGTTTCTTGTGCACCTCCCCGCTGGCAAAGCATGGAAAGCTAAAAAGTGCTTGACTTGGTATAAGCACTACAACTACTTAACAACAACTAGAAACATCAGTGTGTTGTCAACGTCATTCTCATACTAAATCCAAAACACAGTTCTATACCCACTATTAGGAAGACAATTATTGCAGCTGAAACCAGGACAGTCAACTGCCCATCATAACATGTAATTTGTTTATTATTTTTTTTTCATTTAAAATAGCCTAAGTTTCTCATTTTCCAAGAACACTTCTGCTAAGGGAAGGTTAAAACATCTCTTCAGATGTGAACATTTGCTTTCAGTGGTTTGAAGCAAAGCTAGTGGCAGCTGCTGATCACTCAAACTACTGCCATTTTTCCTGACAGCTTAGCGACAACTTAGGGCATTTCTTACAGGAATACAAAACACCCTTTTTTTCTCACAATTTAATTCTCTTTTTTCATTTTTAATGAAGTGATAAAAGACAAAAATTAAAAATATCACTAAGCATGGATCTACTGGCTCTCTTATATCTCACATGCAGTACCTGGATTATACCTGCTCTCTGAAAACACAGCAAAACGCAACACTATCATGGAATCATAGAGTGGTTTGGGTTGGAAGGGACCTTAAAGACCATCCAGTTCCAACCCCCTGCCATGGGCAGGGACACCCTCCACTAGACCAGGTTGCTCCAAGCCTCATCCAGCCTGGCCTTGGACACTGCCAGGGATGCGGCATCCACAGCTTCTCTGGGCAACCTGTCCCAGTGCCTCACCACCCTCTCCAGGAAGAATTCCTTCCTGATATCTAATCTAAATCTCCTCACTTTCTATTTAAACCCGTTACCCCTTGTTCTGTCACTACAGGCCCTTGTAAAAAGCCCCCCCCCAGCTTCCTGGTAGCCCCTTCAGGTACTGGAAGGTGCTATAAGGTCTCCCTGGAGCCTTCTCTTCTCCAGGCTGAACAAGCCCAACTCTCTCAGCCTGTCCCCATAGCAGAGGTGCTCCAGCCCTTGGAGCATCTTTGTGGCCTCCTCTGGACCCACTTCAACTGGTTGATATCCTTCTTATGTTGATAAGGTGCCTTCTAACATGCCTATGCCCGTGCTAACTTTCAAAATACTGCACAAGGGCAACGGCAGCAGCAGGGAACAGAGGATGGCCCAGCTTTTTGAATCAGCTAGAAAAATAAGAGTATTATTATGCTAAGCTCTCTAAAGAATATGTATCCTGGTGGGCCAACATAATGAGAAAACATTGATCAGCCAAAGCCTCCCAAGAAGGGGGTAGGAGAGAGCCCTAGTGTTCATGTGCGTATGCAAGAACTCCTTCTGGCCTACAAATGTCTGATTAGCTGAAATGACAACAAGCTGTGTGCCCTCCAGATGGTATTTGTGACTGAAGTTTAATGAACCAGCACTGAACCAAAAACAAGAATAGGGGAAACAACAAAAACATAGGAATAAAAATCAAATTAAGCGTAGTTGCAATTTCCAAATCATTAGGTCATGATGAGTAGGAAATTAGATTAATGTGTGGTTGTGCAAAGGTTAAGGAGTAGAACTTCTCTTCCCACACTTGAAGGGGAAAAAAAAAAAAGGAGAGATTTTTCCAGGTCAGGGTTTGTTTACAGTTATTAGGATTAAAGGTCTAGGGCTTATGGGAAAAATGTGTCTCCAAGTGATAGCTTCCCGTTTTTTTGGAGCAGTTTAGTATGGCCTGCCGTGGCTGCATCCATGGCAACTCCAGAGCTGTCCTACAAGCAGACATGCCAGAGGGGAGAGCGTGCCACTGCCTGTGACCTGCTCTGCCTCTTCATTAACTTCGCAAAACAACAAAACTTATTTCACGCACCTACGAGATGCACTCATGTTTTCTGTGACTGACTTTCACCCTCCTGCTCTGTAATGCCATCACAAACAGACGTTCATGCACTTTGCCACTACATTGGTGAAACCAGCGATTTTCTCAGCTGAGATTTCCAGACTGGACACCCCACAGCCCGCCACAATTTCCCTCTATACATACATATGATGTTTGCATCCAGGTGTGTCGAGGGTGGTCAGCTGGCTGTGACAAGGGGGTTGGGAAAGCACTGACAAAGGGCTTGGAAACCAGAATCCTCTTTTCCTGAGAGGGAACCTACCAACTGAAAAAGTTCACAGCTTCATACATGTAATGATTACCGACTCACCCTCCCAGACATATGCAAGGCATTTTACTCCCCTTTAGAATTTCCTTTTATGCTCATGTCCTAATTAAAATGGGATTTTATAGATGCATATGCACAGACAGCCTAGTACAAAGCACAAACTCTCCCCATTTCAAAGCAATGTATTTTTGATTCTGCTGTTTGTCCTTACAAAAGGACGGAAGCCCAGGCCTGCACGCAGATTGCTCATCGCGGTGGCAGCTGCACCCTGGAACAATTTGACCGTCCCAAGCAGACAACGCTTGGGAACCTCTGCAACCTCAAATGAAGTTTCCAAATACCATGACCAAAATGAGAAGTGTTGCAGGTCACAAGGGAAATACTCCTAAACATATTGAGCACTGAATACTCTGTCCCCAGGGATTCCTTGTCATATAAACCCATGTTTCCCTGCTCATGTCGCATTCACAAAGGCAGAGCCTGTGCGTTGGTGGTAATGCTAAGCTGTAACATCTCATCTGGTTAATATGATGAAAATATTCCCCTTGCTTTTCCCAAAACGCAGTCAAAAATAGGAAAAACGGTCAAAACTGCACACACTCCCTTCTCCTGACCTCTACAGCAGGCAGGCATGCATGCACGCAGCTACGGCATTTCCCAGAGGGAATGAAGGGAGAGTGCTGGCTGTGGCATTCCCAGATAGCTCAAAAACATTCATCATATTATTACCCAGAAACTGGTTTCCTTCTTGGGTCCAGGGCTGACTCACGCATCTCCGCTCAAGCTGTACAAACTACACGTCTGTGGCGTTTGCCTGCAAGCAGCCTTCTGCAAGACTGTGCAGGCACATGGATAATACCTATCAGGCAGATTCTGCAGGTCTTTGGGCATCTGTGGGTCTCAAAAAGCTCTTGCCACTGATGATCAGGTACCAGCCAACCCTGATCATGAACACTCAACTGAACTTTGATGACTCACTTCCCAACAAAACCTGGTTCTTGTGTGATACTCTACGCAACAAGGCAGGTTTACCTGTACTTCTCAGCACTCAAATAACCCGAGGCAGGTGTGCACTCTTTAAAGTTCCACCGGCAACACAGTTCGCTCTTTTAAAGTTTCATTTCATTGTCTTTATTTTGACACAGGGAAGAATGGAAAGGTCCTTGTAGCACTGGCAAAAAGCTCTTAGTGCACAAAGCTGTTTTTTCACCTAAGTAAAATATGAAAGGTTTTCCTTCTAAAAAACTCCCCACTGTTAATTCTTCACAACAGGTGACTGGATACTGTGAGAACGAGTTGGCTGATGTTCACCAGCAGCTCATGGAAAATAAAAAATTCAATTAGGTTCTCATGTTAAACCACAGTAAGTCAGCTTGACAGGATGCAGAATAAAGAGGGCGTTTCCACAGGTTTGGCAGAATTAGCCAAGGAAAAAATCCTAGATACTGCACACGGCAAGACATTTTGCTGTGCAAGGGCAGCCTCAGAAAAGGCTTTGTCCTGTGTGAGAATCAGAAAAACATCTGTGCATGTGATAAACACGCCCTAATCACCAAAATCAGCATTTGGAACCACGTGTCATACAGACTAGAAGAATTATTAAGTAGTGTCCAAACCAGCCTTTTTTTCTGCATACATTTCACTTCACGGGAAAAGGCAGCATGCAAATGGCAAGGGGGAGTCAAGGAACAGACTGTAGGAAAGGCCAGGTGCAGAGAGAGGAACATGAGGGCCGGAGCAAAGGGCAGGCAGCAGTACAAAGAAGCTGCACCATTATTACATACACGGTCACCCTAACTTAATACAAAGCCACGTGATACGCGCGCTGTGCTTGCTCAGCGTACTTCCAAAATGTCACTGTCCCCTCCGACAGTGACTTTTCTTCTTTGACAAGAAATCTGAGAAACACTGCCTAACAGTGAATATTTCCATTACTCACTTGTGACTGCTTTACTGACTCTGACGGCTCAGTGCCGAAACTTGCTCCGAGTAGGTCTTCAAGGAAGCACTTCAATTTGCTGTCAGGGTAAAGCATCCAGCCACTGTAGTGGATTTACCCCACTGGGTCCTTAAAGCTCCAAAGGCTCTGAGAACGGGGACCTTGACATTGAGGAGTGCTCAGGACCACGCTTGGACACCCCTCTTGTGTACAGGCATTGCACAGCTCCCCTTCTGACTCCGACAGCACAAGGCCGTGCGCTGAGAGCGTTTCAGACTACATTCCTCAGCTCCCAGACCATGCTGTTTGTTTTTCATCAGCAGCAACAGCCTAAAGCAATGGAAACTGTGGGAATGAGCCGCAGTGTGTGAAAACACCAGTTACAGTACTTCAGTGTTCAGGCCTCTCAGACAATGTAAATTCCTCCTGTACGGATGCCTGTTGCTAGCCCCAGTCCAGACACAGCACATACCCAGAAGGATCCCTGGAAGCAATGAATCCGAATGGGCTGCCCCCCTGAACGCAAATGGAAATTCTCTCTCTTATGCTGAAAAGCAAAGTCATAGTAGAAGAAGGGAGAAAGGTACTGAGATGCTGTGATGCTGTGGGATTTAGGCTGCCTTACTTTGAAGGAAGCAAAATAAAACTCTAGCAAAAATACTGGCTCAAAAAATAGAGCGTGCATCTCCTTTGTCTTATCCCTGTGAAGCCAGACCTTTATTCCACTACCCATGGTATCAAAAACCTGCTGTAAAAGCAGTCAACAATATACTAATGCACACTTTGAGGAGGGGGGAAGCATTTCTGTATCACTCTCTTCCCTTTTCTGTACCCTCCTCGGTTATGTAGCTGCAGATAGCAATACTGATGCTCCTTCACCTTCTGCAGGCTGTAAAGAACCACCTCCCTCGGCCTCTCTTCTGTCACACTGCTCCAGCTAGCCTCCTAACATCCTCCAGGTACATCAGGGTCTTCCTTGTGCTGAGAAGCCCAAACTGGGCCAGGCAACCTACTCTCACCCTGCTGCTAACAGCCTGGGATGCAGTTGGCCTCCTTTGCCCCAGAATGTCCAGCCGATGCTTGCTCAGCCACTTGCCCACCACGTCTCCTTCCAAGGGCTCAGGATTCCCCGTCACAAATCTGGCCTTAAATTTCTGTACTGAAAGAAGAATTCAGGAAATAAATTTGGAATTTGTGTAACATCCCTTGCTATCAGAGCACACAGAGAAGAGGTAGTCTGTATGTTTTGTTTTGTTAGCTTTCTGTTGTCAGGATGCCAGTAGGACGTGGTCTGGGAAGGGCGAGATGGATTTGTTCATGCAGACAACAGTCGCCAATTCAAGTGAGAAATGCAGAGCTCCACAGAAACTCCAGCGGAACAAGGGATGCCTCCCAGCCAGCCAGCACCAGCTAGGCTGGCTGTACATTCACCCTAGAAAGCACATGTCTCTAGGAGATTTTGTGTTGTATAATATTGAATAAATACTTTAAAAGCTAAAATGACTAGTTGAAATCCCTGGGCACCAGAGGAAAGGCAAGAATTTTCATGTAAACTCTGGTGTACATTTCATCTGAGCAGACAACAGCCCTGCCTTAAGCGATACCAATCCACTTTCAGAGAGCAACAGTGCATTGCTCACTGAGGAATTAATGTCAAATATTTCAAAGGGGTTGTCTTGTGTGAACGGTGTTGTGACAGACACACATTTCTGCTGCTTCTTGCTGTATAATGCCCTTTTATTTCCTCATTCCTATATGCTACACATTTTTTAAATTTATTGCCATTGTCTCTCGAAATTATTGCTTCAGCTTTTCACGTTCAACTACATATAAAAGCAGAAGATGCAGTGCATTTGAAATACTTCAACTCAAGCTACAAATAGATCTAAACTGTATTTTCTTTAAGCATAAATGCAATCCCCATAAAAGAAGACACAACTGGTAGCACCTTCAAATTTAACTGCTTGAGCAAAAACGGATTGTCAAACTTACACTACAGCTGATGCCTAGTTGCTCAGAGAAAGCGAGAATGTTTGCCTGAGGTCCTGGGGAAAACGTAGCCTTGGACAATTATATTAAGGTACACAAAATGACACAGAAACGACACCAGGAACCGTACCTAACGAACACGAGCAGCACCAATACCAAAGGTGCAGGCGGGCAACGCTTGGCAGTGCTTCAGGTTTTTCTGCTTCTTTCTTTCTGACCTTTTCACAGAGCAGGCACACTGAATTGCAGCGCTTCATGCCACCTGGCACAGGCCAGGCCTAACATATATGCTGTATGCCCAGAATCATTTTAAGTTTTCATAATTCATGACAATGAATGGCCTTTTCCATCGGCTTCACAAACAGCCCAAATACAGGGGAGGTGATCGGGTCTCAGAGCACTGGCATCTTCCAGCTGTTAGGCAGCCCCAGGTTGATAGTATTTGGCCATCCTGAATTATCTATAAAACTAAAAAGCAACCGGGGGGGGGGGGGGGGGGGGGGGAGGAATAAATTAATGACAAATGACAATTAAAAGTAGCCTGTAATTTGAAAACACCAAGTACCTTCCCATTTAACTTCAATGGTACCCCAGCACAGGCAGCAAGAATCACTTTTTGCTGTTCAAGTCATGGCACGAAGCTGTAGCGTCATGACAAGAATTTGAGACTCCTTGGTAGCATGCTCCTGAACTGTGCATGTGAAGTATTAAAAACAACAGAAGTAACCGCACTTGACTGAACGACACAGAAGCAAAGCACTGCAAAAAATGAATCACAGAATGGTTTGGGGTGGAAGGGACCTTAAAGACCATCCAGTTCCAACCCCCCTGCCGTGGGCAGGGACACCCTCCACTAGACCAGGTGGCTCCAAGCCTCATCCAGCCTGGCCTTGAAGACAGCCAGGGATGGGACATCAACAGCTTCTCTGGGCAACCTGAACGGAGACACCTCAAACTTGGAGGCACTGTAGGTTATAGACGACTCTTCAGCAAACCTCCTCTGCCAGAAACTGAGGCCGTACCGTCTGTCCTGTCAGACAGGCAAAACACAGAATCGCTGTCCCTTGCTAGTATTTCAAAGAGGTCCAACATGCAAAATGAATGTTTTCACGCGCAATCTGAACAACCCACACACCTGCTACTGATTTGCGTTGCTATCCACCAGATGGCAGGGCTTGCAACTGTCAAGTAGCAAAGCATCAACAGGCTGCTGGCCAGTACTAGCTGGGGTGTAAGGATTCCTTGAGCAGCTGGAGACCCAAGGGGCACCGCTTGTTGATGTCCCTTGCAAAACAAAGTTTATCCATTTGCTGGCTATGTGTAAATCTGCATTTTCTCATCCAAATTTTTTCATAAACAACAGATGGACACTATTTTTCTTAACTGGTCATCCAGGAAAGGCAGACCATCAGTACCTCTTGGGTTTCAGCGGACAAAGTAACAGAGGATGGATAGATGCAGGAACAGTTTCGAATTCTTGTCCTTCTCCACTGACAGCACTAGCAGAACAAGGGTATCAGGCATTACTTAAATATTTTAAAAGAAGCTCCGTCAGTCTTTCACTATGTCATTCTGATTATGACGACTTTAAAACATGTACGTTACTGAAATATGTAATGTTTACTCTCAATCTCAGCAGTTACACTAAAAACCTTATTAGAAGGATTCCGTAAATAGCAGTGAGGGATTCAGAAATGTGCAGTGGGCTGCCTGATTAGTTACAGTAAGTGGCAAACCGTGATATTTTAATCATCTTTTCATTCCAGTGCATGCATATTTTGATGTCTTTTGAAATGCTTGTGAACTACTTCTTTCCTCATACGCTCTAGGAAATACGAACTGTGAACACAGATCAGAAGACATAACACTATCCACACATGGACAATTTTCTCTTTGCCTCTTCCAAGTTCAAGCTCACAAGTTATTAACTTCCAGTCTCTTCAGAGAATAAATGCTGATGCTTTGGACACTTTTTAATAGCCTAAAAGAGCAACCATTTCTCTAAACAGAAACAAAGTGGATTCCAGCTTAACATTTATTTTCCAATCTTCCTGGCTTCACTGTTTTCTGGAACAGAACAAATTCAACTAATTGAAATATGATCCATGACAATACTGTCTCCTCATTACTGAGAATTTTGAAATTATTTGTTTCAGTCACTGATGTTTCAAGAATAAGAGAGGTTTTTTTAACATATGTTTATTATGTTTGAAAGGGGAAAGCAAATAATTGTGCACAGGCAGTTTTATAGATAATTCAGTCTCCTACCTTGGCTTGCTCTGTGTTGACTCTGAGTTCTCCAGCAAACTATGAATTACATTACCTCCCAGGTTTTAGGTCCCAGGGCTCCAATTACAAGTGTGGCCTTTTCTGGCTTTCACAATTTCCTAGCTTCTTCTGAGAAGTACCCATTCCATGCTGAACCTCCTCAAACAGATTTTTCCACCAGATATATTAACTCTATTCTAGCTGTGTTCAGTTTCCTTCTGGTGCCTGGAGAGTGTCTGCTCTGGCACCTGTATTTAGGTGTTCCTGCAGGAATAACAAGCACACAACCTGGTCTAAGATCACACACACTTCCAAAGTATCAGAGACTTACATGCACAAACAGCACATATACATATCCTGTAACACAGACTCATAAAAAACTAAGCATAAACATCATTACCCTCATACCCCCAAGAACACACCTTGCCCTAGGACATGCTGTCAGGACAAGGATTTCAGCCTCCTGTGCTCTGTGCAGTCTAACAACATCTAAACTGTCTTATCAATTTAAAATGGCATCAAGGAACAAGGCCATATGCTCATCATATCTTTTGTGACTAATGTTATACAAGTAGGCAAATTTTTTTCAGATTTCCACTCATTTAACACAGAATTCTGAAAAAGAGCAGTAGTGGGTGAAGAGAGGGATCTGGGACTATTCTTGTTCCTACGATCCCTGCTCCCATCTCCAAAATAAATAATGAGTCAATCGCACTCCTTTCTTCCCATCTAGCTCTAACTCTCAGCAAGCCTGAAGGTCCCCAGGAACATAATTATTTTACCATCTAGAATATAGCTGGATGCATTAAAAAATAAATCTATATATACACATATATAGTGTCTGTCACACGGAAGTGCCATTTAAAGAAAAAGCATAATAGGTTGCCAAAAAGAATTCTTTTGAGAAGGGTCAGGGATGACAGGGATTCATGAGCGTGGAGTTTCCCCGTGCAAACATGCATGCAGTTTTGTTGGGTTCCCACGTTTTATATGGAAAGCCATTCATTTTTCTCAACAAGCAATAATCTCTTTCTCGCTCCCTGCGTGCTGGTGCCTACCCAAAGACAAAAGTGAGCATATCCAAGTTGTTTTCCACGAGGAGCATGATTTATAATGCTTCCCTCCTTAGGCGTAGTAACCAAATTCTGCCTGAAGCACATTAGGCTCAATTGCACCCTTTGCAGGGCAAGGCACACCTGAGGTGGAAATGAAAGGTCATGTTGCACCCAGAGTCCAAACCTTCTTGTTCTCTGCAGAAACCTGCTACCTTTCATAATCCCAGCCTTAAAATTGCCTGCCCAGACAGTTTTGGGCCCAGTACATGGCTTCTTCAAACCACCACTTGATCATATACTTGGCTATTTACAACAGTGCCTTAAAGTCAGACAAGGGGAAGAGGCAGTGAATTAAGTCTCTGAAGGATATTTCTCTCTCTTTTAATAAATCTTTAATAAATCTTCAATAAATCTTGTTAGCTCTTTTATAATAAATCTCTTAATGACTAAGTCTGGAAGTGCAAGGCTCAGCAGACTGGAAAATCCCAGCTCATACCAGGATTTCCTCTCTTCCAGACCTTTATTGCTCAGGGTATCTAGTGCCCAAACCGGTGCTAGAGCTTCACTCTGCATGACACCGCACACATCCCCAAACCTTAAGGACTTCTATGTAGTGCTCACATCCTAGTGCCTTAGGGCACAGTTTGCACTTAACATGCAGTTACGTGGAAGGAAAGCACTGGGTCAGAAAAGGGCTTGTTGCACACATGCTAGGAGGTGGAGGGGTAGCAGATAATTTAATTCCAGGTTTACAACAGGCTTAGCTGGCCACTGCATATACCACTGCTATAAGAGATACCTATTGTAGGTATGACTCACAGCCAGAAAACATGCTTTTATTTACTGATTTATCCCTGCCTAAGTTCGGTAACCTTTACGTTTAATTGAACTGAGGTTTTAAGCACTAATGGAGAAGGCACGGCTCTTTTCTCCAAAGCTGGGCACAGAGCAACCTCCCTGCCAAAGCTACACTGGGAACTTAAAATTACACATACTGGGTCCACCTGTTCCTTCATGTGTGATGAATACCACATGACTCTAGCAGGTATTTCAGTGGTTTTGATCACAAAATTCATACCATGTATACTACTGCATGAAATAATCTCTAAAATTGGACACATATTCACATACAATCCTTAATGGTCTCAAAGGACCAGTTGCAGACCATTACAGAAAGGCAGCTGCAAGGCATGTCCCTTATTTTCCTTGTAACATGTGTTTGAATCTTTCTTTTAACAGAAATAATAAATATGGTATAAGATCCCTCTGAATTTTTAGTTCTTAAAAGAAAAAAATGTATTAATAAATCAAATTATAAAAACTCATTCACATGTAATGTCTTAATAAGGCAGCATAAACTGCATTTATCTATCCTGCATAAAAGCTTTTTACTACTGTGCTTTTACTTTATCAATTGAAAAATTGAAGGACTAGGCCACTGAATGCTTGTTTTTCTGTGTGCCTGCACTGCCAGTCATGCAAACATCCAAGTTTCTGACCATAACGGGAAACTACCACCTGTACGTATATCCAAGAGATACCACATTTATTAATGCAAATACCTCATGAATGCAACTTGGCCACAGTCATCAGACAATAAAATATATAAGGAATTAACTTTCCAGCTAGTGATGCTAGTTGAATTTCTCTTTGATTTACTTTCTGAGTTAATGTAAAACCTTCAAACAGCCTCCAAAGAGTTCAGCTTTGGGGAAATACAAGTGTCCATCCAGCACCACAGTTTGCAAACACGGACTTTCTCTCCTAGAAATTAAAGTATCTTTTCATAAACCTAAACTTCCTTAGCAAAACCTCCTGTACTCTGGAGCATTACTACTTTCATTTGTCAAGGAACACTTGTCCTTGGGGGGATCAAGTCAACCTTTATGTAGCACTGAAGACAAACACATTCTTCCATGCTTCTTAACTCCCATTTTCCTATCTGGCTCCTAGGGAGAAATAGCAAGCAGACACAGTTGAAAGACTCTAACAATCAGACAATGACCCTAGCAATAATTATGCTATGAAGAATATATTGGAGGTGGAGGTTTTTCAGCTGCTGTCACACATTTTGCTAATATTTGGGCTAATAATTATTTAGAAGGTCAAGCCATTTTCTCCAGTGAAGTGACGTCAGTAAGGTCAGATGCAGACTGGAGACCACTCACTGACATGGCTTGTCAGCGTTTGCATTTGAATTCACTGTTGGTGGCCGCAATAGAAATACATTAGCTTGGGCTTTGTTTGTGTGCTGTTTCTGAAATAAACAGCCCTACTTAAATTTGGCTAATTCAACAAAGCATCCCTTGGGTTTCTTTCTGCCTACCTTCTTCCACCAGATTTTAAGACCGTGACAGTTCCACAGTGGGAAACAAGCAGCAGGCAGCTTGAAGCACCGTTTCTGGGAGCTTGTCCAACAACTCAGAGCTACACTAGGAACCACTGAAAGCAGTCATGGTGCACGGTACTCCAGCATGTTTTGGTTATGCTCTCTACTTTTCAGTGCCAAGGTTGAGCAGAATTACATCCAGTTTCATGCTACAGAACATACCAGAAAACGCACACAAAGCAGAAGCAGCACTATCCCTCTATTTAGAAAAGCTAGGGGCTTCCTAACAAATGGAACTAAGATGTGGACAATTTTTACTTTCTGGTTTTAGAATTCTCTTTCAATCCACCATTTTCTTCTTTCACTTTAGAGGCTTAAAATTAATAAATGACACTCTCATGGCTCCCAAGCATCTTCTAACCCCGGAGATAAAGGCATCACGCTCAAACCACAACCATTGTAAGCCATGAATTCACCACAGCCACCACACACTTCACACCACCAAGAAGAAAGCAATGACATGGTCCAAGCACTTGGAAGAGTATCACCACAGGGAGAAGAAAGAGAAAAGAAAAAAAGGAGACGACAAATACAGAGAGGGGAGAGTCTTAGCGGTAAGCAACTTGCAAGTGAAAACAAAACTTTTCTTACATTTATCTGGTCAACATTACTTCACTCCAGCAAACATCCATGCCTGAAGGAAAAACACGTTTGGCTTTTGCTTCCTATGAGCCTGTGTGATCTGAAATGGGACATGTGCTCCTGATACGCTGCAGGAGAGCCACTCAGCATCAGAAGGTAGCAGTGTTGGGCCAACACAACTCAGTCAACGGGAGCTGGACAGCCTCCAGGTCTCCTTGCTTGCTGATGATGAGCTATAGTTGTAAGCCATGTCAACAGCAACTATCAATACCTTGGTGCCTACAGTAACTCTGCTTTTTACTCCCAGTTAATGCCACAGCACGGAAACACTGAGTGACGCAAACCATGGCTTTATCTGATTAATGGTATCAGCAAGGGTTATCTCACTACAAGCTAAAAAGGTGTAAACCAACTGGCTGTCAATAGTGCCTCTACCAGCTGTGTAAACTGTCCCTTGTGGGTGCCTGTCCCTTTCACTGCTTGGCACATACAAGGTGCTTCAGCGGGGAAAGCCTGAAAATGGTAGTACAACCTCAAGGCCTGCACAAGTAGGTAGCTGCTTGACAGTTTCAGTGACAGCACAACAGCAATTTGAACAAGATTCATGGCAATCACACACACTGCAGGAGAAGAGCTGAGCACCCCAGCCCCACCAGTGGCGATGGTGGATATTCCCAGGTAAAAAAAATAAGAGTAAGGGGAAGAAGGTCCAAGACAAGCAGCTAGTCCAGGGCCACCAGCCCAGACAGCAAGGGACACCAGCCAAGGGGAGCCAGAAGGCAGTAGCATGAGGGACAGTGTCCCCAGCTCCTACTGGACCTCAGCAAGAGCAAGGCCTCCCTGCCTGTGGGACCAGAGAGAGAGCATCCAGTTTATTGACCTGCACACTTTGTTCATTTAGTATCCAACAGCAATCATTTAAAGGCCAAAAGCAGGCTTCCAGGATCCATATGTCACCAACTAAACATTGGCTCCAACATTCAGAAGTGCTGAGAACAGAAGCATGTGCTAAAGACTCCTTTACCATTTTCTCCCAAACCTTGAGTAATCCTGCTCCCCAGGTAATTCAGATCAGGAAGAGGGAAGATCTGGAAGCCTTCCCTTTAGTTGCTAGGCCTTATTCACCAGGACACTTTTGCAGTTGAAATAGTGTCACCTTCACTTGGTCCCTCTAGGAGGAAGATTCTGAAGATGAGCAAGATCTAAAGAGTACTGTAAAAACTCTGAGGGCACCTGTGCTTCTCAGAAGCTACAGATACTCCCAGATTTTTTTCCCTCTGATCCCCCAAACTAATCCACTGAGAAGTGTTCAGGATTTCCAAGACATCAGATTGATGTTAGCTGCCTCCTGTTCTTGGAAACACCTTTGCCTACTGCCTCCCAATTACGCCATCAGTAATGAAGTGAGTCTAATCACTCTGCCATGAATCGTTGAGCTGCCAGGCTGTAATAGCTAGAAGTACTGTGAGCAGCTGTTTATTTTTGGGCTATGGAAGCCATTAAGTAGCTACACCACTAAATCATCTTGGGCGGGGAGGGCGGAAGAAAAGAAAGGAGTCAGCTCAGAATGGGAAGTGTTTGTACATGAATGCTCTTTTCCTTCTGCTTCCTGCCATCAAAGGAACATAAAGTTCATCTCTGGCTGAGCCTCATGGAACATAGTGGTACAATTCCATAACGTGCAGAACGCTGTCGAACACGCCAGCTGTTAGATTCAGGACAGGACAAGAATAGTTGTATTTCCATATTAACACCCTTGAAAAATTTCAGCAGGCACAAGGGAACACCTGCAATCCTCCACCCCCACCACCAAAACCCCAAAAGACAAATATCCCAAAGCCAGAAACTGTAAAATTTTGGGTTCAGGCAAAAAAGGTAAAGAATACTACACACTCTTTGAAGCGGCATTTCTGTAAGTAAGAAATGCTTTATAGAGATGAGATGAAACGACACTTGCTTCTTCATTTTTAGATATCATGCTTTTCTACCTAATAATAAGTATGCAAAAAAATCATATTTTAGGGGGAAACTTTTTTCCTTGGTACAGAATAAGAATCTTACACTATGTACAACACCGAATTGTTAGGTTTGTATACATTATAGGCAAAAGGAGGAGGCCTGCGTAGGAGATGGGGGCTGGAGTGGGAAAAGTTCTCCTGTCACACCGTTTGTTTCAAGTTCCTGAAAACCATCACCAACCTGATGGATTTTATCAGTATTAGGCATAAATTCTGACCTCCCAAAGGAGAAAGTTGTTCTGTTTTTTAAACATACCTTCATGTATGTAAATAAACAATACCAAGTATAGATACATACTTGTATTTATACACATCCGTCTGGCTGAATACAAACATACCCTACAGATCCTTTCATCATTAAAATTCTGTTGCTTATTACTGAAATGGGACCTGATCTTTGCAAACATTGTTCTAAGCCTGTTTAAGAGAATCAGTTTCTAGCCAGCCACGATGAAATTTTAGATACTGTTCTTATTTAAAGGTCAGTGCATGTCAAAGGTAGTTCAGCCTCAAAGTCCTCCTTTTTTTTCATTATAATAAATTCCAGGCAAGGTACAACTTAGAGAGGGCATGGCTGTGTGGGTTTCTTCGTATTCTTTTCATGTAGTTCTATAATGCAGTAAGATCCACAAAGAACAACGGACTAAATTTCAATGTTATTGCTTGATTTTCCACTTGGGAACATACTTTCAGAGCTGCAGTATATCTTATTAAATACAAGGCTTTTGGATGCAATCTGGAACAGGCTTCCTGACCACATTCAAGTCCTTGCAATGACTTTAACCCCCCAGAAAATTCACATGGCAGACTGGGAGAAAGAGCGTATTTAAACATAGCTATTATGGCTAAATTCAAATCTGATACTTAGCAGTTTTCAACCTAAAATTCTCTTTCCCCTTTCAATGTGTTATGGTATTTTTCATAATATGCTGTCATAATTGGGCTGCAATCTTGTTTACACTGAAGTTGCTGGGAATTTTGCCACCAGGATCAGAAGTCAGATGTAATACTGCAAAATTCGAAGTGGTGGTTTGCCAGACAGAGGTCATTAAGTGTTTCCAATAGATCCAAAACAAGAGAAAATACATTATAAGATTTTTAAAGTATTTGGGAGTTTGTTTCTTGCAAAACATTATTGGAATCAGTGAGCCAGTCAAAAGCATTCGACTAAGTCAGGCCCCTCTGCATTAATGAAATGCTTCACTTATAATGTTGCTTCTTACTCAAACAATAAGATACTGCCAGCTAAAAATAAGAACAATCATACTCTCGAGAGGTGCTAAAGCACTAAACTACTTTGTGACAGGATTCTGATTTGTTACAAATTGCTGTTCCTTTCTGGGGCAAATTTATTTCAGTACTAATATACACAAGCTTTGCTGTACTGATAAAAACGTAGATGCAGCTCCACTGAGCAGTCAGTTTTGCCAAAGATTTTGATGTATTTGACAGATGAGGTGTAGCAGCACAGACCAACACAACTGCAGCTTCTCAGATCATAAACAGACTTTCCGAAACATGCCCGTGTAAATCTGCCCACTTCCTACGGAACTACAGGTAAAGACAAGCGGTTCAAAGCCCAGGAGGGTGTCACAGCACAGCCCTCACGTTCATTCAAGCTATATTCCCATCCCTCTGCTGCCTGAAGCTGGAGGCGTCCATGAAATTTCAAGTCAAGCTCACCTTTTATTCTGAATGCATACATTTCTTTATCCCAGGCAGTACAGTGAACGCTTTTATTTTCCCAAACACATAGCATTATTTACACTGCACATACACCACAGAACCAGAAGATAGCTCCAACTGACAATGGGCAGGACCTGGCACTGCAGGATGCAATCTGATCCCAGTGCCTGGGATCAGGCATTCACCCCCCACCTCTACCACCCGCTTTACTCATTTTTAATTAATCTTTAGCAGTATGTTTGAAGTAGATTTCAGTCCCATCTACCCTGACAAACAGAGGATCGAGTACTGCCCGTCAGAGTGCGCAGGGGAAGTGGCAGCCGCAGCTGCTCCTGACAAGGCGGTCTCTGTCGGCACTACACGCTCTCCTCTCTCCCCGCTGAGGATGTGCATCTGGAGAGCAATTCTCCCACTCCCAGTTTGCATTTCTGCTTTGGATTCTCTGATACAAATTGAATTTGTCTGTGCAACTGGGTCAGTGAGGGACAGGCCCAACTACAGCATTCTCCAATTTTCCCGAGACAGCATTGTTAACCAGAACATTAAAACAAGAAAATAACAAAACCAAAAACTACAATTAGTCCCCTGTGAAACATTTGCAGAAGGCGGTTAAATTAACCTCAGTTTAAGAATTAGGGTTCTTTTCCTTACATCACATAGGTGAAATACTAGTCAGCATAGCATTTGTCACATTTTACCCTAACCACTGAGTATTTAAGCGTTTAATAGCAGAATGGGAAAAGAATAAAAATCAAAACAACTTCCTAGGTGCCCAGAGGCCATTTGGGACCAGACTTCCAAGAACTCCTGGAGTTACACGCAGAAAAAGTCAAGTGTCACAACAAACTCTTAACATGCAGAAATCTTCAGTAACTGTGTGGGCTCACCTCCCTCTGAAGAGTGAATCATCCCTCTTCAACATAACCTAGTTTTGATACCTATTAACACAGGGTAGAACGTTTCATTCTTATTTAAAAATGCAACACACAAGTATTCAAGAAAGGCTTTTCTGAAATAGCTGCATGTGTCAAAACACATCCTAGGCAAAGAATCTCTATTCATGTAGTACAATTGGTCACAGAAATGCCACAAGCACAGTGTGCAGCATCTCTCCCGTGCATGCGTGCTTCTAGGCAAAATAGTTAAGTCTGGCTTTTTCCCAGCACGAACAGAAAGATTACGGCAATGAGTTACAAGCAACGTTTCAAGATGGGGAATGGGTATTTCCAATTCAGTCATTTCGAAATTTACACTTTACCCTTTTAAAAGCCTGCAGATGATTGCTGTGACCCTTGCAGACACCACTGCAACTTGGCTTGCTGGCTTGCACCATGCCAGGACTCAGAGAAGTGAGCAGGCCACTGACAGCTCCAGAATTAAGACACGTTAGTGCTGAGCAGAGGACCAGAAGGCTAGAGCATGTGGCATTTCTCGGAGACCTTGCTTCTGCAGATACTTAGCAGAATGCCTGCTCTGACATGGCTGGGAGCTGAGAAACCGTATCTCCAGGATATCCTAGAGACACCTAGATGTAGTCATACAAGTATTTCTACAAGGATGCAGAAAATAATGGAAAAGTCTGTTTTCGCAGTTTGTTTTGACATAGCGACTTGTGTGTTGTGAGCCAGTGTTGACTTCATTCCCACTGCTGGTCATTAGCCTAAACTCCATGGCAACTGTGAAGCAGTATCTATGTCAGAGTTCAGAAGCCTCCATCCTCTTCTGCACTTATCCTCATAGCAGAGGAAGACGTGGGAGAGATGCACATTGAGGCTGAGAGCTATTTCAGAAGACAATCTGTTGAGCAGCAGTATGAGCAGGACAACCCCCTTAAGAAAACATCGTTTGTCAGGAAATGTGGCAGATGGAAAGAAAACCTGAAGTGTATTGTACTTCAGGTGAATTTTTCTAACACCACAGCTTTAAAGGTCATTTCAAATTTCTGAGAGCCTTCAGGGACAGGAAAGGACTGCTCCCTGCAGAGGAGATCTAGCCTATTCAATTTTAGAAACAATAGTTTCTAAACTAAATAGTTTAGTGACTTCGGTTGGCCTACCTCTATTCACCAAGGTCATGACCCCACCGTAGAAGGCGGCCATATTTGTCAGGCACGATCTGCCCTTGCTGAAGCCATGTTGGCTGTCACCGATCACCTCTTCGTTTTCCATGTGCCTTTGCATGGCTTCCAGGGGGATGTGCTCCATGATCTTGTCAGGCACAAAGGTGAGACCTTTGCTGGCCTGTAGTTCCCTGGATCCTCCTTTTTTCCCTTTTTAAAGATGAGGGTTATGTTTCCTCTTTTCCAGTCATTGGGAACTTCAACAAACTTCCACAACTTCTCAAATATGATGGATATAGGTTTAGCTACCTCACCTACTAGTTCTTTCAGGACCCACAGACGTATTCCATCAAGTCCCATGGACTTGTGCACCTTCAGGTTCCTTAGGTGTTCTCGAACTTGATTCTCTAGCCATGGGCATTCCTCTATTCTCCCAGACCCTGCCGTATCCTTCCATGACTCGAGGGCTATAGCTTGTGCCCTTGTCAGTGAAGACTGAGGCAAAAAATTCATTGAGCACCTTGGCCTTCTCCATGTCCTGGAAAACCAGTTTTCCCGTTTCCTTCCACAGGGAGCCCACATTTTCTCTGATTTTCCTTTTATCACCTCTGTATCTACAGAAGCTCCTATTCTTGCCCTTTAGGTCCCTGCCCAGATTTAATTCCGTCAGGTCTTTAGCTTTCCTAACCTGATCCCTGACTTCTCAGACAACTTCCCTGTAATCCTCCCAGGCTACCTGTCCCGGCTTCCACCCGCTGTAGGCTTCCTTTTTGCATCTCAGTTTGTCCAGGAGCTGCTTGTTCATCCAGACAGGCCTCCTGGTGTTTTCACCCAACTTTCTTTTCATTGGGACGCATTGCTCCTGATCTTGGAGGAGAAGATCCTTGAATACTTGCCAGGTTTCTTGGGCCCCTGTTCCCCCCAGGGCTCCATCCCATTGAACTCTGCCGGTCCGTTCCCTGAAGAGGCCAAAGTTTCCTCTCCTAAAGCTCAGGATAGTAAGCTTGTTGCACACCCTCTCTGCCGCTTTAAGGATCTAACTCCACCATTTCATGGTCGCTGCAGCCAAGGCTACCCTTGAGCATCACACTCCTCACCAGCCCCTCCCTGTTGGTAAGAACAGGGTCCAGCATGGCACCCCTCCTCATTGGCCCCTTTATCACTTGGCGAAGGAAGTTGTCATCAATGCATTCCAGGAATCTCCTGGCTTGCTTGTTCCCTGCCATGCTGTCTCTCTGACAGGTATCAGGGTGGCTGAAGTCCCCCATGAGGACCAGGGTTTGTGAATGTGAGGCTGCTGCTATCTGTCTGTAGAGGGCCTCATCCACTCACTCATTCTGGTCAAGTGGCTGGTAGCAGACTCCCCCTATAACATCCCCTGCCCCTGCCATCCCTTTAATCCTGACCCATAAGCTCTCAGTCAGCTCCTCATCCATCCCCAGATGGAGTTCCATGCACTCCAGCTGGTCTCTGCACAGAAAGCAACACCACCTCCACGTCTGCCCTGCCTGTCCTTCCTAAAGAACCTGTATCCTTCCATTCTGACATTCCAGTCATAGGAGCCATCCCACCACGTCTCCAAGATGCCAATGAGGTCACAGCCCTGCATGCGTGCGCACGGCTCTAGCTCCTCTTGTTTATTTCCCATGCTCTGTGTGTTCGCATAGAGGCATTTAAGATGGGCCCCCGATGAAGCTGGCTTGCTGACTGGAGCCTCCGGAATTCCCTTGTTTTGTTTGCCATGTGCTGTCCTGATCACCTGTGATTCTTCTCCAGGCTCTGGGCATCTGTTGGTGGCACTGCTGGTTTTGTCCCCTTCCCACTTCAAACCGAGTTTCAAGCCTTCTTGATGAGCCCTGCCAATTCGTGGGCGAGAATCCTTTTTGCCATTTGAGACAGCTGCATGCCACCTGTCACCAGTAGGCCCTGGCAACATATGTAAACCTCCCCATGATCAAAACCCCAAAATTCCACCACTGGCACTAGCCTTTGAGCCACGTGTTGGTTAGGTGTGCTTTCCTGTTCCTTCCAGTATACTTCCCTGCCACTAAAGGAATTGAGGAAGACACTACCAGTACTCCCAATCCTGCAACCATTCGGACCAGTGCCCTGAAGTCCCTTTTGATGGCTTTGGATGTCTCTCCTCTACCTCATCACTGCATGACCAGTAGCAGGTAATAGTCAGAGGGCTGCACCAGACCAGGGAGTTCCTTAGTTTCTCTACCCTGGGCCCCAGGAGGCAGCAGACTTCCCTGTGTGATGGGTCTGGTTGGCATATTGGGCCCTCTGTTCCCCTCAGAAGGCAATCGCCTACGATGATTGCCCTCCTTTTTTATTTAATGAAGACAGTCCTAACTCGTGGGGCTGACGGAGTCATCCTGGGCAACTCCCTGGATGGACCTTCCTCTGCATCTGCAATTGCCTGGCCCTTGAGTTCCAGAGCCCCATATCTGTTCCACAAGGGCGTTTGGGAAGGGGAGGGAGGGCAGGAAGGGATTCGCCTACTTCCCCGAGCAGGGACCTCTTTCCATTCCCCTCCCTCTCTTAGGTCCCTTCCTTCTGCCTGATAGCAAGAGGATATGTGATCCACTGCTGCCTGTGGGGCCTCCATCTGCTGCCTTTGCACCAGGGATGGTTGGGTTTGGCTCCACCAATCTATCTCCCTCTCACAATCCCTGATACTCCTCAGCCTTTCCACTTCCCCCTTCAGCTCTGCCACCAGCCGAGCAGATCATCCCCCTGGTCACCCCTCACACAGGGACTGTCTCTGCTGCCCCCCCAGTATGAGTGCCAGGCTCAGGCACTCCCTGCAGCCGGACACCTGGACAGCTGCATGCCTGAGCGGGGGCACTGTCTGGGTTGCCACATTCTTCCTGGCGATGACTTTCAGCCGAATGGCCACCATGGCTGGGGCCTGCTTGCATGCCTCACCTGCATGTCCTATACTTATATACCTGCACTTTCATCTGTGTCGTGGTTTAGCCTTATCTGGCAATTAAGTACCACCAGTTGCTCTACCACACTCCCCCTTCTCTCAGTGGAAAAGGGACAGTGGGAAAAAACCACAAGGGATAAGAACTATTTAATTATATAAACGAAATTTGTAGTAATACTAACAATACTACTGCTAATAAGTAATTAAACCAACAGAAAATAGCATTTTCCATAAATCAAGTGAGAAGAAAGCGAGCAGCCCTCTGAAACTTAAACTTGCATTCATATATGAAAACATTTAGCTTGCACAATCAGTGTTTAGTTTCAAAATAATTTGTAATTTAAATGCAAACTGAAGCAACTGTTTACATATTTACTTTCTCTTCTTGTAATATATATAATTGGAGACAGATTTATATGCCTGTCAAGAGAGAGGCGAAACGATCTATCTTCAAGTATATGTTCACCTGCTGCCTGTCATAACTGGTCAGCTCTGAGATTTTACTAGCGGGAAATTCTATTAAGCATTCATTGCCTTTACTTTCTTTCCAGTGTTGCTTCCAACACTTGATATAGCACCTAAGGATGCCCATGAAAAACCCTCTATCTGTCCAGGTTTCTTCATACTCAAGGAATACTTTTAAATGGGATGATTCACCTTGGTAGGTAAACTGCTGGAAGAGCTGAGACATACTAAGTTTTACACAGCTGATAATAATACATGGGATCAATCACTCCTTTCTTTCCAGCACACAGCATCACAGTTTTATTTGGGCTACCAAAAGACATGTTTCTCTGCTTCTGTCTCACAACTCAGATGACAAAACAATAAAGTCAGTATCAAAATCATAGTCCCTATCCTGCGTTGGTTCTGCAAGCTTCATGACTTGGTCATTTCTACTTACTAAATTTAACACATCTCTGGAATTTCCCTACTGGCTTCCTAAAAAGATTATCATTGCTTATGTTTCATTTCTGGACATAAGAGAGTCACACAGGAAAAAATGACAGTAATCAAGTCAGGAATAGGGCTCTGCTGAGACACATGCAGTGAGTTGCTGACGGATAGATTAAAACTGAATTTTCCAGCTCAAAAATCAAGGCTTGGCTCAACTCTTCCAAGTCATCATACACACAGGTATGGGACTTCACATAATTTGTTAGGAAGTTAACTACATTGCTGGGGTAAGTTTAAATTGAATTACCCTGAGGCTAAACTCTCTCCTCACACTGAAGAAAATGCAGGATGACTTCAGTTCACTTAGGCACTGTAAGTCTAAACACAAAACCTTCAACTTTGAAGAAGGGCGTCTGTATCTGAATGAGGCAGATTAAGTCGAGTAGGACAAATATGCAGCATGAGCACACACATCACAAATACAGGTGAGGCGACCAAGTGTATCTGTTGACAGAATACCACATGCTTTGGTCACGTGAGACATTGAATAAATTAAATTGACTTGGTTATCCAATACAGAAACAAAAATAGAGTAGGAAAACGTCGTTTGCCTTTTTTCAAAGTTATTTCAACAGATCCAACCACTCTTCTTCAGCCTACTCCATATTAGTGCCTGAAAAACACATAGAAATCCAACGTCTTCTTCAAAACATGCACAGTCCAGACAAAAAAAGCCCAACTGTGCTAAGGACATCGCACCCATTTTCCCAAAATATTTCTTTTTCCCAAGCTAAGAACTGCACTCCACAAAAAAAGCCATCAATAAAGCAGGGAGTCTTCTTGCCATGGGCTGCCAGAACGGGTAACAGCCACAGAAAGCGCAGACTTCTAGACACCTATGAATAGGGAACAAAACACAGCTGTGACTGTGTGTACCTACTCACCACACCCACCACATCAAGTCACTCTACTAGCTCTGCTGCATATGTCCTCACAGATGTTGGGAGCATCGTTAGCATGGGCTAAGGCTTACAGCATCCCATGAAAGCTTCAAGAGTCCAGCTTGTTTAACAGCAATGGGAAAGGCTGACCGGGGTGTGCAATAACCTGCCGTTAAAAAGCATGCTAGCAGGGTGACGACAGGAAGAGCGAGCATTAAGATGCCTTTGCTGAGGGTGGGTAGCTCTCCAGCCTTCCCTGGGTAGGGCTGCCCTAAACCAACTCCCCACGACTGCTGTGGCCACCAAAACATGAGGCTGCAGAGGACAGCACTGCCACACGCTTGGCTTGCATTACTCGGCACAGTACATTGCAAGCACTAGAATGAAACATTTACTTTATTAACCTCATGGTTGCACAGACCATAAATTTTTGTTAATTTTAAGGTCTCCCTGAAAACCACTGGACTGTTAACAGCATCAGACTTTGTGCATACTGACACCATAACTGCCCCTTGAAAATGAAAGGCTGGAACAACGCCCTTTTCAGTTCTGCCCATGTATCTGCATCACAAGACTTTCAGGAGCACAATTTTTTTGTGAGGCTGCATGAAGGCTTTGGTCAATAAGACCAAATAAAGTGGTTTGCAAAGGGTAACCAGGACATGGAGTAGCAAGGACAGGACTGGCATTGCCATTTCTCAGAGACCACAGCGAGGGCAGAAACACAGCTAACTTTAAGGCAAGAAGACATAGGAGAGAGGAAGCAAGGCTCATATGGATGAAAATTCTTTCCCTTAGCAGGACAAAAAGAGTGCTGGAAAAAGCCACCAGGTAGAGGAAGAGCCAAAGGGCTGGCTACAATGCCACTGCTTGCTGCCACAGGACACAAGATCTGAAGTAAACTGAGAGCAGCAGCAAACAAGTGGTGTTCTCAGATAATAGCTTGGCACCGTTTCAGGGCAGAGTTCAGCCTGTTTACAAGGTCTTGCCATCTGAGAGGTATTTACATATTACTTTGTCACCCACCTCAGCAGAAGGAATAAGTTATTTGGAGAAGCAGATCTGTGGGTATTTAGATCAATTTTAAGCATAGACAAACTATTCAGTAGACCTGTTCAGTAACAGGAATTAGGAGAAGGGTTCTCTGTCACGCTGTGAAACAAGATATTGCCGTGGAGCACAAGGGCCAGGAATCATTGTCTCAGGCACACCAAAGTCCAGCTCAGATTTAAATCTCATTTTGTTTAAGAGCTAGCCAAGATTAATCACTTAAGTATATAAATCAGCGAAGCAACCACTAAAAGAACTGCAACATACTGCACATAACATTAACCTCACCATCAATTCACAAAAACTAAGTTTCACAATACACTTGGAGAGAACAAGAATTCTGCAGAATCATAAGGCTGTAATAAACCTTGATATTTTTTCTTTGCAGCAAGTTCCACCACTGAAGGAGGAAAGGGCAATATAAAGAGCTAAGTACAGTATTTAACCTATTCTCTTCAGAAAAAGAAGGTTAAGTACGACAGACCTCCAGGATATACTCTAGCTACTTCAAGGCTGAAATTGTCCGAACGCTGTTGGTAGAGATTTTAGTTGGAATCTGAACTGCATGAATTACCTGCTTTAGAAAACAGTAACAACACTGATATTAAACCAAACAATAACTAAAGAAAAATAAATCAAGGAATAGGGATGGTGACCAAGGAAAATGACAGTTTTAAGTTCAAATTCAGATAACTCAGTAGCATTACACTTGTTCCAATTTCAATTGCAGACTAAGAAGCACAAAACACCTTAGGAAAAACATTATGCATCACTGCCTCTATTTCAGATGTGGCAACTCAACCAAGGGATAACACGGTTTGAGGAGGTGTCACACGTGTCATCCAGCACTACTAATTACTAATGTGCATCTCTGCATAACAGACTCTGTCTTTTCACATAGCAATTTAATCTGTTGAGTTACAGTGTCATCAGTCAGACATTTAATTACTGTGGAATAAAGGCCTTATTAAATCTCTTCCCCTGCCTTCGCTGGCACAAGGCAACTTACAAACGTGACTGAAACTTCAGGGCATTGCCAGGGGAGTACTCTCTATTTATTTTAAATAACATGTTATGTAGTTGATGCTAAGCAGAAGAGGACTCAAAAGACAGCTGATGCATTAAAAAACAAGCTGATAATCCAACTACTTAATGGCACTCCAAGAACATAAATATATAAATGCCTATAAATACAGGTGCACAAACATAGAAAAATAATTTTAATTTATTAGCAGTTTTAGGGCATGTATATGTAAGATTTTCAAGAATCCACTTTAATACCATCTTATTTGATAATTTTTTTCTAGTATGTTTTTTAATTCTTACCAGAATCATAGAATGGTTTAGGTTGGAAAGGACCTTAAAGATCGTCTAGTTCCAACCCCCCTGCCACGGGCAGGGACACCCTCCACTAGACCAGGTTGCTCCAAGCCTCAGCCAGCCTGGCATATTCACATGTTCCTTTTTTATTCAGTTTTACTTATTCACAATGCATTTTCATTTTTAATTAAAGCAGAATTATGTAAGACCCACCTCAGTGCCTTTTTTTATTAATCACAAGGCAGCACAGATGTAAAAAGAAAAAAGACATAAATGTTTACATTTCAGTAATCACACAAAATACTGTATTTGGCAAGTAATCAGTTTCTTGTACTGCACTATAGTTGAACATCTAGGTTCTTTATTACTTTCAAGCTACACACACTGCATTAATACTTCATGAACATAAACTATAAGGTAATTATACATATAATTCCAGCAAAGCCACATTACAGTTATCTATCTGGAATGTGCCCAAACATATCCTGTAACTATTCCCATTCCCCATCATTTCTGTAGCAAGCCCAGCACAGGAAGAGGGAGAGACAGCAAGGAGAGCCTTGCTTTATCTAACATTTGTAGCCAATGGCCACCTGCAGTGTATCTGGCAATACATATTGAACAGAAAAATAGACAACCAATAAGCAGAATGGGAAAAATTTTGGAACAGCTACAAATGGCAATGGTTTCAAATATCCATCAATATTCACTGCCAAAGCTATGACCCTTCTCTGGGCATCTTCCACAACAGAACAGATGGAAGCTAAACGCGCTTTTATCCATCACAGACCCCTAACGAACTGCAGCCCTGGATTCTCTTTCACCATTTTGGAAGTGCTCCTCTGCAACGTTGCAAACAGAAAGGCAGCACACACATGCATGCCTTCCACGAACAAGTTCTGTGCTATGACTGTTCTTTTGCCTTTACCATAGCTTAACTTGACTTTCCACTGCTAAGAAAATAACAAGGGTATGGCACAACTTGTTTCACTTTCCCCCCATATAAACGTTCCCTTTTATATGCCTTTTTGGCACCCCACTGTTTAATTCCATTACTCACTCTACTTAATTCCAGCTATTATTGTCTCTCATACCTTGATTTTACTGTTTGGCTTGCCTGCTTCTAAAAGCACACTCTCCCACCTCTACACCATTTCATCCCCATAGCTGAGATATTAGTAGTACTGTTCTCTGAGCAAAGATGTACCTGAGGGTTAGGCAGTTAATCTGTAAGTCCCTGCTCTCCTTCTCTGTCCCCAGAAAATGAGGTCCACACTTAGAGATGACAGCCACAACACAAACAGAAAGGCATGAAGCTGCCAGGCACCCAGTCCTACTGAAGGAAACCAGCCCCTGGTGCACCTAGTCTTGTTTGGGGATGTTTATTCAAGTTGAGCAAGGTCTCCACTGAGCCAGCTCACTCATCAGCCTGTGTAAACCTCGTGTTATTACCCCTCTAACATGCCTAAGAGCTTTAACAGTGTTATTGTCCTTGACAGGCACATTATTCCACCATGGTTTAAGAACCCCTCTGGCCCCAGAGGTGAGCAGGACCCACTTGCTCCTGGTGAAGTGTGCCCTTTTGCGGGAGGAGCAGAGGCATGTGGTGTCCGAGGCACTCCCATCCCTCTCCCCCAGCACTTGCACCACTGCAGCATGCAAGGCACAGATGCCGTTGCTGTTCTACCACCACATGCCTCCCACTCTTATCTCTTGCTGAAGACAGCAGCCCAGCGGGCACACCGCCAGCTCCTTCCAACAGTGTCAAGGACAATAATGAGCTCTGTGCTCTCACGGCCGAGTCATGCCAAAGGGTAGCAGATGGCGCCTTTCCCCCAGACCCCATAGCTGCGGCACTGCAGTTGGCAAGCTGCAAAGATCACCCTTCTCTGGGTGTTTTCCTTCTCCCTCCTCCACGTTGGCACACAGCAGACTGGCTGACGAGGCTGTCACATTTTCCGTAACGGCCCTGAAGGAAGCTCTTTGCAGAGCAGATCCTCCTGCCAGCCTTGGCAGCACACAGCCAGTGCGTGGACGGAAGGGCAGGCTGCCCCCGCATATGCACCGCTTTGCTGGTTTTAGTTGGGATAGAGCTAGTTTTCCTCACAGCAGCTAGTATGAGGCTGTGTTTTGGATTTGTGCTGAAAACAATATGGATAAAACACTCATGGTTTTAGCTGTTGCTAAAGAATGTTTATAGCAAGCCAAGGACTTTCAGTTTCTGATACTGCACCTGCGTTCCCAGCTTCTTCTTGACAAGGAGTGGGGGGAGGGAACAGAGCCCAGACATCTGACCCAACTGACCAAAGGGACATTTCACACCATCAAACGTCATGCTCAGGGTATAAGCTGGGGGAGCTGGCTGGGAGGGAAATCGCTGCTGGGGGACTGGCTGAGCGTAGTTTGGCCAGTGGTGAGCAGCTGCACCATTTTGTTTTCCTTCCTTTTTTCCTTTTTGTTTTTGGTTACATATTATTATCATTAGTAGTAGTAGTAGTATTTTCTTTAGGCAGCAGTAGCAGTATTGTATTTTATTTCACTTAGTTTCGATTGCTAAACTGTTCTAACTTCAACCCACATGTTGTCTTTATCTTTTCCCTCCAATTCTCTCCCCCATCCCACTGGAGGATAGGAGAGGGAAGCGAGCTGCTGTGTGGTACTTGGTTGCTGACTGGAGATAAACCACAACAGCCGTCTGCAACCCACACCGCGGAGAGGGAGGGTTGGCTGCTGGGTACAGCTTGTTTCAACCCAGAGCAGCAGTCCTTCTCCTCCAACAGAAGAGACTGTTTGGTCTGCAGCACAAGTCAACATAACACCATCAAGCATTTCTCCTTGACATTATTCTTTTATTAATCGTTACCCAAACTGCAGGCCAGCTTCATTAAGACCTGACAGTCAACCTGCACTTATAGTTTGAAGCTATCTCTTCACAAACATACATCAATCACATGTTCCTCCTTGTTATTCCTTCTACAAAATAAAAGCTAACCACTCACTGAAGTTGAGTATAGCAGGGATCTGAAATGCAGCACAGAAGATCAAGATTTCACAAGCAGTTATGCTCACCAGCTTTATAAAAAAGACGTACAATTTAATCAGCAAAGACCTCCATCTCCAGAGGTAGCAGTACAAATGGATTCCATGAGGAGAAATGAGACAATGTCGCCCTGAGCAAAGACATTCATATCCTACTGTCAAAGGGAAGGAGTCAGGCTAACCTGGCTTTCACCATGCTGAGTAACAAATCAGCACCATGTACTGGTACATGATGTAACTGTGAAACTGGCAGATACAAGGTAGAAATTCTGTTTTTCAGCCTTAAATTTGACACCTGTGCTGATGAAACAAACACAAGCCAGGTCATTGTGCTCATCATGGGCTTAAAATGTTTTGTCCCACTCCTCTAATACAAGGCTGAAAAGGAAGACAGATGACACTTTCATTTAAATAAGGATCAGTTCCCCTAGCACCAGTAATGGAAAAGGGGGAAGATGAAAGAGCCTGCAGAAGGACTGTTTGAAGAGCAAAGGACTTGCAGCAACACCCAAGCATGTAGAAAACATGAAGCATATCTTCCTTAAGATCTGTAAATCCAACTTCTGTTCAGATGACCTAGGCACTAGGAAGTACCCTATTTTGATGATGTTTGGTTAAACCATCTTTTAACCCAAAGTGAGCTTGCATTTCCCACTACTTTTAGAGATTAGAGGGCTTCACAAGCTCACTGCCTGCATGTTTTTACCTCCCACATCAGGGGCAGAAGCTCTTCGGTGCACCATGGAGGTCAGATCTGCCTTCAGACTGCCACCAGATTTCCAGATAGCTTCAGGCAAGTCACCTACTCTCTGTCTTTCTTGCCATTTTAAGTGGGATACCAGCAGCTATTTGACAGGGGAGGTGAGAAATCCAACGAAATTCAGGAAGGGCAAGTGTCAAGTGCTGCATCTGGGGAGAACAACCCCATGGAGCAGTACAGGGTGGGGGCTGATCTGCTGGAGGGCAGCTCTGGGGAAAAGGACCTGGGAGTCCTGGTGGACAAGAGGATGACCAGGAGCCAACAGTGTGCCCTCGCGGCCAAGAAGGCCAATGGCATCCCGGGGTGCGTTAAGAAGAGCGTGGCCAGCAGGTGGAGGGAAGTTCTCCTCCCCCTCTACTCTGTGCTGGTGAGGCCTCCCCTGGAGTGCTGTGTCCAGTTCTGGGCTCCTCAGCTCCAGAAGGACACGGAGCTACTGGAGAGGGTCCAGCACAGGGCCCCTGAGATGATGAAGGGCCTGGAGCCCCTTCCATCTGAGGGAAGGCTGAGAGAGCTGGGGCTGTTCAGATTGGAGAAGGGGAGGCTGAGGGGGGTCTTATCAATATCTAAAGGGTGGGTGTCAGGAGGGTGGGGCCAGGCTCTTCTCAGTGGTGTCCAGTGGTGGCCATAAACTGGAAAACAGGAGGCTCAACCTGAACGTGAGGAAACCCTTCTTCCCTGTGAGGGTGCCAGAGCACTGAACAGGCTGCCCAGAGAGGGGGGGGAGTCTCCTTCCCTGGAGACTTTCCAAAGCCGCCTGGACTTGTTCCTGTGTGATCTGCTCTAGCAGGGGGGCTGGACTAGATGATCTCTAGAGGTCCCTTCCAACCTCTACTACTCAGTGAACCTGTGTGTATGCGTTTCAATTCATTTACTTTTCATATCCGCTGAGGTTCTTGCTGAACATGGCAACAAGCATGGGAATATTTATTTATTATTATTGTAGTTGTTGTTGTTATTATTACAGAAGAACAGCAGACATCTGTACTCAGAACACCCCACAGAATAACAACATCTTGAATGTCTATACTTTGGAGCATCCCTCCATAACATTTGTCTCACTTCTTCCTACAACGCTGTTTTCATTTTCTAGTGTAATCAACTACATATCAGCTTTTAACAACTGAAATACGGAAAGTGCACACAGGCAATTGCAATAAAAACATTATCATCTTGTCATAAAACTTTGCATGTTGACTAAAGCTGATGGATCCTCAATGCTGTGAGCAGAGATAGGCAGTGAAGTAGTCATGGAATGATAGAATCTTTTGGGTTGGAAAAGACCGTCATCAAGTCCAACTGTTAATCATTATCACAATTCATTAAAATAATGTCAGCATTATGGATATTTAGGAGAATTTTTTCGCAAAAACCTTGAGTTACCACTGCCTCTGAATTTTCCCAGCTCTGCCTTCCCACTTCACAGATTTTGTCTGGGAATCTAAGTTTCAAGCTGTCCTTCACGATATGCCAAGGATACTGATGAAATAAAACAAGCTAAAAATTGAAGCCCTCTAAGACAGTCCATCTATTACTTCACTGGACTTTTTGATGTCGCCACTAGAGGGACGTAGATGAAGCTGAAAGAGTGAAGCCAGCAGCTCTCAGATGCCGTTCAGAATACTATTGTAGTTAGGAAGATAAAAGGCATTTTGTTTCTTTTGAGACAAACTCTGTATTTACACACCATGAATGCCAAAAGTATCAACACACGTGATTTTGTACTGGCATACCAAATGGTGTATCCATGGCATGTAGTTATGGGACGTAAGGCGGACACTGCTGGAGACCTACCGTCGCTTCTCAACCCATTCAAGCCGTGCGGTTGCGGTGTGATTTATCTACAGCAGCACAAAGCCTGCACTGTCAAAGTTCAGGAAATTCCTCACACCTTAACAGAACAGTGGAAAAAGCCAATATTGCTTCCCCCCCAGTTTAGTCCACAAATCACTATCAAAAATTGTCAGAGCAAAAAGCCCTCATTCAATTCACCTTTCTCACTTCTCAAAGGCCACCTGGCTTTGTGGGAACTGAATTTGCATGTCTGGCACTACCTGAACCATTTACCAGCATCGATATGGATTGCCAAGCTCCAGTGCCAGCTGCAGTGCTAAGGCAGAGAAAAAAAACCCAAGCTGTGTGCTGTGGTCGACGCGCTGGAGGGGAGGGATGCCATGGATGAGCTGGAGAGGTGGGACCGTGCCAACCTCGTGGAGGTCAACAAGGCCAAGGGCAAGGTCCTGCACCTGGGTCGGGGCAATCCCAGCACAAGGACAGGCTGGGTGGAGAATGGATGGAGAGCAGCCCTGAGGAGAAGGACTTGGGGGTGCTGGGGAATGAAAAGCTGGACATGAGCTGTCAGTGTGTGCTGGCAGCCCAGAAAGCCAGCCGGATCCTGGGATGTGTCCAGAGCAGCGTGGCCAGCAGGTCGAGGGAAGGGATCCTCCCCTTCTGCTCCACTCTAGGGAGACCCCCACTGCAGTTCTGCCTCCAGCTCTGGGGCCCCCAACAGCAGAAGGACACGGAGCTGTTGGAACGAGTCCAGAGGAGGCCATGAAGATGCTCAGAGGGCTGGAGCCCCTCTGCCATGGGGACAGGCTGGGGGAGTTGGGGTGTTCAGCCTGGAGAAGGGAAGCTCCGGGGAGATCTCAGAGCCGCTTCCAGTGCCTGGGGGGGCTACAAGGAAGCTGGGGGGGCTTTTTCCAAGGGCAGGGAGTGACAGGACAAGGGGTAACGGGTTTAAACTGAAAGCGGGGAGATTTAGATTAGATATCAGGAAGAAGTGCTGCACAGACAGGGTGGTGAGGCACTGGGACAGGTTGCCCAGAGAAGCTGTGGATGCCCCATCCCTGGAAGTGTCCAAGACCAGGCTGGATGAGGCTTGGAGCAACCTGGTCTAGTGGAGGGTGACCCTGCCCATGGCAGGGGGTGGGAACTAGACGGTCTTTAAGGTCCCTTCCAACCCAAACCATTTTGTGATTCCATGATTCAGCTTTATATACCATGCTTGAGTAATGGCAAAGACAGGCAAAGAAACTGCACTCATTCAAAATTTTTGTAGAGTCTGTGCAGTCTTCTGCCACATGAAATTAATGCCACTGAGAACAGATAATTGCAAAGTAAGTGGAATTACTTTATAGGAACAAAATGAAAGGTACAAGTGTTCTGGAGTTTTCAGAAGTGTTTCATCTATCACCTATCTTCAAAATAGACTGTAACTAAGAAATAGCATTCAGAAAGCAGGCAATATTACTACTTGTTCTAATATAAATATGCACACATTTAAGCTATAATCTGTACTCATTCACAAAGACAGAAAGGATTCAAGACAGCAGGATTTATATATGGAAATTTGTGATGGCTCATGTTTCACTAACTTCAAAGTTACACATCTGAGTGAGGATAATTTGTCTGTTCTGCACATGCTGCATACCTCAGAGAAGACATATAGAAAGGGCTCTCTCTGTATTTTCTGTTAAACAGTTCTTGCATCTAGATTTAATTCCTTCAGCTTTAAAAGCAGATGGCCTAAACTGCTATGATTTCTGTCAGATTAATTTTAGGCTGAAAAAAAAATTCTATGAATGAATTCTTCTATATTTAAAGAAGTTATGTTTGATTCCCCTATTGCAGGCTCTTCTATGCCAGATGGAAGTGCTGGAGTTCTACCAGAAAAGGGACCACATCTTCTGAATGGGAAAAGTGTCCAATCTCTCCTTGCCGTATAAACAGGATATTTTCTGGTAGTTTTTTAGTAGCCCAAGACTAAGTCACTCCAATATTGATCATTAAACAGATGTGATACCATGAGAGGATCTAGTCTATGAAGGAGAGGAGGCAAAACTACTTATATCACTCTGCAAATATGCGTCACAATCATAGTCTTGCTTCTCTCCCTCAAACCCCAGTATAAAGATGATAATAACTTCTTGCTGGCTATCACTAATTCAGATTTACATTTCCTTAACATCATTAATTTGCAAGGCTTGTACCTCTCACAAGGATGGAGATGTCATCTCAGTTAAACATGCATGGGCACGAGGGCCCAGAGAGGTAGTACTTGGTCCGATGTCATGGAGGGAATCACTGCCAGAACTGGAACTAAAAGCAGGTATCTTGAACTTGGTGCCTTCCCCTGACGTTGTTCAATAGCCATGACAATAAAGGCACAAAACCCACGGCTAAGAGGGGTATTACATGCATTGACCTGTAGGGAGCTGGGCTTGAAATCAGCAGATTTTATGGTGCCAACACAACAGCTTGCTGACGTGAGCTGCCATCTCATTTCACAGGGATCTAGGACTGGGGATGGTTTGGGTTTTGCTTCTCTGAAAACTACGAAGGAGGCAAATGTATTATAGGCACACCAAATACTTGCACATCACAAGAGCTGCTGCTGTTAGAGATGGAAAAGAGTTTATTCCCACGGAGCTCTCACCATTAATCCTGTGAGAAACACGCAGCAAAGCTCCAGACAGCTTCACTTTTTTGTTGTGCTGACTCCATGCATTTCCAAGGGTCACTTAAAATAAAAAGCAGTTCAGAGTTGTTACAGCTTGCTTTGAAGGACCAGAACAAGACAGAATGTGCCAATGTGCCCACATGCAGAGAGGTGGTTCCTTACCAAATACATTTTTCAGAAATCACGCTGTTAATGAGGATGGCAAGGTGTTCAGGAGATCTTCAACAGGAAATAAGCAGCGCTCAAAGCTGCTTTAGTGCAATGTGCCGTTATGTGGAGGTATCTCTGCGCAGTAAGACTGATGCCGTTTGATTAAACAGCCTGCCTGCTCCCTCCAGAACATATCAGAGGTACAATTAGTTTGGTCGGCAGTATCAGCAATGCCCTTGAGGTCCGGTGCTCCTGACAACTAATGAAGAGGCACTGCTGGCTGTCAACATGTGTAGGGGGAGGCATTCATCTCTGTGGCAGCAGCAATTAAATCCACCAGGGTCACGTCAGGAGGAGACAGGAATTCAGCACAGGGGACAAGTCAAAGCAGCTGGCTGGACTAACACTTCATTCTTGGGTTTTATATCATAGAGAAAAGGGAATCAATTTTGTGCTAGTCGTGCTGACAGCGAAGGGAATACAGAGCATCTTCATGACAGCAAAGGTAGAGAGAGAACCTCAGTGTCAGGTGCGTGCGCATGTGCACTATGGAAAGGCGTATTTTGCAGCAGGGCAGGAAATCTCTTAATACACAAACAATTTTCTCCTGAATTCACGAGAGAAGAATTTGCTTATTGCATTGTGTTCCTAACACTCTGCTAAGCGTTCAAGGAAAGCGACTTGCTGATAATGTGGGTGTACCGACATCTTGGACATGGCAATTACTCCTGAAAAGATAAGACAGGGAACTCTTGCCCCTTATTTCTCACAAGGCGACATCCTTCCATCCCCAAGACTTCACGTTGAATTATACCAGTCACAGTCAGACATGTCAGCTAATCAACGGCACCGTTTGGTGCCTCACTGTAGAGTCCAACCTTTTCCCATCCCACACAAGTCCTGCTGTCATATGACTTCTAGGACTGCAAAGTATTGATCTTAGAAGAGAAGAATATTTAAATAGAAGCTACAGTAAGTATCCAACCCAGTATCCAACCTGTTAAGGTACATTGGAGCACTACAAAATAAATTGCTTGTTTAGCCAAAAAAAAAGATTTATCTGTAATTCCTGTTTTGTTTACTTTTGTCCCTTAGGGAAATAATGCAAGTGAACTTATGCACATTTTCCAGCCCGTCGTGGACCCTCGGTTAAAAACACTGCCAATCAGTAGGTGACAAAAATTATGGCTTGCTGTGGCCATCCCATTTCAGGTGTTTGAGAAGTCATGGCAAAAGTCTTGAAGGGCTTAATCGGCTAAGCACTTTGTACCAACAGGGAACTGGAGAGTTTTTAATAACCTTACAACACACTGGAAGCCATTTATCCATCACATGTGTGGAGGATGTTTACCAACAGTGAAATCAGTGTGACGCACATATATGCAACACAGATCCCTCCCGACTCTCAGCCATGGATGCACAGACCTAAGCAAATCTAAGCTGCCTTAAATCTAAGATAGCTATCCTGCAGAAATGAAATAACGTTGTCCTTTGGAACTAAAAAATTCATTAAGCTCTGAGGAGTGAGTGTACTGCAGCAGTAGAAGCAGAACAGTTTATTATCCAACCTTTTATGTAAAAGAAGCTTAAAAAACTCCCTCAAACCCACCTCATGCTCCCTGCCAGAACAGTTAACCTGCAGGAAACTTCACTTGCCATATGGTATGCAATCAAAGACATGAAGAAATAAAGAAAAAGGCCTGTGGACACTTTTTTTTTTCCTGATGAATTAAAAAATAATTCTAACAATTTCAAACTTCTGGGAATTAATATTTCACTCCCTTGCAGAGATTCCCTACTAAAGCTTTTGGGAAATGCTCTGTAGTCAAACACTTCACAAGTCCATAAAGTCAGCCTGACGAAACCTGACAAAATACTGCTCACTGTTCTGAGAAAGCACGGCGTAAGAATTTCGTGCCAGAAAAAAAGAGATTCTAACGTGCTGTGCACAGCAACAACTCAAGCCCTCCAAAATAATACAAACATACTTCATAGGGCACTCTCCACAACAGCACTGGGGAGCACTTTCCTAACGTTAATTTGCAAAACCTACTGCAGACTTCTAAATAACCTGAAAATAACTCTTATTTGCTGTGATGCAAAAGCAGCCAAATGTTTGAACAGTATCTCACAGAAGTCAAGACTGCAGGAGTACCAGAGTATCGAAACTAAGTCCTGAGACAGGCTTGTACATGGCACTCCAGTGAAACTGCTTTTGTTCCACATCCTTTCCAGTGGAAGCATCTGAGAAGCTAGCTTAAGGATTTTAAGTACATGTCATATTTTGATTTATAACCTGTACTTCTACTTCAAGAAACAGAAGTAAGTTGTCTGGCCGCAGCAGTCTGGTGGCCTGTTTTCAATTAGTACCACAAAGGGAACCAACACTTCTGTCGCACAGCATCGCTGAGAAACTGCTTTCTGAAACGATGCACGTACAGAAAAATTGTGTATAGGTAGTGCTCATCTAAACCAGAATAAAAATGGTGTGCTTTTCCTCAGCAATGTGTTTGAACTTGTTCTCTTGACTACAGCTCTCGGGCCTGACAAACTGACCTTAAACAAATAAAAGCTTCCAGCGCTGCAGTCTCCACCATCCACGACTGGAGAAAGATCTTGTATTCCCTGACGGGAAGAGCGACAGCCCAGGAGTCACACACACAAGAAAACAGCAGACACGCAAGTGCAGAAAAAAGCAGCAGCATAGACTATAGGTATTTTCCCTGAAACATTACGGTTATTTCCTAACAGTCTAAATAACCTCTAAGAATCAAACTGTGCCTTACGCTGCAGACACATAGCTTGGGGCTGCACTGAGAATGCTTTCAGAGGGATGAACAGGCTTTGGTAGCTCGGTACTGCCAAAGTACAAATTCATCCATACAGGTGCACATGGTGGACTATGATACTTTGCCAATGGTATACAGCACATATATACAAAGTTTACAAGCTGAAGATTCCACAAGGAATACTGAAGATGAACATTTGGAACTGTATGTTTTAGTTTAAACAGTACTAATTTAATATTAACACTCATGCAACTGAACAACTCATCAGAGAAGCCTTTGGGATATTTGTGTCTCTAGGGGAACTCATGCCTTAGAACAGAGCACACAAACAGATCACACGCTAGTGCATGTAGTCCTGGAAGTAAACAGCGCTGTTTTCTCATGAGTCTGCACGTAATGCAGGACAGGGACAAAGAAATACATGATGTGATAATATTCAAATGGTGAAATGCCATAGGAGCAGTGGCACAAAAATGATTCTGTGCCTGATTCACAGACTGGTTTGAGTTAAAGGGACCTTAAAGATCACCTAGTTCCAACCCCCGTGCCATGGGCAGGGACACCCTCCACTAGCCCAGGTTGCTCCAAGCCTCATCCAGCCTGGCCTTGGACACTTCCAGGGATGGGGCAGCAAGCCTTACTACCCGTGAGGCCAAGCTGTAAAAAGATTTATCACTCTCATAGAGCAGGACATCAGGCACCATGTACGGATCTCAAGTAACAGCAACTGGGGAGGCAGCAGTTATCAGCAGTTCAGTTTCCAGGATCAAAGTGCAGTCAGTGATGAAGCACATTCCTTCGCTCATTCAATAACCATCATCCCTTCTAGGCAATTACCTACATAGTCCTGGACTATTTTGAGCTGGTGGTGCTTCCTAAGTGCATTAGGAGATGAAGATTCAAGTCCTGGGAGCTCCTACAAGCATCCAGACACCCCTGGGAAAGCCGCAGGCTTCTACTGCAAGGCTTTCCATACGGAAAATGCCTTCAGGCAGCAAGCCTTGGGAAGTCCCGGGGTCTCCCAAAAAAGATGTTTGAACCTTGTGTGAAAAACAGTGGATGAGTCTAAGCTTTCAACAATCTCTGTGCTCAGCTTCTCCTGGTGCAAGTGGGCACAGCAGCTCGTCTAAGGCAGGAATCAAGTCTCCCATCTGCAAACCACCCTACGTGCGAACTAGGGTGTGTGCACGTATGGCCTCTGTTCTGAGCTCTTTACCTGCGAGGGACGCCTGTTTTACTAAAACACAGCTAGGTGACCTGATTCGGTTCTGTGCGAACACAAATGCCTTCCCCCATTATACCTGCATCCAAGATAAAAACTGCAGGTTTCCTTTAGAAATGAACAAAACCACAGAATGAAGTTTTAGCTTCTAAATAAACGTAGCAACAATCAGCAAATAGAACACAACCACTTGAACAAACCTAATCACACAACTTTGCTATATGTGCGTATTTCCCATTAAAAAGGTATTTCTTTAAACTCTCCTCTGGTTTCTGTTGAGTATGAAACATTCCCCTGAGTGTGACAGAAGCTGTTAGTAACTGCAGACATCACTAGTCACCCTAGGGTCACATTGACGTCGGTAAAGAAAACACCTGCACAGAAGTGGGGGTCTCATGATGTCCACGAGACAGTTTCAATCTCTTAAATTAGCTTTGTCAGCACAGCAGAAGAAAAGGAAAAATTCTAAGTATTAAACCATGTCATGATTTAAGGAATTAAGAGAATGCTTTCAAAATGTAAATTAAAGGCATCTGTATTTTAATTACAGCATCAAAACTGCAAGATACTTGTCTCCACACACGTTTCTTTCATTCATCTTCAGAGACGGCTGTGTACAGAGAGTCAGTTACATAGCATAAACGTACTCCCACGTACATTCCCAAAATAATCTGCATGTATTACCAATAAAGAAACACACAAGTTTTCAGGCTGCCCACAGACACGATAGACAAGAAGAGGACATGTCACTACTTCCTTTGAGATTATAACTAAAATTACTTCAACTTTTCATACAGGGAAAACAGAATCCAAGAGCAGCGTGAGCTTCAGTGCCATACACAACGTTAATTTAAGATGACAAAATCAAAAGAAAAACCAAGCCTGCAAATAGATCCTGTTGTTAGGTCGCTATTTTCTCATAGGAAAGGCTAAGCAGAACCTTGGCTACAAGATATTTTCCTCTATTACACTCAACGAGCTCCGTTTTGTTGCTGTCAGCCTATAAAACTGACTCTTATACAGGGTCACTAAGAAGATACAGGTGACAAACAGCTCCATTACAAAAGGCTGACAACACTTTCCTTGAGAAGGAACAGTGGCGCAACAGCGGTGTCAAAGCTCACTTCATCCTTGCTTAAAGTGCAGCTGACAACACTCCTACAGGCACAGCGATGCCTCCAGAGTCAGTCTTGATTTTAATTTCACTCCCCACAGACCAGTGCTGTGGCATGAAATAGCCTATATTTGATTTCCCAAAAACTACTTTTTGTCCTTAGCGTAATGCCTCACGAGGAAAACTGCTCCAGTATGGAGTCACTATATGTGCATGCTTGTTAGCAAGCAGGGGAAAAAATATACTGGTGTTACCCTAAACACATTCAAAACCTCAGACTCAGGGTTAAAAACATGCAAACAAAACAGAACAAAAAAACCTGACCTGATTCTCAGGGAGGTTCCAGATAAATATTGAAGGCAGCCCAAAAACTAATTGCAAATTACTTTTTAACTTGATTGCATAGAAGGATGGTGTGACAAATATCTTTGGAAATCACGAGAATGATCGTGCTCTCCCATTAGCAGTGCCCACCAATTCAGCAGCTGGCACTCCCAGTGTCACCTCTTCTGTCCAAGGCTTTTTAACCTGGGCATGAAGGATGAGGCTTGGCACGTAAGGGCTCAGGCTGGAAAAAAATTGAGTGAGAGGTGCCAGCAATTGAAAACCAGCAATAACCATTCAGATTATGGGAGCAGAAGCAACACGTATGGTGGTTGAGACTTGACATTACTGGTAACTCAAAACCAGGGTGAAACGCTGCACTTTATGGAGGCTTTCTACAATGCAGGGTGGTAAAAGCGTTCAGACTCAGCAGCAGCATGACCTCCAAATGTGCTGGACACATCCAACAGGCATCGGTGGTGTTTGGGATACCAGCACACACAGAAAATGGGTGATCTCTAAGGATGGTCCTTGAACATGGACAGAAGGGCCTGCCTTCCCTGTTAGGGAAAATGACAAGCTGAATCGAGGGGAGCTTTCTGGATCTCAGCTGTGGCAGGTCCCATGCAGGCAGTGACACGCTGGTGCCATACAGCTGCCTGCATGGTTGCACAGGAAGGATTTTGTGCCTGCCCCGCACACACATCTCAGGCCTACAGCTAAATATTCCACACTCAATGCCAAATTCACACAGACCAGAGGCATAATTAGCACACCCACATTATCAGACAGATTGTCATATGAACTGGGACGTATGGAGCACCAGCTTCAGCAAAATCCTTTCTATTGAGGTCTTCACATGTGATGTGGCAGCAAAGGTGGCACCGCAGCCATTTTGACATGGGAGCACCCCAGTTTGGTGTATTTCCACAGCAGCACCTTCTAGTTTAACCTGCAGCAGGAGCTAAAGCTGCTTTTCACATGGCCACCCCTATCAGGAGGAGAGAGGACGTTATTACCAAATTCAGTGCCAGTCCACTTCTGTCTGCTCATCTTACCCACTCCACACCCACTGCTGTGGGGCACAGACCCTGCTGCAAGAACAGGAACAGCCACCACTACAGCAGCCTACCTTCTTTCTTTCCCATCTACAACATCCAGAAGAAAGTCTGGCTTAATTTGTGAAATGACTGATTGGAAGTCCCATTTTGCCTGAAAATTTTAGGTCAGAAAGCATTCTGTGGGAATGCATTTCCTGGGGAAGAAAGGAAAAAAAAAAAAAAAAAGAAAAGCAGCACTTTTTTCAAATGAAAAAAACTCTTAATTTTTCAGTGGAAAAAAGATTTTAGTCAACCCCAGACTTGCAGTGTTAATAATAGGTTTCTTTCAATATTCTGAACATACGAACAAGATACAGACCACAGTGAGACACTTTCTAAAATGTAGTTGATTCAAGCAGGGGTGAGTGTTAAGTGAACCTCACAGACACACTTGCTCTCTTTGCATACTAACCCCTTACTGCACATAGCTTTCATAATCAAATTCTTTGCCATGTATGAAAGGAAAAAATAAAGCTGCACTGTGCTGAGCTGCATCTGCAAATTCCAGTGAGTGACCAGCCTCCTTAGCTTTGAAATACACAACTCCGGGTGTGCCCATCCAGCCTTTGTTTTACTCAGAGTGTACCTGGCCAAGCCACAAGCAGCCAGTGTCTACAAGAGAACACTGTGGGAAACAGTGTTAAAGGCTTTACTAAAGTCCAGGCAGACAACATCCACAGCCTTTCCCTCATCCACTAAGCGGATCGCCTTGTCATAGAAGGCCATCAGGTTGGTCAAGCAGGACCTTTCATAAACCCATGCTAGCTGGGCTGATCATCTGGCTGTCCTCTATGTGCCTCGTGATGGCACTCAAGATGATCTGCTCCATAACCTTCCCTGGCATCGAGGTCAGACTAACAGGCCTGTAGTTCCACAGATCCTCTTTCTGGCCCTTCTGGTAGATGGGTGTCACTTTTGCTAACCCCCAGTCAACTGGGACCCCATGGTTGGCCCAAACTGCTGACAG
The DNA here is from genome assembly GCA_027574665.1 of Rhynochetos jubatus. NCBI lineage: Eukaryota > Metazoa > Chordata > Aves > Eurypygiformes > Rhynochetidae > Rhynochetos > Rhynochetos jubatus. Next base: position 27,210,265 of record CM050651.1, read on the forward strand.
ATGATGGAAAGTGGCTTGGTGAGCACTTCTGCCACCTCCCTCAGTGCCCTTGGGTGGATCCCATCCAGTCCCATGGACTTGTGGGTGTCTAAGTGGTGTAGCAGGTCACTGACCATTCCCCCTGGGGTTCATTCTGCTCCGCGTCTCAGCCTTCCAACTCAGTGGGCTGTGTACCCCGAGAAAAACTGGCCTTATTAAAGACTGAGGCAAAGAAGGCATTAAGTACCTCAGCCTTTTCCTCATCCTTTGTCACTGTGTTTCTCCCCACATCCAACGGAGATTCTCCTTAGCTCTCCTCTTGTTGCTCATGTATTTATAGAAACATTTTTTATTGTGTTTTACAGCAGTAGCCAGATTAAGTTCCAGCTGGGCTTTAGCCCTTCTAATGTTGTCCTTGCATAACGTCATGACACCCTTGTAGTTCTCCTGAATTGCCTGCCTCTTCTTCCAAAGGTCGTAAACTCTCTGTGTTTTCCTGAGTTCTGGCCAAAGCTCTCTGTTCAGCCAGGCCAGTCGTCTTCTCCGCCAGCTCATCTTTCAGCACACGGGGATGGCCTGCTCCTGTGCCTTTAAGATTTCCTTCTTGAAGAATGTCCAGCCTTGCTGGACTCCTCTGCCCTTCAGGACTACCTCCCAAGGGACTCTGCCTACCAGGCTCCTAAACACGCCAGAGTCTGCCCTCGGAAGTCCCAAGTGGCAAAGAGAAGGTTAGCAAATCACTGAAGCAATACACACAGAAGTACCACTCAGTGGTACTTACTCAGACAGCAAAATGTTCTTTAGACAAATCTACTCCCAGTAAAAAAAACACCTCATCAAAAAAAGCCAACGAAAACAAGTTAACGGTTTCAAAGCAGCGAGGCTTGCTGTTGTTACAACCTATGCATCCATCCATAGTGACCAGGCAGCATTCTTAAATGATGGTACTGGTGTCACCAAGCCCATGTGCTACACTGACACACAGTTGATGCTAAGTTACGGATTCCTTTGTTACCACAGGACACACTGCTTCACAGCATACAATATGATCTAAAATAATTAGCAAATACACTTGTACTGTCACTATGCTACTCACTGGTGCAACCCCTTGCCGTGAACAATCATGCTTTACACTGACAAAAACCACATCCCTTTCCTGTGCTGCCTGAAGGTGAATGAAAAAATTATGAATGAAAACAAATTAAGCAGGTTTTTTTCTTAAATTGAATCATTAATCACCTTCAGCTTCTGTTTGGCAGAACCGATATGGCCATTTGTCACTGAGAACAAAACCGAAAAGACTTTTTACACGGAGTAGAATATCCTACCTGGAACAACTTCAAAAAGGAACTTTCCTGGACTTTCTTCATTGCAGGGATGCTCAATTACTCTGTTGCCAGGCAGAAAGATGGTACCCTAAAGAAAAAAATAACAACGAACACAGAATTAAAACTGCTACTATGCTTCTGACAGACTAACGCTGCTTCTTTTTTGGCCTGGAATATACATGAATTTGTGGTGTTGCACCTGGGCAGCTGACCCCCAAAGTGAGACTGAGGAGAGATTATCCGAAAAGCCGACATCATAGATCCCCTTATTAACTGAGGCATTCAACAGTGGCTTTAGGTTTTTTTCATCTCTTGGGTTTTTTGATACCAGGCAGATTTTTGTACTAGTCACATGTACTAATTCCACTGTGCTGCAGGGAGAATTTGAGACTAAAAGGAAGGGTTCGTTTGACCCAGTCACTGAAAAGCCATGAATTTGCATGTGTAAGGCAGGTGAACTTAACCAACAAGGCTTCTTGGCTAAAGCCAAAGGATATGTTGGCAGAAGAGTAACCCCGATTTGTAGGGTGCATACCCAGTTCCTGCTGTGTAGGAACCATCCCAGGGAAGCTGTACAGAGAAAACACCCCACTCGCACCCACTAGCAGCACCAGCAGAGCGGCACGCCGCAAAGCCTCAGCAGGCACAGCAAGAGTCCTGTTCAAAGACGCATTTGCTAACAGGCAGGTAGCTGTCAGGTAACCTTGGTGCTGGGCACTGAACACCTTTATCACAACTTTACCCCCTTCAGAAGGCAGATGGGCAATTTTAGCTGTGCACATTCGGTAACACTGGTTACCAGAAACGATGCCTACAACCCTCAAAACATTTCTGGAGTGGCAGTGAAGATGTCACTTTTTTTCCCCCCTCCTCTTTGCTCTGCTGTCACATGACCACCCCTTTCCTCTGAGAGCTCTTTTCCATTTTCAAATATTACAGCTCCTCCTACTACCATGTCCTTCTCAGTCAGCAGACAATCCTTAATGAAATTACGCTGGGATGGCTGTCCAGGGGTAAATTTTCAGAGCGTCATCCTAGGATTTGTATTAGGCACTAGCACTCCACCACTGTTAATGACGAAGTTACAAATATTCTCTAATTACTGCGTAACTGGGCCCGTATCTCCAAAGTAACAACCCATATAAGTTACACAGTTTAAAATAGAATATCTCGAGTCAGAAGGGCCCCATAAGGATCAATAAGTCCAACATGGAGCACCATTTTCCACAGCAGTTTCACCAAATGAGGCTTCTAAATATCTGTCAGACCCCACATCTAACCACCAGTGAAGATATCCCTGTACAGGAAAAACCTCGGTTCTGGTATCCAGTATTCGGTGCTATGGCCTGTAACCTTCATTATGAGCACTCAGAATTATTGGGAAGGCAAGACAAGCAGAATGCTGTAGCCTTCTCACAAAGGAGACCTTACAAATAGACAGGAAAAAGTCACCTGAAGAAACAGGAAACAAGTGTTTCATAAAACCCGTATTTGTACCAGATGATGTGGAGACAGCTGTGCACCCTGTTGCCAGAGTGTTGCTGCCTGCCAGCAGGCACAGTGTGTCACCGGCAGCCAAAGCAAGGGTGCACAGATACTTTTATCAGATCATACAAAAATTGCCTCCATTAAACATTATGGTACTTTTTACTGAAAACAGATGAAACAGAACAGTATTCTGACGAGGTGGTATCAGCAGCAAGCATTAGCAGTTGTGGGCAGCTTTTCCCACCCACTGCATATACAAAGGTATTCTGAGCATTAAGTGCCTTGGTCCAATAGCTCTACTAGAAGCTGTTTTCCGTCATTCCTGCTACAAGCAGCAACTGCTGACGGTTGTCACACTCCAAAGCCTTCTGTAAAATACCTTATTAGGCAAGAATGGTATCACGAACAAAAAAGATTATATGAACAGGGAAAGCTAAATCACAAAATAGCTTAACTTCTCGTGTAACAGCTGGAGAAAACCCAGCAAATATAAGGAATACATTTTTCTGAGAATGACGGGAAACCAGGAATAAGAAAATCTATACATTTTTAACATTTTTAACTACATGTATTTCATGTCACATGTAACAGACTATTAAAACTGGTATAATTTTCTTGCGCATTTTCAGCTTGAGCTGATTTCACCTCAGAAGATGCACCCAGCACACAGGATAAGCAGATCAGGGTCCTCACACTGGAGTAAATTTCACTGGCTACGGAGTTTGTGTCAGTGAAGGCATACAACATATTTAAGCTAATGATACATCTTGCCATGCAATTAAACAAAACCACAAACCCACTAGCCTACAGCAGTGTAAACTGAAAACAATTTAAGGGACAGAAAACGAAAACTGCATTCAACTTTGCTGTCAACTAGCAATGGACATGCTGCAACATCATTACAATATGATGCTTTCTGATGCTTTGACATAAAACCCTTTTCATATTTACTTTACAGTGAGCTGCCTTAATGACAGATTTTTGAGAACATAGGAACAAAAGAGTCATAGCATTTATAACCTTAGAGCCTTCATTTCACAGATGAAACCTATTTCATCTACTAAAATGTGAAGCCTAAAGCCACACGACAGCTAAGTTAATATGAAGGGAATCCAGACAGCAACGCTGTACTGAATTGCTGTGGTTTAAAAAGAAAACATGTCCTCAAATGGTAATTTCATTTTACCGTCTGTTTTCGGAACTATTATTGGAAACATCAGTGCATGTGAAACACTTAAAAATACTTTTTTATTATTATTATTTTTTTTAATAACAGCTTTGTTTGTGCAACATGCACCTGGACACCCCAGACTAGCTGGGAAAGCCTACAAGAGCGATTGCGGCTCTTTCACTTCCCATTCTGTCTGCTTTCACACCCATCCTTCTGCCTTCACCGTATGGCAGCACTTCCTCTTCAGCAAGTTTTGTAGCTATCTGCATAACAGTACAGAGACTATCTGGAGTGTCCCTTTGCTCAGTTTCTCAGCAGCTGGCAGTGTGTTTCACACGAGCACCCAGGGAACACACATCTGTACTGTACAAAACCCCCTGTGGCCCCTCATGTGGCATGGCCCTGGCTGCAAGGGTTTGATATGGGCAAGGGGACCTCAGTCCCCAGATCACTGTCAGTCCCCTTGCCCAGTTGCCTTTCTGGGCCCTTAAGGTGTAGCACCGTGGCCATTCTTACAGCTTGGATAATACAAAGAGTATGGACTATCAGCGAGTTGCAGAGGTTCAACAAGTTAAAGCTCTGGTTTTTCCCCTTCAGTCTCTAATTCCAGGAGAAATAAGAGAAAACTAATTATATAGTTGGTCCAATGGCTTAGACACCTCACAAGGTAGCAATTTGCACATGCAAGATGAAGGTGCTTTCCAGAGGAAATGCACGTTTTCACCCTGGTATCAGTGCATGCAAATGTTCCATAATTAGAAAACTTCACGTTGCTTCATATCAAACTCTACAAATCTCTGTTAAAAAATCTCAGCCTAAAACTACAGATTGGATGAAATTAATACTCTGTTTTCAAAAAAACCCCAAACAAACCATGGTGCCAGCAAGGAAGAAGAAATACAGTCTATAGAAATACAGAAAAAAGGGGAATAGAAGAAAAATGTGGGTCTGACCCAAGTCCCTTCTCGTACCCGTTGCCGTTCAGTGCATAGGCTTTGCCTCCACCGGTTCAGCAGTGTTTTGCAGAGCTCCTGCTGTGGTAAGCCAGGATTTTTTTTCAATTTCCAACACTTCTGTCCTTGTCAGGGCAGTTCTGCTTCTGCAGTTGAGCGCTGAGGGTGACTCACAGGATGCAGAAGTTTGGGCTGCTTAAGAAGCATTGGCCTTTGCCCCAACCAAGTATCAAGCTCACTTTCAAAGCAGCTTCTCACACACATGGCTTTTATTACAGTACACTATTGCTTCAAACCAAAGAGCACCTAAATAGCATAACAACAACATTCTTGTTAAAATTAAAAATCTGCATATATGAAGCCTTTAAATGAAGAAAAATTACTGCTCAGTTAACAAAGTGCCTGATAAAATACAGCAGTGCAGCAAGAATAACATCATCAAAAAACAGCACATCTACTTTGGACCAGATTCACAGCATTACAGTCTTGTCCAAAGAGATGCTTCAACCCACACCGGTCCCCTGCAACACTTTCAGCACCATTCAGCAGGTGAACTTCGTAAGGAAGCATGGAAGAGGAGACAGGATGGCCAACACACAAGCACTTCATGGCAATCAGCTGAGAGACGGTATTTTTGTTTCGCACATCCTGTCTAACACTCTGTAATGGTGAAACGACCCTGTGCCTCTTTCTCTGTCTTTTCTCTCCACCAGTTACACTTTCCCAAGCCTTGTTGGAACATCATTTTCCAAAGCAGACTTATCACCTGTGCTCAAGAGATACCAGGTTTTCCCCAAGAAAAGCTTACAATACAAGGAATTCCCATGCCTTTAAGATGCTGACTGGCAACTATGAAGTCAAATATATGATTTTCAATACTCCTGGATTTCACGCAAAAAGCATGTAGACACATGAGGAAATTAATTGCTTTCTTACCAAAATAATGCCTTCAGAATTTATATTAATATAATTCCCCAAGGCTTAACTGATGTGTTTGATTGCAAAAGGTTGTCCCACCACCCCCTTAAAAAGTTATTTCCGAAGTTCACATTGTGAGCAGTTGTATCAGATGTTCTTCTTGCCCTTCCAACTTTGGTAAGTGATCAAAGAGCATTGAATTGTACTTCAGGCTTTCAAGATAAGCGCTACATTTACATATCTGTTTTCTCTAGTTTCACGGGAAACTCCTCCTAGGAACTTTTTCTGGTACTTCTGTATAGTTTCAGTTAACTTAGAGGATCTTCACATAGGTTCTTCCTCTTTGTCTGTTGCTAGAGTTTGGTTAACCACTTAACCCCTACAGTACAGACTTGGCTGTGTTGGTTTGGCAGCAAAGGTTTCCAGGGTTTTATCCCTGACAGAGTACAACCCCTGAACAAACACAGGCCGGCTACATGTCACCCTGAAGGAGGCTCTCAGATCAGCTGGACAGCATCCCTGAGAAAAAAAAAACAGTCCTCAAAAATAGTGCTGAGGTCTGCAGCCCATGCTATTCCCCATGCCAAGCCCTCTCCCTCCCTAGGTGGTGCCAGACTAAACATCTTCACAGCTCTTAGGAAAGGTTTGGTCAGAAAGGGAGGCAGGGGTAAAGAATCAGCTCTCAGAGAGGCAGGAAGGTCATTAGCCAGGAAGGAGGCAGCTAGTGGGGAGGGTTAAGAGGCACAAAGGATCTACGGGTATATGTGTCTGACACATGACACACAGACGTGTACAATGAAGTGCTGTTGTGTGGTTTCTTTTGCCACTGTTGCTATTTCTGGAAAGTCTTGAGTGTCATACTCAAGAACGACTTCAACCTGGATGGCATCTTAAACTGAAAAATATTCCATTTAGCGGATAGTAGTCTCAGCGTCACTAGTATTTACAAGGTCGCAGCGTAAAAGGCATCCACTGTATTTCACGGTAAAGTCTGTTAATCGACCCAGATTAAATAACATACCTGATACACACACACATATACACATCCATGTATCTTTCTACATGCACATGCAGATGTGTACATGCACTGTGAATTCATAAACAAGCGATGCATAGAAAAGAAGGATAAAGTGAACACGGAAGCTGGTAACTGCTGTCCTGCGCAGCACCTCCGGTGTGCTTTTACCCTTCCACAGTGCTGGTGTTTGCTGTCACTGGATACCGTGAAAGCAAACCTACTTTTTGGGCCTTAGTCTGCAAAAAAATCATCCTCTGCCAGAGGCCAGCTCTTTGTTTCCAATTCACTGACCTCTCTGTCCAGTGAAATAGCAACGGTCCATTTCAAAGCGTTTCAGTCATTCCTGTCGCTGTCTTACTGTCCTGATCTATGAAGTCATTTGGTGTGATTCCTTAGCAACAAATCTATAAATGGGTAGTTACCATGAGTGGGCCTAAAAGGTTGTCACTGTGACTCAAGCAATGTAAATGCTCTGACTGCTTATCTCCAGTGATATTCTGAAGCCAATAATTTCTGTTCTTCAGTTTAAACAGGAAGTCTTTTTGTCCGGAAATCTCATTCCCCATGTACATTAGGGGCTTTAAATCTTATTGGTAAACACTCCACAAAGAAAGCAATTTTTACTGATTTTACCAAATTGCCACTGTTTTATGTAAGTAATGTCAGGTTTTCTAGCACACAGGACAATAGTTGGACAACAATACAAAAGTTAATACAAGCTATAATTGTAAGAGAATGAAGAAACCATATGTTCTAATAACTTTTTTTATTATGAGAGAGTAAGATTTTTAGATTTTTTATTATGAGTGGATTTTTATGCCACTGAAGCAACCAAAGCTCTGGAAAAAGTACAACCACTCAGGAGGTAATGCAGTCTTTGTCTTGCGGTTATTGCAGCTCTTTACAGTTCTGTAGTACGCACAGAGAACAAGTACTATCAAACCTGAGGCATCAGGGGGGCTATTCAGATTTTAGGTGGTATGTAACATGCCAGGAATGAGGACCGAGAAATTACAAAAGAAATGGGGTTGGTTAGATAAAATTCAATCAACACACAGTATACATTCTTCTGGCACAAATTCCATTGCGTTTGACATTTTCTCATCTGACTGTGTTAGCATATTGCTCCAGTTTGTTTCTGTTGAATAACAAGAATTGTCATTTAGCTCTCAGAAATTCTGCAAATGGGAGTGTAAAACAGATTTTTCCTTTACCTAAGGAAAGGTTCAAATCTACCTCATAGCTTAATTTCCTAAACAAGAAGGAAATTCACCTTTGTGCTGGTGAATGTCACATGTACTGTTTGCTGGGCAATGAGCACCAAACCATCTATTCTAACATGGGAGATAGAGCTGGCAATTTCACAAGGATGTGATTCCAGTTTCTTTAAAACTTCTTTACCTTTCTCGCCTGCCACACATTCCACTTAATGGTTGTCACAGTTTAGCCCTATCTGGCAATTAAGCACCACCCAGTCGCTCGCTCACCTCCTGCCCCTCCCACAGTGCAGGGAGTCGAAGGAAAAGACAAGGCTATTTTAAAGAGTTTCAGACAGATCCTGGGTTAGTATGAAGCAGCTTTCCTTTGTAAAGCAGATTTTCTGTGGTATCTAGAGAAGCCTTAACACCTCTGTTTTACCCACCCTCTCCTGGCTTCTCCCTAATGAATGAGCTTATTCAATTATATGTCACCAGCTTCTGTGAGAAACACTGCTCCTCCTGCAGAGATTTTGAGGGTTACCCCGGCCATGGAGGCATGGTGTGCATCTGCTCCCACTCCTGTCAGGATTGTCATCTGGGAGAGCAGAAGACAGGTGTGATGGAACTGAGCTCAGCTAACAGAACAGGACAGGTCACAGGGTGCAGGAGCTGAGAGACATCGCGGGACCTCTGCAATATAAGGTGCCTTTCTGGGGAACCCCTTGGTATTTTCTGAAAGCAAAGTAAAAGATGTGTAAATAAAGCTGGAGACTGCACTGAGTTTAAGGACTCATGAGTTGAGATCATTATTAGATGCATGCATAGAATTTTGATAAAATTAGGCTTCTTGATGATCATTATATTTTAATCAATAGACAACAATGGGACTGGGCATTACTAAATTACTATTGAAGAGAAAGGCACCTATGAAAAATCTTACTTCCAGTAGTTCTGATCAATAAGATATTTAGCTTATTATTAAACTATTTTCCCAAGGAAAAAAAGCCAATAAAGCACAAAGCACTGGAACATGGAAGGGCAAGTCTTGCTTTATAGATCCCTTTTGCAGAAGAAATGTACTGACTTCCAGTCCTGAGAACATCTAGGCCAAAACAATGCAATCATTCCCCAAAAGGATGAATTTGGCAGGAAATAAAATTCAAATACGGTTACTCTTTTATATACAAAGCTCTCCAGTAACAGTCTTGTCAGATACAGCAACACTGTGAGAGAATGTAGCACATATGACTGATCAGGTTAAATCAAGTCAGTCATCGAATACTACACTAAACATTTTTCAATATAAGATTCAGAGGGAGGAAAAAAAAAGGCTCTAAAACTGAACTTTCTATTCCACCTTGGTTTCTTTTGTTATTTTGAAAAGGTGGGCAACCAGTGTTCCCTGCATACAGTCCATGATGGGAGGAAACACACTGAGAGTTACCAGAACTGCTAATGATAATCAAGTGTTTTGCTGGGTCTCATTCTGAATTATGCTTTCACGTTGCAAAAGGATTAAGTTAGGGGGAAAACAGTCTAACAATCTGTAGAAACACTAACAACCCTGCATCCTTGTTGGAAAAAACGCAGCTGGATAATTATGGTTGGCTTTCAGAGCAGATTGTCAAGACCTGACTCACTGTAACAGCTGACAGATGAATATAAGCGTTAGCTATCACAACACTTGAAGGAGCAAATGTCACCTTAGAGCACAGACAATGCAGCCTCAGCCTGAACGCTAGGCCCAGCCTGGGGCTCTGCACTGGAAGGTGCGTGCAGACCTAGCACAGAGAAGGCAGAGAAAGCCAACACAAGTGATCAGAGTGCTAAAACCCACAGCCTCTCTCTCAAAGCTGGTCAGGGGGCGAGAAGGAGCTGAAGCAAGTTGCTCGAAAATAACTATTCACTTGCTATCATTTTCTGAAGGTCATCAACAAGGACTAAAGAAAAATGGCATATAAATAAAAATCAAATTAAATCACTAATTAAGATTTTTCATTTTTTTCGCCAAGTCCCAGAAACCCCTGCCAGAGAGGCCTTTGCAGGAGATGGAGCTTACTTAGGTGTCTGAGGGAGGTTCACAGGGGACCCTGCTACACCTGCCAGCAGGAGCCCTAAAGTCACTTGGGTTTATCACCAGAAGAAATTTCCTTTTACTATCACTTAAACACAGTTACCCTCACACACAGTCAGAGAAACAGCAGGGGGTAAAGCCGTGGTGAGGTCAATCCCAAGTGGAGGTCAGACTGCTTCTGACCATCAGGAATAACTTACCACTTTCAAAGTTTCTCACTAGAATCTTTATCATGCTCCTCCTTCCTTCCCTCCCTCCCTTCACACCCCCCCCCCCCCCCCCCCCCCCCGCCTTTTCTTCAGCCTTTCTTACTGTCTTAGCTTATGGTGACAGTCTTGCTCATGTCAACTCATACTACTCAGCTCTTATAAAGCCTACTAAAAACACAAAATCAGGCTTTTTAAACTGAAAAAATCAAATGAGAGAAGTAATTTTTTTTTAATCCACGAACCCCATTTTTTTTCTCTAGGTCCAGTATGAACAGGAGAAGAAAGAGCAAACAGCTGAGAGTATTGACAGTCTTCAGCTCTGAAGCACTTCAAATACAGATCACAAAACTCTTCTTGCCTTGAGCAAAGGGATGAATCAAATTGATTTGGTTGGTTTTTGGTTTTTGTTTGTTTTACAACTTCCATATTGAACTCAAGCAGTGAACTCCTTTCCCACTCTAACACACACAGCTTTTTACCAGGAAAGCTATATATGGCCAAGCATCCCACCCAAGGCCATTTCATTTCCAGGTCAGTATGTAGTAAAAGTTAGAGTTGCTGCAGATTCCTTAGAAATTACACATGAAGTGCAACTTTTACAGCAAAAGTAAACAAACGTGGCAGAGAGAGTCATAAGGTGGCAGAGACATGGAAACAGGAATACAATTCATAGAATCACAGCATGGTTTGGATTGGAGGGACCTTAAAGATCATCTAGTTCCAAACCCCCTGCCATGGGCAGGGACACCCTCCACTAGACCGGGTGGCTCCAAGCCTCATCCAGCCTGGCCTTGGACACTGCCAGGGATGGGGCACCCACAGCTTCTCTGGGCAACCTGTCCCAGTGCCCCCCCACCCTCTCCAGGAAGAACTTCCTCCTGATATCTAATCTAAATCTCCTTGCTTTCAATTTAAACCCATTACACCTTGTCCTGTCACTACAGGCCCTTGTAAAAAGCCCCCCCCCAGCTTCCTCGTAGCCCCTTCAGGTACTGGAAGGTGCTATAAGGTCTCCTCGGAGCCTTCTCTTCTCCAGGCTGAACAAGCCCAACTCTCTCAGCCTTTTTTCATAGCAGAGGGACTCCAGCCCTTTGAGCATCTTCGTGGCCTCCTCTGGACTCACTCCAACAGGTTGATATCCTTCTGATGCTGAGGGCTCCACAGCTGGACACAGCACTCCAGGTGGGGTCTTAGAAGAGCAGAGTAGACGGGGAGAATCCCCTCCAGTAGAGGGGGAGAATCACCTCCGACTGAAGCAATTTCTTCTTTTTTGTACAAATATTCTTGTTGGGTTTTGGCAAGCAAGAATATTCCAGTGGAGTTTGCCTGACCTGTATAAGTTATCATCTTGCAGTTTTTTATTGAAGAAAACAGAAATTGTTTTCATGTGGAAAAATTTTAGTGCTTAATGGCAAGGGTCATCTTTCTTCTGCAAATGATATTGCTTGTTGTCTTAACTTCTATACATTGTTTATATTTTGTCTCTATAGTAAATGATTTATAAGCATGGCTTTTAAGTGCTACCCCACTACAAATACCACATTCACACAAATTAAATACTCATTTAGCTTTCTGGCACCTACTGTCAGACACTCTGTTGGTCCTTGCCTAAGGGATTACATTAATTAGCATTGATCCTATCTCCGAGACTGGGGTTATGTCTTCTGTGCTATCTGAACAATTAACAAAAAGGGAAAATTCTGATTCACTGATTACAAATTCCTTCTCAAGCAGTACAGTACAATTTGTGTACAGTAGATTTTTTCCAGGTTTTATTTTCAGTTGAGTTTATTAGTCTGTGATAGATTCCAATTTAAAACTGGGCTTCTCAGTTTCTCATCTTTAGAACTGAAGTGAATAATATTTTTTACAGCTTTTACATGCTATCTAGCTGTTTCTCAATCAAAGTATTAGGAATGTGTCAAAAAGTATCCTTAAATATTTTTATTATGCAACATAAAACTTGAGCAGAGAATCCTGGCCGATTAAAAGCCGCCTTAGGAACCGAGCTGTTCGATACTTGACAGATGCAAGCATACAAGACGCTGACACGGTTTATAAACATACTGAGTTTGCTATGGAAAGCTGATGCTTTCGGTAAGACGAAGGTGTTCTAAAAACCAGACTCTTGAGCAAAAAAAGACAGATACCTACATAAATATATGTATGAATTAAAACATACTTTCACAACTTGCGGTGGAATTTGGGAGAGCCAACATAAATCAAACACTTATTTTCACTCAGAAGGTACTGCACGGTGCTATAGCTGAACTTATCATAAGGCTTCCCTATGTGCTGGGGAGAAGGGAAGAAAGAGCTTTGTAAAATATAGGTCTTGCAGGTTTCACCGTACAAAAAAATAAAAGTTTTCCATTTCATTTACGAAACTCTGCTCAGAATACCATCATTAGATGCATTTTTCGAGGACAATGCTCAAATTACTAGCTATGGACGAAAAAGTGCCAGATATCCCCTAATGTAAATAATTACAAGACCAAGGCTGGGTTAAGTGGGAGCTGGTTTAGGTCAAGTCAAGTACCAATGGATCACAACAGCCCCAGATCTTCGGACCGGTTCAGTTACGCAGAACACATGCGTAGTCCTACTATTTTGCTTGCCCAGGTTTGGGTGAGGGTTTATTGTGTACACACAGTTCCTTCATAATCCTCAACTTGCACTCTGCAGTCAGAGCTCTTTCAAGTTGTGGCAAGTCCATGAACTGCTCTGGATGACAAAATCAACCTAGGATAATGAAAAAACAACTCAAGAACCACCGCAAACTAATCCTCTCAGCACATTAGTTTGATTGACCTATTGTTACCCCTTGGATATCCCTTTCCTACTTACCTCCTTTGACAGCCAGGACAGGAGGGACAGTTTGCTACTCCAGGAGGAATTTACAAAGGGCATAATGAAAATAACAGTCATATGCTAAGAAAGGCTGGAAGGGGTATACTCAAAGGGTAACCACAGAAAAAAAAAAAAAAAAGTCCATTTTTCCAGACTTTATCTCAGCAGTTTGCCTATAAGGAGACTATAGGAGACCACATCCAAAGCCTTAATGAAGCTGAGCTATACAGCTGCTCCCTCCATATCCAAAAGCCTCCAGAAGGACTTGCTCCTCGACCTTACCAGGGACCACAGGGAGGATGACCTTTTGAATTAAAGAAGTCTTTTTAAAATAGAGAGTGTTTTTCAAGATTATGCTGTCTCAAAATAGCATTTAATTCAGTGAGACTTTCATATTATGGATTTTTACTCATTTCTCCTAATAACACTGAAGGTATTTTACAACATTCTGTAAAGATACAGCAAGAATAACTAGGATGTACCTGGGTTTATTTCAGCTTTTTATGGGTTTTCATATTTAGGTACAAAACCATCGCTTCTCCACAAGACAGAGCGACAAGATTTCTGCAGATCTGTTGGGGGTCTGTCTCGCAGAGTGCCAGACAGTCTAGGGTAAAAATGGATTCAGGATGACTGGAGGCCAAAATTATTAACTGCACTGTAGCAGCTGCTCTGTTCCACACTGCATTAATATAAATAGCTCAGATTCCACGTCACTATTTTAATAAATTACCAAAATATAAGTGACCATGAAGGTCTTCACGGTCTGCAGGAGAGACCGCAGTATCCTTTGCAAAAGCAGAGGATGAACTGCAATTTATGCGAGAGGAGAAACCAAGACAAAGATCACACGGCAGGTGACCAGAAACAAAACTCTAGGTTTTCTGGCAAACATGCTAATATTCTGGCCACCGGGCTGCTCCCTGCCTGGAGTTATTGTTGAAAAGAGGCCTTTCCTCCAGCTAACAAGAAAAAATACCAGTCATCTGCTGTCAACACCCTGGAATCTGCTGTTTTGAAAGAGTGGCAGCTCCTAAGGTTTTAAGCATTTTTAGGTGCACATTTATTTTCTTCAAAGTGAAAACACAGAGGGAAGATGTCAAATCTGTTAGTCCACCAATTTGCAAGTAAAAAATGTTTACTCTGGAGCCTAACCAGAAGTGGCCCCATCTTCTGGCATGCTCACAGCTACAGAGCGTACTGACTACAGCTGGAGGCGGGGATCATCATGGGAAACCGAGGCATGGATTAGGACATGGCAAGAAAGAGGGGCAGGGGGTGCGTCTCAAATTTAGAGTTGCTTGTGAAAACTGTCACAGTATTTTGTCTCATGGGACAAAATGTAGTTCAGCCAAAAGAAAACCAGAAAATGTCCTCAGTTCCAATCTCACACTTGAGCCCTCAGCTCAAGTCTGCTTCGAAGCCTACTGAAGTCAGAACAATGAAGGTAATTAATGAGGTTTCATTATTGTTTTTTAAGAATTTATTTTTACAACTCCTGTGCTGCTACCAATGGCTGTTATTGATAGTGACCATTACTTTGCCTATGTACCTCATAAATCTCTTCACGGCTTTCTCCCTTGATATTTTGCCTCCTTACCTACGGCTGTTACTTTTTCGAGCATCTTTCTGCCTTCTACAACATCAGAGAGCTTCAGCCTGGTCACTGCATAGCTTAACTAGAAGTTGAGTATGGTTTACTTAGCCAGAAATGTTTTCCACATCCACAGTAAGAGAAGGACAATCAAGGAACTACGTAACAAGCATCCACTATGCTCCAGGATGGAAAACAAGAGGGGTGATTCATTGAAGAGCATAGGAAAAAGGACCCTCTAAGTTGTAGTTTTCCAAACTGTTACCAATCCAAGGCACCGAAGCTACACACTTAACTCATCAGTGGTGAAAAAGCAGCATATAAATTTTCTCCAGATTCTCAGAGGATGTCATTTGTCCTTATGCAGATGGTTCGTGTCTCACATTCCGCGTCTCCTAATTCCCTTCTAAAAAACAGCCTGCAGAAAGGAGACTCAGGTGAACCCTTCTGCTGCAAAAAAAATCCTCCACTAAGCCCTGTGTTACACACAGAAGTATAACATCCTAGGAACTTTTTTGTTTACTCTGAGAAATGTATTATCTTCCATTTAGAAAATCCTGAGGAACTAATTTCCTATTAACCACAATGCACAACGTGAGCTGGGGCATCCTTCGGCTCCTGACAAAACACTCGGACCCTGTGGCTTTGAACAAAAAGCCCGTCCTCACGGGCTGAGCTGCACAAAAGCTACATTTAAGATTTAATGGCCTTCTCCAGCAGTTTGCTGCAATTCTAATTAAAACACCAGAGCTGCTCCACTTAAAAGCATTTGCTAAACGGTATCTCAGAGTGCCTGAGATAAGGGAAGTCTTACCTAAGTGACAACGTTAATTTGACTTTTTTCTGTTACATAAAGAACAGTTCATTAAAATTTTTAACAGGTGGCAGATTTGGCAGCTCGACTGTGTGTAGGTTCTAGACAGATTTATCATGTCTTTCATTTTTAAACATTTATGTGAACACATTTACTGAGATAAATTATCTTGTTCACAAAAGCATCCTATTCCAGGCTTCTAAATTAACTCTTAACATCAATCAATCATGTTGTAAAAATGTTAGCATCAATTTTGACAACCAGCATCTCATATTTATAGCTTTGGAGCTATCTTCATTAGTTTCCTGTTCCAATTCTGGTAATTGTTACATTTTAATCAACAATTGTCAAGAAAATACCGAACACAAACTGGTTAACTCATTTTAGTTGGACAGATACCCCGAGCGAAGCAGACAGCTGCAGGTGACCTGATTCTGAATGGGTCCCTTAGCAATCCAGGAAGAGACTCACAGGCAGATTTTGGGGTTGGATGGGGAATTGATATGAAACGCTGCTTTTATGGAAAAGCAAGATTTCAGCCATTCCAAGGCTTTTCAATGAACAACTGTCCTGGGAAACATCTGTCTAAAGGAAAAGAGATTATGCTGGTATGATTTCCTATTTTTACTCAGAAACTCAGTTATTTGTGTATGCACCCCAATGCACAAAAGCCAGGCACAATTTTCGCCTTTTCCAATGAGCATCCAAAGGAGAGGTCCTTCCTGTGGGATGGGTCAGGGAAGCCTGGGTGCACATAATCCCTAGGAACAGCAAAGGGCTTAAACATTCCCACCGCAGAGGAAGAAAACCAGGGTCTCATATCCATCCGGCTAGGAACCCTTCACAAATGCTTGCTATTTAGCCCAAACGTTTAAGTGTGTATCCTACGAAGGATTATTCCAATCAGGAGAGTCACTGAATGATAGCTTAAATCTAAAAGACAGAAGACACTGGTTCTAACCCATTTTCCGCCTGCGTCAGCGGAGATATCTCAAGAGAGGCTTGAGCTACGCAGGATGAAGTTATTATTTCTACTGCTATCATCCATTGTTGGAGCCCCAGTCAAGAAGTGGGACCTCCTGGAATACACTTAGCACGAAGCTTTCCAGCCTGAGAGCTCTCTTGCATCGCAAGATGATAAACATTACAGTCAACACAAACAGGACCAAGTTCATTTGAAGCAACAGTACCCATCTGGTTTTAGCAGGGTTTGTGCTAGGGAACAAAAGGCTATTTCCACAATTTTGAATTCGAAACCTCCATCTCTAAACCATCTCCTTTCCCTCTCATAAGAAGAGTTTGTCCCAGTGATCACTTCAGGGAAACTCTCCTTTTTTTCCCTTTCTTTCATTCATTTTTCTTTTCCTTCTTTCTTTTTTTTCCCTTTTTTTTCCTTTTTTTTTTCTTCTCCCCTTTAAATCAAAGAAACATTATTCCACTTTATGGGATTGAGTAGAATTTCATTTTAAAACACAGATTTGTACTACTGTTTAATGACCTCCCTCCCAAGTATAAGATAAAGGCTTGCGTTCTCATTTATGCAGAGTTAAAAAAACTTTGAGTGCTGAAAATAATCTAGGATAAAGAAAATTATTTCCAAACACAAATGGCTTTATCATCTAGGAAAACCAGTGCAAGTACAAAGTCTGCAAACGCTCCTGTCTGATACTCAGTACAGCCATCAGCACTGCATTTCGAACATTTTAACTGATCCACACAGCTGCTTCATACCATATATTCAAGACTTTAGATATCTCTGGCCAAGAGGCTTTTTAAATACAAGTGCCAGTCAAACAAATGACAGCCACCACTAGCCTTGCGGATTCTTGTCTCTATTATTAAACCGAGGCAGCTACACATCTATCCAAAGGGTGGGTAGGACACAGCCTCACATTATAGACACTGTTGGGATTTTCGGGCTTCTGTCACTCATTATTATTAACGACATGCTAGTATCAAGAGAGATGCAGTCTGCATTGGTGCCTGCTGTTCTGGGCAATGTCTTTGCAACAAACAAACATACATCAGAAAGCAGGGAGGTGGATGTCAAAGCTATAACCACCAAGCCCTTTTTGGCATTTGAACTTTTAAAAACTATTAACTACCCTTTTTTCACCCACACAGTATCAACTCCCGAACTTGCTATTCTCAAAGGAAAAGGATGAGTTCTAAAACCAAAATGTCCTTATTTCCACAAGGGGAAAAGGGCCCGTCTGATAAATCTGGGCTGGATAAAGGCACTGCTGTGGACCTGCTGTATTTAAGCTTCTTAAAATGACCAATACAGCACCATCTCAGTTTCTTCACCCTTGCACTGTGTTCTATACAGTTGTTAAAAACTTGAGATGTTAAAGAGCAAAAAGCATTTTTATGTGTCTCGTTGCTAATAAAGAGTTAAATGTCTTGTTTAAGGGTACTCTGACAAGACACCTCTCAACACGCTTTAACACTAGTTTATTTTAGCAACCTTGGAATGATTCTTGATTCAGGTTAGTATCAATGACTCCACCAAAACCAGGGTTCAAGCATTAAAAGCAACAAAAGCCCATCGAGACCCAAGACCGCTGGGTTAGCCCACACAGTGTTGGAGCCAAAACCAGGAGCAGCACCATAGGCATACTTTCCAGCGGCAGCTCAGGACTCCAGCAATTGCAAGGTCTGAGATAAGGCTAGACTAAAAAATTCATGAAGGTGCTCCAAATTATTTTACTCCCTGCGGCCAGTTATTACATGTTTTGCTACTGAAGTCCTGCCTTCCCAGGATGTATTCTGAACTGGTCTTTTGCACTGCATGGAAGCTGGCCCTTTGCTGCAGTGATAAAAATGGTAAAGATTGCCAATTTAACAGAATATTCTGCCCCCATCTCACAGGCTTTGACTGAGCCACGCATGGCTTGGCTGAGACAAGCACCCTCGTAGATTTGGCCGCAGCAGCCAGGAGGGGCTTCTTTTCCCACGTCACTGACTGACTGAGTTGGAAAGGGAATGAGAGCAGCTCCAGAAAGCTCAAGTCACTTACAGAAATATTTTCAGACTGCCAACTGAAGAGTAAACAGGATTTCAAGAACGCAGTTTGAGGTCATTCAGTTTTTATCTACTACACAAGCCACTTCGCTTGGTGGAGAACTAAGAAAGCCTCTTTCCCTAGCAACAAGTCATGTTGTACATGCTGCTTATTCAGCTACACAAACGGCTTTTATCCCCGAGGTAATGGAGTTAGAGAAGGCTATTCTTAAGCACTAATAGGCTAAAAGAACTCAATTATTTTAATTTAAGGACTAACGAGGCTCTCTTGTGAGCTATTCATTCTGTTACTTCAGGAGCCATGTGGCACTTGTACCACATCCAAGTAAATAAAAGGGAGGAAAAAAAAATGTCATCATGAAGGGCCTTTTTAATGGACACAGACCTCCTACAGTGCTGAAATTCCCTTTAAACAGGAAAAGAGAAAGATCATAAAAAGCCCGTCACAGTACATAGAGCAGGGTCAAGTTGTAGACAATGATTATCCCGTAACTGCTTATCACCCCGGACCATTTGGGAATTTTTACAGCACATTCCAGCATTTACATTACAGCGTGGGATGGAGTGCTGGTTTTCTCAGACGACTCGATACTGACCTGATAGCATGATTAGTCTAATACACAAGAGCTCCTTCCTGACGAGATCAAGAGATTATGCGACATTACAAGGAACAGGATCACTGTTAGCTTGTCGCCTTCACCTTGGGAAGTGAGTCCTTGTGAAGGCTACTCACTTTATCTTCCTCTGTGGCCACTCAACACTGACTGCCACAAGCCTCTGATCACACTTTTAAAAACTTACAACACATGAGGGGGTTGGATGTAACCACTCCTAACCACCGCAGGACAAAAAGTTATTTCTGGTGATTGAAATCAAGGTAGAAGACAGCCTGCGTGTTGTGTGGGGAAGAAAACCCTATTATTTTGTCAACATCTGTGCATCTTCCATATTCTATCGTTACTCCTTCTACCTAACAAATATATTTAAGGCTCCTTGGCTAAGTCAGGTAGTGATCATACGGCCTCTGCTGCTGCTAAAGTTTCTTCATACTTCGCCGAAATCATGATGCAAAAACACAAGGAAAAAAAGTAAAGAAAAAATTAAGACACTGTTATTGAGTGCTGTACTTCATGCTATTGCCATCAAAATACAATCTCCGTTTTCCAAGTCACTGCTATTTGATTTGCACCCCTCTAGCTCTGTCTGGCTGTTCCTCATACAGCGTTAACCAAGCACACGACACATAGCATTGCCTCTGTGTCCCTCATCTCTCTGCCACCATGACAAAATGGCTATCTATACCTGATTTTGTCTCCTGCTAGCTCAGTTGTGACACCTGAAGTCTTTCGTCCACTGTTTTATTTCCCAGGACTGTTTACAGTCAATAGATGCGAGTCTGTTAAGAATGCCTGCACAGACAAGAGAGCAGAGGTGATGGCCAGAGGTAGCAATGCACCGCCATTCAATCCCACTTCAACTGCTTCACAGGTTCCCGGGCACCTTTTTCCGCCATTTTTGCTCCATCTCATTCCTACTCCCATCAATCTTCCAGTCCTATCCATAATCAAGCTTCTCACCAGATACCCACAACTCATGAAACAGGTATCGTATAAATGTAAAGCAACATGTATCCAATATAAAAAACCATTACAGTATTTTAGCTATGTATCCTTAGTATTGGAGTCTAACTCACAATAACCACCCCTAAGGGTACTTTTCTTTACTAAGAAATACAGCTTCCAAGAGCAACAGCTTAAGCATGAAAAGCTAACTACAAAACAAACTCTCTGTTTAAGTAATAAGGCTGAAGATCTATAACATTTCCTGAAGATTAATGAGCATCCGAGGGAGTCAATAACCAGGAGCAAAACCAAGTGAATTCCCTAGGAAACGTTGCACGAGTCCAGGCTCGTTACCCATCGGGCACCTGAGGAATAAAAAGGAGACCCAAGTTCTATCCACCGTCTGCCCTTAGGTCTCCGATTCTAGAGTTATTAATATACCTTCACCATTTTCAGAAATATGCATTTTATTAAGAAAAGAGTCAAAAACAAATTCAAGTATCTTAAAGACTCTCCTCCAAATGGAAGCCATTGCTGAAACTGAAGTTTGCCTGTCTGCTCGCCAGCTCAGCAGACGCTATTTTCTAGTTCGGTTCCACAGAACCTTGCTAAAATAGAGAACAATTTCCATATGTTCATGTGCTTTCCTCCTACTAAGAAATTTTTTTTCATCATTAATGCC
Organism: Rhynochetos jubatus; assembly: GCA_027574665.1. NCBI lineage: Eukaryota > Metazoa > Chordata > Aves > Eurypygiformes > Rhynochetidae > Rhynochetos > Rhynochetos jubatus. The sequence continues at coordinate 27,231,128 of CM050651.1, forward strand.
TTATTGTTGTATTTTAATTATTCACTACAGCATCAGGGCTGAAATGATAAGGCAGCGAACTGCAGTTTTAGGCATTCAACTCATCCCCAAAAGAAGCCTCATTTTTCATACAGTCAGCATATTCAACTGAGCACTGAAAAATCATCAATCATGCCTCCATAAGTTTATCTCAAGTTTTATTTGCACTTCAGATCAGTAATTTAAGTAAGCAAAAGGCAATCATGACTCCCAGCCTTAATGCACAGGCTACTGAGTCAGTCTTTCACAACTCATTGTAAACACAGTTAGAAATGAGTAACAGCTGGTGAGAAAACATCAGCTTCTGGCGTGCAGTAGAAATGGAAGCAAAATCAAAACTGCCTTCTAAACCACAGCAGTTAGCTGCTGAAATTTATCTGGCAAAATCAGCAGTCACCCCTCAGTCTGCAGACTGTGAGTAATGGCTAAAAATTACAGTCTTACCTCAGGCTACCACATCGAAAGTTGTCTGAGCTCCTGCCTCCATGCAGGGTGGCCGGTCGCGCAGAAGAGCGCTCCCCTCGCTTTTAAGACTTTCTTCCCATCATCACTATGTTATCTTAAGCATCCCACCATGAGCCTCATCACCACAATCAAGGACACCCCTTCTACTCCAGCAAGCTCTGTTTTATACTGCAGGTGATGAATGGTGACTGTTGTCTCTAATTTATTGGGACTGTTATTCTCTTGATCCAAAACCGTGGAGAGCTGTCACCCTTGCTCACTCGCCTTCTGTGTTTTAATGACAGGGGAAAACGCAGGCAGGCATTAGTAAAAAACCCTGTGCTTTATGGTTTGATGAAATGATTCTGTAGAATTCAATAGAGGATGACATATTCCTTCCAAAAATGTTTGGAGGTCATTAAACACTTTAGCATTTCAGTGAAAACTCCAGTATAAAACAACAGGGAAACTTCTGTTCCACCTTTTTCATTTCAGGTGACACACAACATCTCCATAAAGGTTATGAAGAATTTTAATGTTGGACTAAACAGTTAATAAATTTGAATATAAGTCTCTTGTTTGTTTTACTCTTTAAGCAGAAACCAGCCCTCAGTTTCACAACCTGATAAGAGTGCAGTAGCAGTATTTGCCTACACAAAAAGAATGAACAATCCTGTGATGAAAAGCCCTAAGTGCAACACAGTATTGTCTAAAAATCCCTCATAGTTATCTTACAAAGCCTATAAAAAAAAAAAAAACCAAGTAGAGAGAAAAAACCCAATACATTACCTCTTAACAGTGTCTGACTGTAAAACTGCTCTTTGAAAAAGACCTAGCTATTAGCGTCTACAAGAACAAATAAACAAAGATATCAACGTGGTCTATTTTACAATGGTACCAAATAGAGCAAGAAAGCATGGTGGTCCTTCTTTACATCTGGTGTTTACATTAAGTAATTAACAAACAATAAGACTCATCAGCAGAAAGTACTTAGCAAGCAGCAAAATGACCCCCGTTAAGACATGAAGTATCTTTACGAGTTTTATATTTCAACACAATACTCAAGAAAACAAGAAGTTGGGTGGGTTCCTGCATCAAACATCTTAACATCTCAAGTTCACATCCTTTTTACTTTAGGACCACATGACAGACATCTTTGCACAATGCTAATTATTCTCTGTGCTTGTGTAGCTGGGAATATCTCCAGGAACTAAATACCCACCAGCCTCTGACATCACAGTGCTAATATCTATAAACATGCCCATGAGAAGAGGCCCGTTTTCATTTGTGACCTAAGCTAGGACTAGAAGAATCCATATTTCCAGAGTTGGTTGTATGTATTTGGCAAAGAAAGGGATTTGGCACTACTCCATCACATACATGACACTGGAAGAGTCAGCCATTCACCCACCAATAAACGTGGCAGGCAAAACCAGGGCAGATGGAGAGGAGCTGCCTCGGCCTTGCCTGATGCTGCGTGACCACCTTAATCCCAGTACTATTATGCAATTCCTACAGATGCCTTCTTTTAGGAAAACGCTTAACATAATTGCCCACATGCAAACTCTGGATACTCATGCTATTCCTCTGTGTCACAATCTCCGCACAAGTCACAGACGATGCGCGTGTTCCAATGTATTTTACCATCACGCTCTGGAGTAACAGTGCACTTTCAGTCTCACAGGAAATTATAGAAAGTCCTTCCTTTTCTACTTCCCCACAGCTGAAGGTACAGGGCCATTACTCATCTTTTCAAGACAGGGCAGTTGCTGTCTCTTGTCAGAAATTAGAAATGACAACATTATAGTAAATTTTCAGCAATACATAAGCAATCAGACCAAAGGTCATACAGAAGAATTTTCAAGTGAAGAGCTACAAAACTCCAAATGCAGATTCCTGCCAGCTGCGCGTACATTCAATTGACTTCATTTAGAGTTAATACAAAAGCCACTTTGGTCGTCCTTAAAAATGGCTACAGCTCTTCTCAGAGGTGACTGGCACAGAAGTGTCGTCCCCAGCAGCCATACCACAGCCTGCAGACGCCACGCGTGGAAGAGCGTGTTATCACGAAGCACCAGCTCGCCCCACTCATATTCCCGAGCTCTGGCATGCCTTCACCAGCCCCTCACGAACACACTGAAGGCAACATCAAGACATCTGTGCAATTCAACTACGCACATCCGAGCTCCAAACGCGTTCAGATCTGTATGTTCTTAAGCAAGTTTAGAAAGGCCATTTTCACCTGTGATCCGGGATAAAAACAGCCAGGATGCAATGAATAGTTGCTGTTTTCATGGAGTCTTAATATGACACACTGCCTCCAATCTCTGCAGCCGCAGGGAGCCCAGCCCTCTTTGTCCCTTACAAAATATACTCCATGGGCTTGAAAGGACATTTTTCTTTTAGGAACTTAACTCTGTAGTTTCACTGAGTTCTTTCAAGTGTCCAGAAAATCTCGTGCTTCTGACCATTTTCACAGGTTTTGTTGGGTTGCTTGCGCATGCAAGTGCTCAAGGCATGAAACTTTCCATTTCTTCTTCTGAAGGAATGTTTTATTTTCCACTAAAAGGCAGACGACAACAACAACAAAAATGTAATTCCCATAACTCACTATAAAATGCTGTAGAAAAAATAAATGGATATTTATTTATCCATCTTGCTAATGACAGATGGGCAAATTTCCTAGCATTTGCAGTTGCTCCTCAAATGACAATCTCAAAGTAGGTTAAAAATCAGTGTCTCAACTATTATAACACTGGTGACTTAATTCACCTAATTTTTTTCTATATATGCAGCTGGCAGTTCTGAAAAGGTCTTGCCTTAATAACGTCCTAGTGTGCCACTTCAGATCCTGGACAGAGTCCGTGGCTTTGTCTTAGGCTAAAATCTGTGTCACATTCAGGCACAAAAATGTGCATCCTATTGTGGACTTAATCCACAGATGAAACTAAATGATCATCAATTCCATTTGATTATTTTTCAGTATGCTACAAGCCCCCTCCAAAATGAAGTCCGTGTATTCTCAAAATATTAACCATGATTAAATCTTCTTTTCAAATCCTACTAAAAAAAAAAAAAACCTCTGCCTGCTTTCACTCACATTCTGCAATATTTTTAACTTAAAAAAATTTATTAAATTATCCATACATGAAAACTAACTGTGGATATTGGGTTTTGTGTTTTTTGTTGTTATTGCTGCTGTTTTGGGAGTTTAGGGTTTTGGAGTTTTGGGGGTTTTGAGTTTTTTTTAAAGAATCTGCTTTTTTAACAGGATTTAAGGCATTTCTCATTAACACTACCTTCACTGTTACAATCTGAATAACCTTAAACCAAAAAATAGCAAAAGAAAAAATGTCACCATCACCACCACCAAACAAAAGAAAATGCAGCTGTTTAGCAGAAATGGTGTAAGATATTTGTATAGGTTTGGAAAATTTGTGTAATAAAGTTGAAGTAAACACGTCTGTACCTAGAGTCATTAAAGTGACAGAACATCTGTCGTGTCTCAGAAAAATCGGAAAGGTTAATTTATCTTCTGAACGACCGCTATATTAATAAGCCTCCAAGTGACTCCTCCACTCAGATACACTGCTACTAGGTCACTGCAATAACAAAGGTAGAGGTTGCTTTTGTGTGTTTGACTCCAGGTTCATACCCCTCTCAGCATCTGTATTTTCTTTGCATTGTGCACAGACAACGCTTTTCACAGTACTTAACAAGGGCTGTATGGGTCAAGCTGGGCACGGAACTTAAAACGTTTTCTACCTCTGCCTGAAAACACTGAGCTACATCTGATCTAGTAAGGTACTTGTCAAAGGGAATGTAGTCTCTTGCTTGTTAAGATAATGGTGACCTTGCCACCCATTACACCAGTCCTTTTTTTCCCCCCCACAGTGCTGTGAAAGAAATGTCATTAAGGGATACGAGGCTCGAGCAGAAGTCTACAGTCAATTAAAGCTTGGATACCTGGAAAAAACCCCAAACCTTGCAACAACACAAGGAATGATGCTACCTGAATGACCGACTTTTAAAAAACAGTCAACACTGTCAGCTAGATCGTGCAGTTTTCACACAGAACAAGTGTGAGATGCATATACACGGTTTGCATGTGTGTACCTATCCAGAACTCGCACTGGTTAGTCTTTCCCTTTGGTTTCATGGAAACCAGCAAGGCCAAAGTCCAAAACTTCCCTCTTACCTGCCTGGTTCCCAGAGTCTCTGTTTTAAAATAATTTCTAATCTTTTTATCAGGCTCTACGCATAAAATGGCTTGGCCCAGAAATTTGCGTTTCCTTAGAAAGAGCTCATAGGAAAGCGTTAGATTCATTTAGAATAACGTGAACTAGGAGTTTGAAAGCATCATGCAGGACCACTTAGACTTCAGATAGGAAGTCAAGACTCATCTCCGACACTCTTCCACTAAAATACTATCTTCAGCAGTTTCCTTTCAGTCTTTAACAGGTTTGCTCTTCCTGTAGAGCAGCACAGCTTCTTGCCTCCTTCCCAGCTCAACTCCGCCACTGCCCAAATCCCAGACAGATCCACAGCCAGTCTGAGCTCAGCAATCCTTCCTGAAACCTTCCTTCCCCCTCTCCTCCCTGAAGTGGGCAGGCAACAATGGCATTCCCTGCTCCTGGTGATACTGGTACTGTTTGAGAGATATACACCAGCAGTGCCCAAAAAAGAAGAATTTATGTGGGCTTTCCAAAATCCCACCCAGGTAACCGTATTCCTTAGTAAATATCCTCCTGCACTGACCTAGGTAGAGCAAACCCTACCTTACTGCAACATCACCTTTTGGGTCAAGTGAGAAGGCCCTATCCCAGCACTTATACTTGCAGACATCTTTTTCTTTCCCCTCCCAAGCCTGACCATTGCATCTCTCAAAGCCGATGATCACAGTTTTCCTCTCCAGAGGCACCGTCTCCCACCTCGCTCCCGCTGAACACACAGTGGCTGAATTGTCAGTGGCCTGTGTAAGCAATTAATACAGAAGTGGGTCATTCAACCTTCTCGCTGACTACACACGCATTAATGCATTCTACAACATGCAGCAATTCTTTTCTGGATAGTATCTATTATTCACAGCCACCCTACATAAAAAGCCTTTATGCTCTTCCCGAATGTTTGCTGGGGACCTGCTGGACACAGTTCACAGGATAATGGTGGTGGGGGTTGCCTTTAGCTGGTTTCATTCTTCAGCAGCCGTTTGACCCATTGCTGGCATTACCACCAATCTGAGAAGCATATGCATTGTTCTAATATCTCATAAACGCCTTGGCATTTTACTGCCTGGTTTGTTTAATGTTATTATTCTATTGTCAAACATTAATTTAAAAGTGTCTACACACTGAGACTCGGAAAGCATTCTGTAAAAACGCCTCTTTGTCCTTGTATCATCCACAGAGCCTACCCTTCATAAGCTCTACTGTGAGCTGCCTAAGGTCTTAAAACCAACCGTGGCTGAAGTATTGTATGAGAAAGCACCACAAGCCAAATACTGAAGCTAATGCCATTTGCAGATGCACACCGTGCCTCACAATCTGAGCCAAGCAGAATAATGCAAGCAAATAATAATCCTCTGAAGACAACTGAGAGAATGTGAAGAATAGTGGTTAACAGATTAATGAAAGTCTTACCAGATTTTTTAGGTCTGGGAATCCAGTTCTTCCTCCCCACACCTGCTGTGAAACCCTGGTCCTGCTCTCTAGCCGCTCATTTAACGTGCTCTCCCCTCAATCTCAGGTTACATTCTTTGAGCCTACACAACACAGCTACATTTTCTCATGCAGGTCCCTGTGACCACTTCACCCTCCCTCCCAAGGTCAAATGCTTACATTCACATCCAAATTCCCACAGCACCACGTTCAAGCCTTCATCTGAAAAAGACTGCACAGCTCTGCATGCGTATATTTAACCTCTCCCCAAAATTCCCCGTTTGCACCCTCTCAATGCTGCCAGCTCTAATTACACTCTGCAAGCTGCAAACATCAACTGGGCTAGTTCACGCTTGAGCTACTAGATCCAAAACCCGCTTTCTGACTGAGATCCCGGTATATGGCAGCATTCATCTCCTGCTGTCTTTCCACCAGCGCTGCCAATTCCAGCAGCAAAAGGATGACGGGCCAGGGGTGATGGAAAGCCATCATCCATGCCCTGCAGACAGTCTCAGTCCTGACATGGAGGCTGCTAGAGGAAGCCAAGTATGAACAATACTTAAGGGCCTTTCACCCTTGCCTGTCTTCCCAATCTGTGCTCCTCTTCCAAAGCACAGTGCAGTGGAGCAGGGAGGGGAAGGAGCTGGAGCACACTGTGCACATTTACAACGGAGAAAACAATATAAATTTAAACCAAACTAAAGAACGGACACTTTCTGGCAGACTCCATCCCACACAAGCTTGTTCTACTCCAGGGGCAATCCTTTCTTTTGGATAACGGGGTAACCTGAAAGCTTATGAACCTGCTGAGGTACACAGGTGAACTCAAGCCTTGTAAAGTAAGGGAAGAGGGTCTGGAAAGCATCCTGCATTTCTAGGGTTCCGTAGCATACTGGAGACATACAACTGTTGATCACTGCACTGGGTGCAAGTCATAGGGCTGCCATTACGGAGAACATCATGCAACTGAACTACCACGTGCTGCTTTTTCGAGCTGCACTAAATATGTAATACTTACACATATTCAGGAAGGAAAGTATTTGAGAAATATTGGAATATTTGGGGAATTTATTTCTTTTTGTAAATACAGTGAATATGTATGATTCAACGAATGAAACCCTTTTAACTTCTGAAACCTGCTGTCTTCTACCAGCAGTACTGGTACCGCTGGTTTTGTAACAGGGACCCCATGTTACCCAGAAATACGCACAGGCAGCAAATCGAGCAGGACCCGTGGCAATGGAAAAGACATTGAGAGACACATCTGTAGGACTGACTGCATACACAACACTGCTTTAGTTAAGACAAAATTGCTCCGACAAGTCAAAGAACAACAGCTTACGTACACAGCTGTTCTGAACATTGTATCGCTGTTTTTGTCAGGAGCCAAATAACCGTGACAAGTCCCAGCGCTGTCATTTTCTGGGATACCAAGAAAAGCAGCAACAATTTAACCTAGCAGACATTTTTGCTTAATTAAACATTTCATTAGAGAGACTACTGTAGTTATGTATGAGTCACTACCAAAAAGTGCAATACTGCAACTGTGTTGTGAATGCAAGCCAAGAATGTGTATCTTGGTTTTACTTTGTGTTTTGTCATGTCAACTTAATAGCTTAATTAGCTTTGCCCACAATGTTAAATACTCTCAGATTTAGACATTAAATCAGCGTTCTGTGCATTCAGAGCGATAGATGTGTTCTCCTCACTCAGTTAATTGAATACTTCTTTCAGTGTAATAAAGGGACACCAAAATAATCACTGTGTTTACTAGACTAGCTATTACACTAAAAAGGTTAAAACAAATGCCATCATGCATGCTGGTTTTCAAATGGGATGCAATCTGTTTCTTGCAATCACAAACACATCCACAGGCCTTGTGAGAAATGTCACCTAAAACCAAGGTCCACAATGCATTGGTTCTGAAATCTTGATTTCACACTAAAGACTGGATGTTTCACACTCTGAAGTCACAAGTGCCTTGGAAATGTTGCAGAAGGGAAGGAAGAAGGACTGGGCCTTCTCCTTCCAGTGAAGACTGCTCCACAGCTGACAAGAGCCAGCGACAGCACTGATGTTTGCTAGACTTCTTACTGTTTGCTAGTCTTTTTGTTGGTACATGTCCTTTATGAGAACTTAGAGACTGTTTTGAGGAAAAAAGCCCACCTTTTCCCCTCTAGCATCTCCTTGACCTAAGATATGTGAATGTTTGTCTGCAACTGGCTGAGAACACCTTGATTACACATAAAATGCTAAATTTTACATTCACCTTGGTACGAGTCTGTGCTGGTTTAGTTTGGACAGCATTATTTTTCTTCACAATAGCTAGGCTGAGGAGAATATTGACAACACTAATGTTTTTACTTGTTGATAAGGAATATTCATACCAATCTGAGGACTTCTCCAGTTTCTGATACTCCTTTACAAGAAGCTGGGAGGGGACACAGCCCAGAGAGCTGATCCAAACTGACCAAAGGGACATTTTATGCCATCAAACAGCACATCCAGTATATAATTCGGGGGAATTGGCTGGGAGGGGAAATTGCTGCTCAGGAACTGGTTCAGAGTCAGTCAGCCAATGGTGAGCAGTTGGATCATTTCGTTTTCCTTCCTATTTTCCTTTTTTGTTTCACTACATATTATTATCATTAGCAGTATAGTAGTATTTTAATTATAAAGTATTGTTAGTATTATATTTTTTTATTTCCCTTAATTTCAATTATTAAACTGCTCTTATCCCAGCCCACAAGTTCTCTTTATCTGTTTCCTTCAATTGTCTGCCCCATCCTACTGGGGGAGGGAGGTGAGTGAGCGGCTGCCATAACACTTGGTTGCTTACTGGCGTTAAACCACATTTAGCCAGAGGGTAGAAACTTCTATGCCTTTCTTTTTATTGTCACATTATGAAGGTTTAATTTTCTCTCTATCCTCCACCTCAGCTCAGGTTAACCTATTCCAAAATGGGGCAATTGGCCAGAAAATTGAAAGCCAAAAACTTCATTACATCAAAAAGGCTGACACAGGGGCTCTGTATGTTTTATTTTTCAGCTGTGACTTGTGCTTTTTTCCCCCCCAAATAGTGTTGGTTATATAAATGACACTATATAAATACAGAAAGAAAATGAAGAAACACACCTGGAATAACAATCAAACCCAGGAAGCAGAAGGAAAAAGATCTTCTGTTGACCTTAAGTTAGTTAAATGCAACATATATGTTTTACAGCCTAGAGTATGAATGAAATCTAACACTGGACTTCTTCTATACTCATCTGTGAATTCTCATACCAAACAACATACCTTCAGGATTCCACTATTACACCTATTTTGCTAAGCCTCACCCTGGCTAGCTTTTCACTCCTGGCAAGATACTTGGGGATAGAAGAGTTTTGATATTGTATGGAATTTAACACACCTTCATTTAAAGGAAATGAAGCAGGTTTGATGCTCATGAGACTGATCCGGCATTCTTGAAAGGCACAAAGAAGATTACAGCACAGTAAACTTCACATTACTACATCTCCTTTTCTTTCCCGACACCACTGTATGTCTCATCCAAGCTCTACCCATGGCCAGTCTCTCTGCTCTTAAACTTACATAAGGAATTGTGAAAACCAACTGATCTCAATTTTCCTTTTTTCTTTATCCTTTTCAGAGAAGCGCTAACAGGAGTTGTAACTAATAGCAATCAGACTACCATTTCTTAAAAAGTTCCTCTAGGCAATCTTTCCCCTGATGAACGGGATTATTTCTGTAACACATAAAAGTTGATTTATATAGCACATCATCTGTCTCGCGGGAAACTAGATCATTACACTTTGGATTTAAGAGTATGCAGATGAAGAGGTAATGCTGCATTCAACAAAAGAGACAGAGAAAAACTGTGAAGATCACTCCCAGATACTCCATGGCTAGTGATTCCATATTGGAAATGAAAGGTTTTATAATAACGTATACTGAGCAACAACTTCAGTTGAGAAAATATTACCAGGAGAAACACAACATATAAATAATTTACTGAATATACAGAACAGTTACTGACAGAGTTTCAGTAATTACTGGTACACAATGGGATAGGTATTACTTCTAAGCCAGGGAGAAAATCTGGCACTTTAACACTAGGTAGTATGTGGCTAATGGTAACTTTAATAACAGACTAAAGTTCTTAACAATATCCTTTCTCCTTACAAATACTAAACCTGTTCTTCACACGTGGTGTGAATTACCACTTGAAAAGCAATTTGTTGCTGTACATGTATCATGTACATGTTCTTTTCAAGCTGTTCATGGGGTTTGGGTTTTCTATTTTGAGGTTTGGGGGTGGGGTTTTTTTGCATCCTGTTGGTGTTTGTATTTTTAAAATGCATTTTTAGGATACTAAAGCTTTGATTCAACAGGCAAAAAAAGGTGCTGGTCCTCACCAAAGACCAAGTGGGCAGCGTGAGGGATGGTCTCCATGCTCCTCACAGCACAAGGACAGAAACACACTAATTACTCTAGCAGATAAAGGACCATGGAATGCAGGCTTTGCATTGCTCCCCATCCTTCACATGGCTAGCAATATTTCAAGGCTGAAACGGTCATCACTCCAAAGTAAAAGACAGCTGCCATTTTGTCTTTGCTTATGGTAAGAATGGAAAACTTAAATCTGAAGCAACAGACATTATGAAAACAGGGAGGGAAAAGGGGCAGGTGTGTAGCCTTAAAACAGGGCTGAAACATATGGATTAGGTGAGGAATGTCTATGCTGCTGAGACATCATACAAGAAGATCCTTGTGAGATCCCCACTGTATTCTGCAAATGCACATATAGTGGCTTACTAAAGCACCAGCTTACTACTTAAATCAGCCTTCTGTCTGCTTTCTATCAATCACCTGCATGACCAGATCACTACACTAATGCTTGGTACATGTCAACAGGCTTCCAAAACACATGCCTGTGATCTGCAACAGCCCTTAGTGCTCTGCAATTGCTTGTGGACATTATTCAAGAGTTAACAGCAGTGGTTTTTCCCTGGAGACACTGCAGTTACTCACTCAGATCAGGTGCTTTTAACGTGGTTTATTCTGCAGTCCAAGCAGTAACAGAGAAAGCTTTTGTTAGCTCAGCTTTTGTGCTTCAAGCCTGCTGAAAAGGATGTCTCTCCATCATTAGAAGTTAATTTAGCTGCTTCTGTTACCATTCAACCCTTGGCCTCTCTTCTGAGGCTGCCAACACAAACACCACCTGTGATGGCCGTTCTCATAAACTTGTTCTATATGAAGAGATTTCAAATGTCTGGCTGAGCTTGCCAGGCAACACGTGGCAACCCAAAGGCTCTAATAACCAAGACACAGTGGAAGGGTTTTTTTGTTCACAATGTCTATGTTATATCTTCAACATTTTGCTGCATTTGAACTTGCATAAGACTCAGGTCAGCCTAAGCTCACACAGAAGTCCAGTTGAATGAAGCTGAAATCAGTGGACTTGTACTAATACTGCTAAAAATTATTGCTAGAATCAGCCCTCAGTTACTACAGCAACAATATTAAGTAAGTCACTTAGCACTACGCAAGGAAATCAGCAAGCACACCTAGAATTTCTTTAAACAGGGACATTAAGTGTGGCCTACACACCACAGCACCAATTGAACTTTTCCACATCTCAAGCATTCCCTTAATAGCATACGCTAAGCTAGAAGCTGCCTGCAGGGGCTCCAGGTTACGAGTTCATCAAATGTCACTGAATTTGATCAGCCAGGCTCCAAAACACAACTTCCATATCTATCCATGATATCTATTATCTCAAGTGTTTGCCCTTAAACAAGACAGATCACATAGCCTCTGGTGCCCAAATTTATAGAGTGGAAAAAAAATTACTTTTACAATGGCTAAGGTTCAACATGTGCTTGAAAGCATTAAATTTACTTAAAGATTAATTTGGAGATTGATTTCCACAGAATTTCACTTTACACACTCACATGTGCTACACTGTGTAGCAGTAGTCACATATTAGTTGCTTTACTCAACCGGTACAACAGCTATTAATCAAGGAAAACTAGAGAGAAACATTGTGAGCAGGCCATTGCTGTCCAACGGAATATGACAAAAGGCATTGCACTGCATTGGACTTGACAATACACATCCACTGGCATAATTAGGAATTTAGATCAGCAGTGTTTCATTCAAGAAGGTGGTAGTAAGAAGATAATCAAGGACAACTATCACAACATAACATCAGATATATTTTTTAACCAGCAGCAGGCTGACACCATCCTTATTCCTCTCCATACAACTTTACTAACCTGTTAAATAGCAGGTTGAATTCATTACCATCCACCAGAAGTGCACTTTTCATCTGCCAGGCAATGGGGGAAATCAGAAAGAGAGTATCTCCCCTCCCCTCTCCTCCCTGACCCAAACCCTGTTGACTAGCACAAGCCAGAAATGGAGGGGAAAGGAGGGAAGGAAAGATGGTGCAAGCATTAATAAGAAGTGCAAGACAAGACAATTACAGACTGGGCAGCCCCACCACTATGAAAACGCAATTTTGTACCACGTAGTGGCTTCTTACATCTGGAAGTATTGCTCATCCATGAAATGCAGTGAAGCGTACAAGGAGTTTAACTTCACTTCAGAGTTAGCAAGCTGCTACAAGCAAGCTAGTTCCCTGGTCCCACAGAGAGAAAGGTGGGGGCAGTTCTCTGAGCATTTGGACTAAGCAGATGCATTGGCCACTAAGAACTGAAATTAAGCTGTTGGCTAGTTTTCATCTTATTAGAGTGCCTATCTTTTCCAACTGAACAACAGCTGTTGGATGAGTCTAATTATACACACAGTTCATACACCACATGGCAGCATACTTGAGCGCTCTAGCTCTGAATGCACACATGGGTCAACGGTGCTAGTATTTTCCATCAACGCCACAAGGCATTTTTGCTTTGTTCTATTACAAAAATATTTGCTAAAACTCATTTCCCAGTTTGGATTGATTAAAGATACAGAACTCTGGAAACATGCATTTGTTGTTCCCAAACGGCTTCAGAAGAGAAGCTGGGGCTGTACTGCTTGCCACACAAACAGGGAGACTCAAATGGGATCAACTTTTCTTTACTGTCCTGACTTTCTGAGTTTGGCTGTAACAACAAAAGTCCCAGTGGAATACAGAAGTCCAAACACCAGGAAACGTTCACAGTTCCCATCTCAAAACTGTCTCAGCTAAGGGAATTTTGAACGTCAGTCATTGGACCGGTTTTCTGAAGCCTAAAAGGAGATAGACGCGTTCTCAGATCTGCACAGCATCTAGGCCCACTGTTTGGTTTCTTGTTTTGGGGCAGGCGGGTGTCAAAACACATCAGAGGCTGATTGTAGAAAACACAAACTTTTAGTTTGCATTTAAGCTGAAGATCTACTCAGGCAACTAGTGGAACTGCTGCGGGCATGGGGAGTAGGAAGGTAACCATTTAACCTGCTATTTTCCAAGTCATCAAACAGGATGGAGACACTGAACCTTGTCAGAGAGCAGCAACCATAAGGCTGGCCCTTTATAAACGCGATAGATACTGGGAGAGGAGGGGTCAGTTACTGCTCCAACCAATGTATTCAGAGGCAAAGGAAAACCATGGGGAAGTTGGTGTCAGAGCTGGGTCTGAAAAGAGAGAACAGCAGCAATGCAAGAAGGACAAAGACTGCACCTGAAAGCTGTTTTGAAAATTCTTTCAAGTTCAGGGAGCGTGAAAAGCTACAAGGAATGAAGTATGCACAGATTTAAATGAATTGCTACCACAGCAGGATAGTAGTTTGCAGATGTTACCAGTACAGTCACAGACAATGACACAGCTACGTGCAAAGCTGACAAAGAGAGACACTGAATACCCCTTGAACTTCACCGAAAACTAAAACCCATCTTCATGGGGGACGTGAATTTCCAACAGCATAAGCACTGAGCAAGAATTAATCCTGTAATTAACATGGCAGTTTATGTTGGAGAAGAAACCTTTTTCCTTCCTGTGAAAATTTTTAACACTTGTACTGTGCCAAGTTCAAGGCCCCCAAAGTTTTTCAAAGGAACAAAACAAAGAACCATTACTGAAAATTCAAGTCCACATTTTTGGCCTGAAAGAAGCAGAAAAGATAATTAAAGTCAGAATTTGATCACCTCCAAGCTGAGCACCACAGTGACTGACCTCACCATGCACCTCAGGCTGAGGAGAGACATTCCGTCCTGTGAATTTGAGAAACCTTTCCCAAGCAACAGAATAATGGCATGAGAAACACCTTGGTTTCATATAAACTTGGCCTTACCACACTAATCTCTTTTGTACAAAATTCCCATGGGTACCTACTGACCAAAGTGTATTACACCCTTGATAGCACTTGCATAAGTCACTGCAGTAAAAAAGTGTCTGAGCAAGTTGCTGAAACCTGCAGCAATAAATGGCTTAAATACTTACAAAGGCACACAGGTATTAGAAACAGCATAACTTTCGACTGTATGTAAAAGCTAAGACCTATCCTTCAACAACCTTCCCTGTATTCCAGACATTTCACTGCTGGAATTGCAACAGCCTTCTATTTACGTATTTGAGGAGTCATTCCCTGAAAGCCCAAAAAAAAGGCCCAAAGCAGTTTTGGGGCTTTCAGTTCACCTTCTGCCCTGAACAGAGGTACTACTGCAGCAGTGCACTACATGAGAAAGCCCAGGCTCCAGGCTGCTTTGCCTGTTACCATGCCAGGCTGTATCTGTTTGTCTCTCACATAAAAAAATCCAAGCATGAGATTCTGCTATGCACATCAGACAGGCCACAACTCTTCTTGCCTCATCTGAAAGTCGGTATAGAGTTAAGACGTTAAATTTCAGTTTAAAACTTGAGACCTTATGTGCAGTGGAGATGAAGAATGATTACAACAGAAAAAAAACCACTTATCATTAGAAAGGTATGTTACACAGAGGCTTCTCGTCTTTCAACTAACCATTTCAAGAAACAGGATCATTACACCAGGCACACATGGCTAGCCCAAAATCCGTTTCTAGCTTGCACGACGCGTGCAAAACTGCAACGAGCAGTACCTTACTTTAGTGAGCTTATGCAAAGTCAAAAGCCATGAAGGGAAAGAAAATGGAGGCGAGATAACACTCCAGACTGCTGAATCACCCCAGGATAGCAAGAAAAACCAGGCCGTGACTGTGCTGATCTCAGTACGAGCCAACTGCTCTGCTGCAACCTGCAGTGCGAGTTTACCCAAGAGCAAGCACACCACGAGCAGAAATTATCAGAAGGGACCTATGGTCAGTCACACGGAGGCTCCATTCAGATATCTGAAAAATGGGGCCACTGTTTCTTGTTCTATTCTGTATTTTTTCGACGTTCAGCAAGACCAGCGGGAAAACTTTTATCAGGACTGCGCCAGAGCATGTTACTGTCTTAGGAAGTCAGTGGCAGTTGACCACCTTTGCAGAATACCATGTCATTTGACTTTTAAAAACCTTCACCTAAGGTGTGGTGTGCTGGACTTCCTTCCCTTCCACTCCATTCATGGAACTGTTGTAAGGTGTGCTTTCTGATGTATTTTTTGTTGAGATTTTTTGTTTGTTTCTTAAGTTCCATATTCCTCCCTCAAAAAAAAAAAAAAAAACACCAAACTACCCAATAGCCAATAATAGAAAGACTTTCTGGTAAATCCTTTTGTTCCTGGCAAACATCACTTCTGACCTCAAGATAATCCTATATAAATTTATCCAGCCTATTGAGTTTCCAGGTAAATTCCTGAGAAACGTGCTTTCTTTATCAACCTCCCACATTTACTGTGACATCTGCATAACTGTATTTGATTAATTTCTCCCTTACAGTTTGCAATAGGCTTTAAGTAACTCAATATTGCAAAGCCCTGCTCCTACACAGGTGAGGGTTTGCCCAGTAGCAATGTCCGTCCCAAGACCACCACAAGAGATGGCCATTTCCTGTGACGCAGTTCTAAAGTGCATGTACAATTCGGTTTTTCCCTTCACCCAGAAATGTTATCCATTCCCTTTTCACTTGTAAAAAGGCACAACGGTTAATCTTTAATCCTGTTCAGTACTAATTCCGAAAGATTTTCCCTACTGACAGGATAAGTTTCAAATTATGTAATTATCATATTAATTTCTATTTAACACATTCATTAGAAACTTTAATTTAAAAATGCAACTAAAATTTGTCATGTTACCTATTAATACCATTAAATGGATTTTTCTGTCAGTGAAATTATTTTACGAATTTAATTAAATGGCAAGCACATATTTTGCCAGAAGCAATACTTCAAAATATATTCTGTTTCTACATCTGAGACAGTATTTCCCTTACAGACAAATGGTGACCTGTACTTAAGCTTCCAGCTGCCACTTTCTCAGACTCAAATTCCACATTTAAGAGTCAACCTTAGCATTCAAATCTGCTGTCCCTTCCCAGGGCTTGTCTAAGATCCTGTGAGCCACTGAATACTGTTTAGCAATACTTAACGCCAAACAGTTAAGAGCTTAACAAGATCTAGAGAATAAAAACTGCACACCAAAACATTCAAGATGGGATATAAACCGAAATAGCAGATCATGATCTGCTTTCAGGCATACACCAACAAGTATTTGTTGAAGGCTAGCTCACAGTTCTTTAAGATCTCTCTGCTGTACACACCTCAAATTCAAGTTCATAAACCAAGTTGTGTGGCAATGACATGAAATACATGCCTAAGCCTAAACTACTGACGATGAACTTGCGTATTCTTGTTCATTTACAATGTATGCAGTGATGCATACAGGTTACCTAGCTTTGCTCCCATAAACTCACTTCCTCAGGAACACCAGGAGTGTGTGACAGCAAAGCTGCAAGATGATGCTTGGAAGCTCCCTCCTACTGTTCCTCACAAAACCCACAGAAAAAGCATGCTGCCTCACCAAGGCAGCACTGAGTTCCACCTCCCATCTTCAATTAAGACCCTGCCAACCCAGACACAGCCGGAGAAATTAACCATAGAATCACAGAATCCTAGAATCACAGAATGGTTTGGGTTGGAAGGGACCTCCCTCGCCCTGCTGGCCACACTTCTCCTGATCCAGCCCAGGATACGATTGGCTTTCTGGGCTGCCAGCGCACACGGCCGGCTCATGTTCTCATAGGCAGAGAAGAAAGCAAGAAATACATTGTCATGGGCTGCACTTCAACAACAGTTGTACTGTGAAAAGAGGAATGCTAAATGCTGATTTCTTTCAGCTGCCCACATTTCAAGCTTGGATAGCTGACCCTCAGATTTAGCATAGTAACGAGAACTAGCTTCCTAAAGCACAACGAGTTGTCAGGAGTAAGGTGACTTACCAGGGTAGTAAAAAGAATTAACAAGGCAAAATCCAGATTCACTTGCCAGAAGTAAAAATTACACAGAAATATCAGAAATCTGATTTTATTTCGTCACATGGCTTGCTCACTTATTTGGTAGGGTTTTTTGTCTTCTGGAATTAACTAGATTATTGCTATCCATAGCCACCTCTTCAGTAAACAAACGACATCTTTGCCAGATTCCCTGAGACATTTCAAGGATATCAGCACAAAAGATAGCTGCTATTCTTACTGATATAACATTACAGGGTGTGCTCGTTTTAGCTGGAACAGAGTTAGCAGGAGGAAGAGATGGAGGAGTCATACCACTGTGAAGCAGGGCCATCACGAGAACAGAGAAGGGAAGAGAGGCGGTCGCTGCTTGGGGAAGAGGAAGAGGAAGAACTCATAAACAAGGCAGTGGTAACCCTTTCATCTTTATTCCTGAGTGAGCTGCAAGATATGCGAAGATTTCAGCCATCGTCCAGGCAAGCACATTACCACCTGGCTGTCCCGATGCTGGAATAATAGGGCCAGTAGGCTGGAACTAGAAAGTAAGGAAGCCAAGCAACTGAGATCCTTTTCTAGGGAAGGGGGCTTTGACAAAGTGACCGGAAAAGGAGCCAAATCCTCAGCCTTTGGAGGTGACACCTGTCAGTTGTGAAGGAAAGGTATCCCGCCAAGGAAGACGTTATGTGCCTTCCAAGCAAGGGGACCACCATGGAGAGAGGTATCCAGTACCTGAGGGAATTAGCTGTGCTGAAGGTGATGTATGGTGACCTGGACAATAAGCAGTTATCCAAAGATCCAGATGAAGTTAAGTGCACGCAACACATGTGGCAGAAGTTTGTACGGAGCGCACCATTATCATATGCCAGCTCATTGGCAGTAATAACCTAGAAGGACAGAGAGGAACAAACGGTGGATGAACTGCTGGTCAGCAATATGAAGAGAGTCTCTCTTCTTCCCTATGGGCCTGTACCTCAGCTGTAGAGAAACCATCCGAGAAACTGTCCCAAGAGTTCCAGCCATTCAGAGAGGATATGTCGTGCTCTCCACCCGTACAAACCACTACCTCAGCTATTAGGAGAAAGCGTTCCAATACTTAAGAGAGAGGATATAGAGGGTGCACACCACGGGTCACCCTGTGGTTTTACCTGCACGACCACAGAGAGGACATAAGGAAGTACGATGGAAAATCTACCTCAACTCGAGAGGCTTGGGTATGTGAGTTGCAGGGAAGAACAAGCACAAAAGGGGCTTCAGGTTTTTCCAGGAAAATTGCCACTCTGGTTTCCAGCAGGCAGATCCCCAGACACAGCAGAAGAGATGATCTTACTTCTGATCCTCTTGAAGGATCTTCTGATTCATATTCACAAGAAATTACTAACGAAGACTATAACCAGGACTAGAGGGGCTACACAGCTGTGTTTACTGGACCCTGTGGATTCAACGGCCTGGCCCATCAGAACTCCAGGAGTATAAAGCTCCACTAGACACAGGTGCACAGTGTCCCCTCATGCCATCAAGCTATAAAGGGGTACAGCCCATCAGTATTTCCAGTGTGACTGGGGGCTCTCAGCAACTGACTGTGTTGGAGGCTGAAATAAGCCTGACTGGGAAGAAGTGGCAAAAGCACCCCATTGTGACTGGCTCAGAGGCTCCACGCATCCTGGGCATTGACTATCTCAAGAGAGGGTACTTTAAGGACCCAAAAGGGCACTGGTGGGATTTTGGGATAGCTGCTTTGGAGACTAAGGACATTGAGCAGCTGTCTGCCTTGCCTGGTCTCTCAGAGGACCCTTCTGTTGTGGGATTGCTAAAGGCTGCAGACCAACAGGTGCCAGTCGCTACCACAACAGTGCACCAGCAACAGTATCACACCAACCCAGATTCCTTGATTCCCATCCAGAACCTGATTCATCAACTGGAGAGCCAAGGGGTGATCAGCAAAACCCACTCACCCTTGAACAGCCCCATCTGGCCAGTGCATAAATCTGATGGCGAATGGAGATTGACACTGGACTATCATGGCCTGAATGAAGTCACGCCACCACTGAGTGCTGCCGTGCCGGACATGCTGGAACTCCAGTACGAACTGGAGTCAAAGGCAGCCAAATGGTACACCACGACTGACATCGTTAATGCGTTGCTCTCCATTCCTTTGGTGGCACAGTGTAGGCCACAGTTTGCTTTCACCAGGAGGGTCATCCAGTACACCTGGAATCGACTGCCCCAGGGGTGGAAGCACAGTCCTGCCATCAGCCGTGGACCATGCCAGGGAAGAAGATAATCCAAATCCTCCTGGAAACTGGTTTTGCAATAAAAACAAAGTAAGGCCAAGGGACCTGCACAGGAGATCCAGTGCTTAGGAATAAAAAGGCAAGATGGACATCACCAGATCCCAGTGGAACGTGATCAACAAAATCCCAGCTCTGTCCCAGCCAATGAGCAAAAAGGAAACTCAAGCTTTCCTAGGCGCTGTGGGTTTCTGGCGGATGCGTATTCCAAATCACAGTCAGACTGTAAGCCCTCTCTGTGCAGTGACCCGGAAGAAAGATGATTTCCAATGGGGCCCTGAGCAGTGACAAGACTTTGAACAGATCAAGCAGGAGATCAAACAGAGGCTCTGGCAGAAAGAACCAGGGGAGACTCAAGGTCGACCCCTAGGATTCTGGAGCTGGGGATACAGAGGATCCAAAGCCCATTATACTACAAATAAAAAAGAGATATTGGCAGCTTATGAAGGAATTTGAGCTGCCTCGGAAGTGGTTGGTACCCTGGCACCTCAACTCCCAGTGCTGGGCTGGAAGTTCAAAGGCAGAGTCTCTTCTACACATCATGCCACTGATGCTGCCTGCAGTAAACGGGTCGCACTGCTCACACAACGAGCTCGCATAGGAAATCCCTGTCACCCAGAAAGCTTGAAGAGATCATGGACTGGCCAGAAGGCAGATTTTGGGATGTCACCAGAGGAGGAGGTGACATGTGCTTAAGAGGCCCCTTTGTACAGTAAATTACCAGAAAATGAGAAGAAGCAGTGTGCCCTGTTCACTGATGGGTCCTGCCACATTGTAGGGAAACATGGGAGGGGAAAGCTGCTGTGTGGAGTCCCACCCAACAAGTTGCAGAGACTGCTGAAGGACAAGGTGAATCGAGTCAGCCTGCAGAGGTGACAGGCATCCAGCTGGCTTTGGACATTGCTGAATGAGAGAAATGGCCAGTGCTTTACCTCTACACTGACTCGTGGATGGTGGCAAATGCCCCGTGGGGTTGGCTACAGCAATGGAAGCAGAGCGACTGGCGGTGCAGAGGCAAACCCATCTGGGCTGCTGCATCATGGCAAGATATTACTGTCCAGCTAGACGACTTGGTTGTCAAATGCACCACATAGATGCCCACGTACCCAAAATTTGAGCCACTGAAGAACACAGAAACAATCAGCAGGCAGATCAAGCTGTAGGATTGCAGTGGCTCAGGTGGATCTGGACTGGCAACATGAAGGTGAGCTGTTTATGGCTCGGTGGGCCCATGACAACTCAGACAATCAAGGAAGAGATGCCACGTACAGATGGGCTCATGACTGAGGGATGGACTTGACCATGGACGCTATTGCGCAGGTTATTCATGAACATGAATCATGTGCTGCCATCAAACAACCCAAGAGGGTAAATTCTCTTTGGTATAGGGGGCGATGGCTGAAATATAAGTACGGGCAGGCCTGGCAGACTGACTGTATCACACTCCCCAAAACCCAACAGGGCAAGTGCCATGTTCTTAGTGGTAGAAGCAACCACCAAATGGCTAGAAACATATCCTGTGTCCCATGCCACTGCCAGAAATACTATCCTGGGCCTTGAAAAACAAGTGCTGTGGCAACATGGCACCCCAGAAAGGACTGAACCAGATAATGGGACTCATTTCCCAAACAGCCTCACAGACACTTGGGCCAAAGAGCATGGTGTTGACATCCCCTACCATGCACCAGCCTCGGGGAAGGTCAAACGGTGCAGTGGGCTGTTGAAGACCACCCTGAGAGCAATGGGGGGTGGGACATTAAAATACTGGGATACACACTTAGCAAAAGCCTCCTGACTAGTCAATACTACATAGAAAATCTGCCAATCAGGCTGGCCCTGCCCAATCAAAGATTTACGTACTGTAGAATGGGATAAAGCCCCTATCGTAGTGCACATTAAAAATACACTGGGAAAAACTGTTTGGGTTATTTCTGCCTCAGGCAAAGGCAAACCCATTCATGGGGTTGCTTTTGCTCAAGGACCTGGGTGCACTTGGTGAGTAATGAAAGAAGATGGGGAAGTCCAATGTGTGCCTCCAGGGGATTTGGTTCTGGGTGAAAATAGCCAATGAATTACATTGCACAATGGACATCAATTGCTGTATATAAGTGTTATTTTGAGGTTTTTATACAGGAAATACTATAGTGGAAGTCACTTGAACCAACGGAGGCCAAGCCTTGCAATAAGTGCAGCAGTGACCTGACCTGAGCTGGCTTTGGAGCACAATGATCCCTCACAACACTCCAATTTTTTCTGTCCTAAATGACCACTACAGCAGATAGAATCCAAAGTCATGGATTAAATGAACTTACTGCACATTTTGTCAATACTTTGCAAAGATGATCCAGAGACTAAAGGATGATATTTGTGTAGGATGGAGTAGGATGTGATGAGAGGGGAGCTGGTTAATGAGAATGTATTGAATAGTGCAGGACTTGAGCATGATGTAAATGGAATGAAATAAGGGGTAGACAATGTGCTGGTTTTAGTTGGGACAGAGTTAATTTTCTTCACAGTAGCTAGTATGGGGCTCTGTTTTGGATTTGTGCTTCGAAGAGTATGGATAACACTGGTGTTTTCAGTTGTTGTTAACGTGTATTTGTACCAAGTCAAGGACTTTTTTGGTTTCTGGTGCTGCACCTGCATTCCCAACTTCTTTGGTACAAGAAGCTGGGGGAGGTGATACCGTCACGATGGCTTGCCTGGATTGGCCAAGGGAGTATTTCACTCCATAAAACATCATGCTCAGTATGTAAGTTGGGGGTTGGGCCAGAGGCCCAACTTCTATCTCTCCAGCTCTCAATTGGTTGGCGGGTTGTGAGTGGCTGTATCATTTGTTTTCCTTCCCATTATTTTCATTACATATTATTGGTATTCTTAGTATTATTGGTATCATTGTTTTATTTCATTTACTTTCAATTATTAAATTGTCTTTATCTCAACCCATGAGTTTGTCTTTTTCTCCAATTCTCCTCCTGGAGCAGGAGAGGGGAGGCGAGCAAGCAGCTGTGTGATGCTTAGTTGCTGGCTGGAACTGAACCACAACACAAGGGAAAGATTCTTGTGTTTGATGATGATAAAGAATCAATGACAATTCTCTGACCTTGACTGTAAGACTAAGAGCCGTGTACTGCTTTTTCTTCTGTTGTTGTTCACTAGCTCTATGTGCCCATAGGCATCTGACACAGGTTGGCAGAGACATTTCCCCATACTGACCCTGACAGTTAATGACTTTTAAACTTAATAGTCAGACACCAGGAGATGCACATATGTTGACTAAAGCATATGTGGTAGCTATCTATATTACTAGCAGGAAATGAGCATACTTCAAATTCCAGAGCATTTACTGATGGTTTAGACAGATGTTATTTCTTTTCTTTAGTCCTATTATACACAGTCACTTGTAGAATAAAGTCTGACAGATAATAACTTTCTGAAATTCAATTCCTTTCACAACACCACCACTTTCAAAAAGGCAAATATCATGGCATAATTTCTGGTACAGACTGGACAGAACACAAGCCCAAATGTTAATGAGACCGGTGCTCAGGAGACCTGCTGAATTCACACCAGAAAACAGAGTCTGCTTTTCCCTAATTTGCATTAAGGTAATGAACATAAATTCACTGGCTTGTCATCTCCTGCTATAGTTCTTCCACCTCCTACAAATATATATACACAAGGTGTGCTATTAGAGCATTCCTCGGGATGAGTATTCACAACTCTCTGCCTCCTTCCAAACACAACCAAAGAGTAAGTAAAATAAAAACTGCAATCCAATACATTTGATTTCCCAGAAATTATTAACTATTTCACAGTAGTCATACTAACTAATTTGTAAATATGCAGTGTGGTATTTAATTAACCTGTATTACCTGGGATAGTTTTAAGTGCAAACAGCTATCAAGGCAGTGAAATTGGTACTTAGAAATTAACTCATACAAGAACCTTCTTTGGGAACAATTGCAAGCCTGAACAGTTTTCTTAACACACGCAATGTAACGCAAGGTGTAAACCTTGACAAAGTGTCATGACCTGTTCCATACAGGAAGCTACATTAGATGGGCTTTACATCTCTCAGAACTCCCTGTAAAATTCCACATAAAAGTACACTATCAGAAATTTAGTGGGCATAAAAAATAGGAGAGCAGTTATAGTTTAGTATCTGCACAGAGGTAACTCAAAGATGTCAGAGATTCTTCTGAAGTCATAAGCATCTAAGAAATTAATAACAAATAGGATAATCAACTCCTCTGGTGCACAAGCTATCTCAACTTATTATCACAGATGCTCAGGCCTGCCCTGACAGGCAGCATTATTTACTCTACTCTTATGGCACTCTAGAAATAGGTGGCCCTAAAACACGCTGGTGAAACAGCTAAATAAATATAAAAATAGATGAGCATTAAGGAGCAGTCAGTCACCACAACAGAATCATGCAGCAGACAGCATCCTGTTCCACATTACAGATGGCAATATATTCAGGCTACAGTCTTACAGGATTTCCTATCTGGGAAGACAGAATGCAAGGACGCTTCACATTTTAAACAGCAGAAGAAATAAGCAGTACCTTTTCAAATACAGCTTATTCATGTGCCTTAAGCAAATCCATCTGACTGACTTTTGCTACTTGAACTTCATGTACACTTCACTCCCTTTAAAATGCTGCAATGAGAAAACCTAACCTGGAAATGGAAATTTTAGAAACAAGTCTGATGGGGAAACCAAAGTAACTGCCAAGGCCTGACTCAGCTTTGTGTTCACTGTAATCGAAATCCCAAGTTGTACTGAGTCAGTGACACAGATGGAGAGGTTTGGTTCTTTAAACACCAGACAATTCTGCTTGCATTAACTTATTTTCCTCCCTCACCTCCTATCCTATCTTCTCCTTTCACTTACCAAGGGCTTGGTTTCATCTTCGTCTTTGAAATAGTAAAGCTGGTTACCCTTGAGAACAAACCAGCGTGTGTGCCAGGTCTTGACGAAGCCTCCTTGCTTCCGCAGCCACCCACACTTAATGGCACTGTGCCGCCCTTGGCTTGGTGGGAAAGTCTCTGCAGAGCCATCGTGTTCTTCCATACTGGGACAGGGCAACTCTCCTGCTGAGGAAACAAAAGGAAAAAGTAAAATAATTAGATTATTATCCAGGCAGTAACATGCTTCTTTCAACACAGCTGGAAAAGAAACACACCCTGCCTACAAAGACATGCTAGGGAAGGATTTACCATCTGCCTGCTTATTCTCATACTAGCACCCCATCAGCTGAGAGAATATTACTTGCTTATAAAAGACAATAGTAACAATGAACTGCGTTGCTAAAAAGCAGGCAAGAGGCAAAAGATTTGTTCGAGCACAGTGTAAGATCCTTGAACTGGCACTGAGGAAGACATCAGCTGTTTTTTAAGGTGAGTTCTGCTGGACTGCAGGCAGTAACAAGGAGCTTCCAGTATATCTTCAAACTAAGGAAAGCAGTATGCTTCTCACTACCAGACCTCCCTATTTAATATTCCCTGACACGTTTGGGGCTTTCAGGGAATATTAAAGAATCCTCAGCTTCTCCTGGGCTTAACATACCCTACCAGACAAACAGGCTTTCTTGTTTAGTTTTGTTTTACTGAAGTCCATTTAATGGAATGGTGACAGTAAGTACAAGGACAGCTGCACACCCCCACATACAAATAATGCCCTGACTCAAGTGGGTGTGTGTCCAGCCACGCTTATTAGAGATATTTTGCAAATCACCCGGAATTTTGGTGCATCAACTGAAGGCACAAGAAGTGTATTAAAACCAGAGCTGAAGTGTGGAAACAAACTTGACAAAGTTCCATGTGGCTTTTTGGCCTTGTTAAAACTATACTTCTTAACCATCCCTGACAGTCAGAAATCTTCCTGATGGATTTTGTACATACAATCATGCAGTCATGTGCTTAACCTTCGTGGTCAAAAGGCTCTTCCTGATCCCCTATTAAGTCTACAGCTCAAGAAACTCAGGATTTTGAGTTGCAGGTTCTGATATTTTCAGCTGAAACACAAATCAAACGCAAACCTACAGGTGCCAGATACTGCAGAGCCGAACAGAATAAAATGGGACTATAACCACAAACACAGCAGTGTGCAAAATTTACAGCGAAATTTCACTGTCTGGCAGTGCTTGAAGAACAGCCTGTTTCGTTTCTTTTCTTTCTAGACTACCACTGGCAGCCTTTCTTGCCTAGACAGGAACCTGCACAGCTGTTAGGGCCTGGGAAAGCTGACTTCGTAGGTGATGTATTTATTGTTTCTAAACATCAGGGTGGGAAAAGAATAAATATTTTAGATGTTGCAGGCAGGAGACATCTCTACGAACATCCAGACCAAAGCTTCCTGTTCTGCCTTCAGCAAAGCAGATTGGTGAGTCCAAGCCTGGCACTCCTGCTCCGGTCCCCTATCAGGCAACAATACTGTTACTGAACGTAGTAACAGACATCAGCATTGCAAAGGGAGGTGCTCAGCTTCTAAGGTAGGTGAGAAATGGATATACACGTTCATTTGATAGACGAGATCATCCCTCTAACAAGGACTTTGTCTGGATAGTGTTACATCATTGTAAAATAAATTGCAGTATAATCAAGCAAGAAGAAATAGATATAACAATAGATTCCAGTCAGGAGTGGTTTTCAGCCCATTTTTCCTTTGGCTCCTTTCTTCTGACTATTCACACTTATTCTCCTCTGTAACAACTCTGCTGTGAGTTTACCCCTTTTGCTTTTAATACCCACACACAGTCTGTTGTCACTGTTTTGGGCTGGATCCTGGAATCCATTCTCCGTGATTAAAGCTCTTAGCTGCCCTATGCCACTGCCGTTAACAGGCCTCAACGTGAGCACAGAGGTTTCATTGCAAAGTACAGATTCTGGGATCAATACTTAAATCACTTGGTATTCTTCCCAGAAAAAGGAAAAGAAAATCTTCCTCCTCCCTCTTTCGGGTTCACCTGGAGTCACCCAGAACACTTGTACTGTTACACTGACTTGAGCAAGGTGTCCCTGCAAAACATACAAAGGTGTCTGGTTCTCAGCAGAGCAAAGTTTGGGTTTGTTTTGGGTGTTCTTCTTGCACCTGGGGTTACAATTACATCCTAACAAGAATGAACCAGCTGATAAACCTTCAGACCACACTGACGGCGGGTTTCTGTGAGGGCTGTGTACCATCAGAGTACACGCTCTGAAAACTCCTCTGGGGCTGCAGTGTATTAGATGTTGCAGTGAGTTTCTGAACCGAACCATGTCTCTTTCCAATCTGCAGCTGCAAAGGGAGATTCAACTAGGCCCAGAAATAATTAATAGCTTGCTTTCTCAGTGCCTTGTCCGTAGATGTCTACTCACACTTCAAGGTGGTCTGGGCTCTTGTAATATATTTCATTCACTTTGCACTGCAGTAATTAACTATGAATGCAACAAAGCAGTGGCCAAGAAGCCTATGAAACCCATACATCTTTCTCCCTGGATGTCCAAGGTCTCTAGCTTGTTACCTTAGCTCTTCAGGAGGAGGAAGACCGGCCAAGTGAATCTATTTGCAATAGGCATTGATCAGATAATCTCCAAGAACTGTCCTCATCCATACACAGAAGGCTTTATTAAACTGACTTACACCCTGGCTCTGCTTATCACTGTGTGCGGTGAAAATGTGTCAGAAATGAGGACAGATTTATCTGTGCTATATGAGATCATTCTCTCCAAAAGGAAATGCACTCAGCTCATAACTGGCATTTTTTGATTACGAGCAGAAATCTCTTGGATACTGATGGTTTCTGACTGGGTCAAAGTAGATGCCAAGAAGCAGCCCTCCAACCCACATCCTTAGAAAGTGGATTAGCAGACATTTTAAGGAAAGCATTGTAAACAGCAGGGAAATTATTGCAACTGAACAAAGTAAGGAACAAAATCATCACTCATAGGCTACCCCCTGCTATTTGCTGCACAACCACAGAAAATCACAGTGCTCAGCTTCAGCTAACCTGATGAATTTCTCTCTACTGCTTGGGCCAGCCTCGAGGCAGGAACAAAGGAAGCGTTTAAATACAGTAATTATGTGTATCATGGCAGTGGTAAGGACACCAGATCTCTATTACGCTTGGACCCCAAACAAGAAACTAAATACCAAAAGCAATTAACGACTTGGATGAAAGGTTATTTTTAATTTGCTTCACAAAGTCACATTTCACTGGAGTTGACACCAGTGCACAAAGAAAGTATTTGGATTTTAGCTAGTCAGGGAAAACGTTAATTGGTGTGCATCTCTTTGTCTGGTAAAATTTACATCTTAAACTATTTCTGTAATACTAAACCAAATGAGGTGTAGGAGAGATGAGATTCTACTGCTACCAAGTCCTCACAGGCAAGTGTAGGATCTCCTTTAAAGCAGTAGTATATCCTTGGACACTTTCTGTACAGAACAGTTGTATTATTTCATTTATTAGCTATTTAATTCTCTTCCACAGTTAAAATTGCAGCCACCTAACTTGTTTTGGTTAAGAGGAACTACATTTAGTCACAAGATTAAGTTTGTTTGTTGATTTGTACCTCTCCTTCCCTTTCTGAATCTGCCTACTACAAACCAGACTCAGAATCAGAAATTCCAGCAGCTGTCTCCCTTTCACCAGTTGTTTTTACAGCTGTTTCAACACCAAGATCATAAAAATAAATTGCAGAAATATCAGGGTGCTGGAACTGATGCAGAGAACAGCAAAGGTGCAAATAGTATGTAAATAAAACGTGACAAAGTGTGGAATTACATCAACATACTCCAAGTCCTCTCACTCTCATGAGATGAGGCAGAAAGCCATGCATTTTCAAGCACTAGATGAGCATATTCCTCAAACTCCTCTTCTGAACGGGAAACGTAACTTGTACTTGCTGCCAGAGTCAACTCTACTGACTTGGCCAACCTCCAGTTTAGGAAATGACCAGAACTGAACAATATTTGGGGCTGGCTGCGGGCTAACTCTCATGGTCTTGTCTGGACATCACGAGTACAAAGCAAACAAAATGAGAAATATTCCCTGACGCACTAGCTCTGCATCAACATCTCCTGGTCCACAGAGCCCATTGCCGTCTACCACTGCTGGCCCCAATCTAACCTTTCCCTGGGCATCTGCCTCTCTCACAAATCTGTCCAGAAGGCACGTAACTCCTCACCAATGTGGAAAGGCTGTGCTGGTGCCATGCGCAGAAAGCAGGGAAGTGTTTCTCCTCAGCTACCACTCACTCAGTACTTGAGTAGGGAATTAGGATGCAGACTACTCAATAGGGAATTGGGCAGCTCACCCAGATCCCAGCACTTTGACAGAAAATAGTCTGAGAAAGTCATTAAAGCACAGGAAATCCAGTTACAATGAACAGTCACAGGATCGCACCAAGATACCCATTTAACAAAAAGCCCTAATAGTTTGCAGTATGCTTTTATTCTCACTGAAATTTCTCATGGCCAAGATAGTATATTTCAAGCACGCAAAACATCAGCAGTGTTCACTTCCAACAATCCTTCTTCATCCCTGTCATTGCTCAGATGCTGTATCAGGTCCTTGACAACCCAATAACCATGAAGATGCTCCGAGGGCTGGAGCACCTCTGCTATGGGGACAGGCTGAGAGAGTTGGGCTTGTTCAGCCTGGAGAAGAGAAGGCTATGGGGACACCTTATAGCACCTTCCAGTGCCTGAAGGAGGTCTACAAGGAAGCTGGGGGGGACTTCTTATAAGGGCCTGTAGTGACAGGACAAGGGGGGCTGGGTTTAAATTGAAAGCGGGGAGATTTAGATTAGATATCAGGAAGAAGTTCTTCCTGAAGAGGGTGGGGAGCACTGGGACAGGTTGCCCAGAGAAGCTGTGGATGCCCCATCCCTGGCAGTGTCCAAGGCCAGGCTGGATGAGGCTTGGAGCAACCTGGTCTAGTGGAGGGTGTCCCTGCCCATGGCAGGGGGTTGGAACTAGATGATCTTTAAGGTCCCTTCCAACCCAAACCGTTCTGTGATTCTGTGATTCTATGGTAATGTCACCCTGGCACAAAACAGATAAAGATCAGAAGCCACTAAAGTGCCTGTCCCAGAACTGTACTCCTCCAGTCTGTTGCCAAGTCTAATCCCCTTGCTCTCCCCAAAGGGCAAGCAACACAACACTGCATGGAAAGGAATTCTGGAGGTCAGTCACACCAGCACAAATCCAGTAAAAGGCTGTAATTTTGCAGCAACAATTGTCTTGGTCATTGATGAACATATCTGCCAAAGACATATGCGCACACACACATACACACGTGCAAAATTCATAAAAAACTTTGTGACACAACAGTTCTATATAAAATTAGATTATTTCCATACTCCACCACTTACATGAAGAGATATAACCCACTTTCCAAGTGATGTCTAATTTTGGGTTCCTTCCTACTGATTTCCCATGAACAGCATAGTTGCCTCAGATCAAGGTTATCAGTATCTTTCAAGTATGGAGTGCTGCCTCTGACCAGTGAGTTTCCTTTTGGTTTTTTCTTGATTTAGCCTGGCTGAGTAACAGCTTCATAAAACCATTTAGTATGTGAAAACATTGCCTGCATTTATCTTACCTGTAAGATGTCTCAAGACACCTGAATCTCTCCTACGACACAGGCATGCATTTGTGAGCAACTGCTGCAGGAAGCAGAAGATTGGCCTATTTCTCACCATTAGGATGCTTCAAATCAGTTGCTTACTCATCTGTTGTGTCAAGAGGATATTGTCCATGGAAGGAAAAAACATGTCAAAGAGGTAAAAAATACTTTAAGAAAGAGTTGACTTCCTGCTACTGCTTAGCAACCATTTTTACAAGATGCACAGTGCAAGGGGCATGCAAAGAGACTTTAAAGCATTCCTGTCTTGTTCTTTTCCAAAAACTGTGCCAGTAGCTTTCCCCCACAAGCCTTTAAACAGACATTATACTTTTATCTGGAGGGTTTTCTGAGAAATCTGAGAAAACTTTTGTACTACTGTTGTTAACACTCCTAATCACATACACATCTGGCTGTTCTGCATTCCCCATTCTCATTTTTGTCCTACCAGGGACAGCCTGAAGATATTTTGCTTGAAAGAATTTCACTTCCAAACTCTAAATATTTATGACTTTGGCAATAAAACATTGTGAGAGGGGTTATCAGCAGCCACATTGTAGAAAGCCTGATCCACTGCCCAGTGAAGCTTAGGGAAAGTCTTCCATTACTTTTCAATCCATTTTGGGAACAGTTCCAAAACCAAGATCCAATTATTTTGCCATAAAATTGAGATCTTGGTCAATGTAACTCTTTAGTACATGATTTGCATTTCCATGCCAGAACCACCCTACAGATACTCCTACACTAGCCAACTTTTACAAGCCTACGGTTCACTTACAGGAATTCAAGCACAGCTCTACGTAGCCCAAATACAAAGGGAGTAGAGAATTTATAAAGAACATAAAAAGGTATTCAACTTCTTGTGAATTACAATGGAAATTGGTTACGAAATTCTGCCAGGCATCTTTGAAAACATGAACTTTTGTCGGTGCATATTTACCTTCTGTGGTTGTGATCCTGTCAGTATACAAGTTTAAACCCTACAGATGAGGTCTGGACACTAGTTCACTTCCCCTCACCATAATTCCACACCTGCATCTGCCTCAGTATGAATCAGGCCCATGGTCTAGGGCCACTGATGGGCACCAGACCTACCTATTAGGAATCACGTCTCTCAAAAAAACTTCTGCCCTATGATGTTCAGGACAGCACTCAGCCCAAGCTGGCGCACAGAAGTTCAAGCATACCAGATGCTTTGGAATTGCTCTTGAAATAGCAATGATCAATAGCAGTGCCTCTGTATTTACTGTGGTCTTTGGCACAAAACGCTGGCAGATGGGGGACCACAGAGTCAGAATGTCTTGCTTCCCTTTCGTCCTTCCTGCAGTCAGTACTGAATGGAGACCAGAGTTAGTCCTAAACACATCATTTCTCCAGGTGCTAGAACTTACTTCTTCCCCACAGAGCAACAGAATCACACACAGATAGCTGGGTAACAACGTATTTCAAAGTGTCCCCCATATCTGTCAGCTGTTACTATGTAAAGCAAAGCAGCTGCAGCCATTCTGTGACTACAGCATTTTGCTGTCAGATCAGTATTTTGGGTAACTGTCGTAGGTTAACAACTTCTGCCTTTGCCATTCGGTCCTATTCTGTTTAAATCCATGCAGCAACATTCAGACAAACCCCTTCCTGTCATTCCACTACTGTTGTGGCAGCAGGAGGCACAATGAAATTGCACAGCTAAGAGCACTTTGTCCATTACAGATTCTTTTCTGACACCTAGAAATGACACTTTGTTCTCTCCATCACTTCCTAATCCAAAAGCCTTCTCCTAAACCTGCTGCAATTCTTCTAAATTGAAGGAGCACATGGGTTCATCAAAAAGAGTTTGTGGATGCTGGAGAGTGGGAGTAAGGAAGAGGAACATTTGCTGCCTGCATCGCACTTCAAATCCATCTCTTGCACACAGCAAATACAGTCCCAGCACGGGCAACAAGAGGCTGGCACAAGTCCTTGCTGCCAACGTCTCTCCTAATACACAGATGTTCAGAGTACAGAGGTTCAGAGGAACCTTATTTCTGGGTGCCTCTGTAGAAGCCAAGGTGGCAACAAAGGAAGATTCAACCCACCTCAACCCACACCATAATTATCATTTAAGTCTTACATTAGTTCACATTTGATAAACATAAGGCCATGGACTTATTTTTGACATATTTACTGTTAACATTTTGCGTGAAATTATTTTGTTAAGTACAATGTAATGTGTTTCCTTTTCAGGTCAAAGAAGTTCAAGTAACAGCAGCATTTGGTATTCTGCTGAGAAATCCTCTGAAGCAGACATATCACACCTGGAAATATGTTCCCCATAAGGACCACGGCATCACTGAAAAGCACCCTTAGAAGCATCGTGTCTCAGAGGAGCTGACAGAATTACAGCACCTGCCTGTACTGAAAGTAAGAATTACCACATCCATTTCTCACCCGCTTTGGAAGCTCTTGAAGAGTGCAGCACCTGGGGGCAACTGTGATGGCATGTGTGTTCATGTTACCCATGTACTACATGCATCCGAAAGAGCACATGGATAGTAAACAGGTAGGCACGTACCGTACACAGGTAGTCAGCGCCTAGCCAGCTTCAGGGAGTATCTTGGCACAGTCCCAACTGTAATAAACACAGGCAAGTCAGAACCAAAGGCTCAAACTTGGCACACTCAAGGGTGCATCCACTTCCACTCCTACCAAACTTAGCACCAGAGCCAAGATTTGTGTCTTCTCTGCATGCCAAACCCAGCAGGACCTAAACTTAAAATAGCCCTACTTTTAAACAGAAATCAGTCAAGTTTTAATGCTGTTCAGAAATGGTTTATATAAATGGTAATTGACTCTGACACTTAAAAGCATTAATTATACTGACATAAATTTCCACATTAGAATACTGGAGACAGTATAATATAGTAAAATTTTTAAAAGCAGATGTGTGACTTTCCATGGAAAAAGCCAGCTCAAAATAATCACCATTACTTTGGAGTTGTCATTTCCATCTTCTGCCCAGGAAAAGCATTAATTCGTAGTTAAGGCACATGGAAAATGAGGTGATTGGCGACAGCCAACACGGCTTCACCAAGGGCAGGTCGTGCCTGACTAAATATGACGGCATTCTACAATGGGGTCACGACCTTGGTGGATAGAGGACAGGCAACATCTACTTGAACATGTGCAAAGTGTTCAACACCATCCTGCACGACTTCCTTGTCTCTAAATAGGAGAGGCATGGATTTGATGGATGGACCGTTCAGTGGATAAGGAACTGGCTTGATGGTCACACTCAGAGAGTGGTGGTCAGCAGCTCCATGTCTGAGTGGAGACCAGTGACAAGCGGCGTTCCTCAGGGGTCAGCATTGGGACCGGTACAGTTTAACATCTTTGTCAGTGATATGGACGATGGCATCGAGTGCACCCTCAGCAAGTTTGCTGATGACACCAAGCTGTGTGGTGCAGTCGACACGCTGGAGGGAAGGGATGGCATCCAGAGGGACCTGGACAGGCTGGAGAGGTGGGACCATGCCAACCTCATGGAGGTCAACAAAGCCAAGGGCAAGGTCCTGCACCTGGGTCAGGGCAATCCCAAGCACAAGGACAGGCTGGGTGGAGAATGGATCGAGAGCAGCCCTGAGGAGAAGGACTTGGGGGTACTAGGAGATGAGAAGCTGAGCATTGAGCCGGCAGTGTGTGCTGGCAGCCCAGAAAGCCAACTGGATCCTGGGCTGTATCAGCAGAAGCATGGCCAGCAGGGTGAGGGAGGAGATTCTCCCCCTCTGCTCTGCTCTTGTGAGACCCCACCTGGAGTGCTGGGTCCAGCTCTGGGGCCCCCAACATAAGAAGGATATTGACTAGTTGGTGCGAGTCCAGTGGAGGCCACGAAGACGCTCAGAGGACTGGAGCACCTCTGCTATGGGGACAGGCTGAGAGAGTTGGGCTTGTTCAGCCTGGAGAAGGGAAGGCTCTGGGGACACCTTATTGCAGCCTGCCAGTACCTGAAGGGGGCTACA
Organism: Rhynochetos jubatus; assembly: GCA_027574665.1. Taxonomy (NCBI): domain Eukaryota; kingdom Metazoa; phylum Chordata; class Aves; order Eurypygiformes; family Rhynochetidae; genus Rhynochetos; species Rhynochetos jubatus. The sequence goes on from CM050651.1 coordinate 27,265,478, forward strand.
AGAAAGCTGGGGGGGACTTTTTACAAGGGCCTGTAGTGACAGGACAAGGGGTAATGGGTTTAAACTGAAAGTGGGGAGATTTAGATTGGATCAGGAAGAAATTCTTCGCAGAGAGGGTGGGGAGGCACTGGGACAGGTTGTCCAGAGAAGCTGTGGGTGCCCCATCCCTGGAAGTGTCCAAGGCCAGGCTGGATGAGGCTTGGAGCAACCTGGTCTAGTGGAGGGTGTCCCTGCCCATGGCAGAGGGGTTGGAACCAGATGATCTTTAAGGTCCCTTCCAACCCAAAACATTCTGTGATTCTATGAATTAACACTTCACTTTTTTAAAACCAGGTTTGCATGAGAAAAATACTCCACAATCCTTCCTGTATATTTGAGAAAGCAGTTGTGAGTATGTTATGCCATCTAAATTGTTTTAGTAAATGAAAACTTAGGCTATCCTACATGAATAAAGCCGTTGTGGCACTGTCTCTTCCAGTAAAGTTCTAAGTGAATACTGTCCCCAAATTTGTAAACCAGCAGCAAGACGCTACCCCTTGACTCTGAAATTGATTCATATGGAGGAACAGTATAAATTCATGTGGTCCTTTTCTATAAAAGGTCAATCTGTGCATGGATGCTAACACCCACTTTTCCAGCTTGTACTGAAGGAACCATTAAAGCCAAAGATGCAACTCTACTGTATTGCACCCACAGTCTCCAGGCTCTGTTACTATAACCCACAGTTAAAAGGTGAACACACCTTCTTTAAAAGGACTCTGTGTTCACGTGTGTCTTTCTGATCATTACATAAAACATGTTTGAAATCTGCACATCATAGCACGTAACTGCATGCTGCCAGGATGGGTAGCCTTCCTTCTTGCACTGGTCTGCTATGAGAAGCAGAATGAAGGTCAAGAGCACTTTGGCAAGCAACTGGTTATCTTCAGCACCCTGAAATCTAGCTAAAACCATGTAAACATCTTTTCCTGGCATTGCTCCACACACAAAAAAAAAAAAAAAGTAGTGAAAACCCAGGTAAGTTATTCACCTCGTAATTGAAACAGGAGACATGCACGTTACCTACCTACACAAAACTTTAGGTAAACATGTCTTGGTTTGCTTACTTAAAAAAAAGCACCAGCTAGTAGTAAAGCAACATCAGGCCCTCTCCAAGTTTTAAGCAGATTACAAAAAGAGACAGTTGCATTAACTAGAACTAACACGTCAGAGCAACAGACACAAAAGCAGAAGAGAAACAATCAGAAGATGGCAGGTCCTGAAGCTGCAGTCACTCTGAAACTGTGCTAAGCATGGTCATGTTTACAGAGTTCAACTTACTCAGCATCTACTTTAAGAGAAGCAAGGTATGCTGAGAACATAAATTCCTCCTGCTATGAGTGACAGAGCTCATTAACAGCATAAAATAATGTTAAGAACAAAGGAGCAAGATCTACCTTCTTAAGTCCCTTTATTACAGGGAGGGCCTGTGTTTTATGTAAGTCACTATCTGCAGAGCAGAATACAAGCATGCCCAAAGCAGAGGAGGTTACCATCTACATTCAGAGGGACTTACTATTTCTCATCGCTGTAGTCAAAGCAAGAGAGAAGCCTCACCACTCTCCCCACAAATGTAGCCCATCTCTCTACGTGGACATCATTGCTCTGCACTGTTGCTTTTCTTTCTCTTTTCTTTGTCTTCCCATTTAAATGGTTATGATTTTACAAGCCTGCACTGCCTTGGACAAGTACACCTTGAAACATGAACCCCATGAAGAGATTTTTCTAGTTTGTGTGTAAAAGAGGAAAAAAAACCCTCGCTGTTGAGGCTTCTCTTTTTACCTCAGTGTTACTCACGTTACCACTCATTTTAACTGAGCTCAGCCCCTACAGCATGAAGCCACAAGGAGTATACATGGACCTGGATTTGGGCAATCTCTGTAGCTCTGCCAGAAAGATACAGTGCTACACTAAACAACGCAGGTTTCTTCCTCACTCACCAGCCCTCCTTTCCTTCACACCTACCACACCTATAGTAAAACACTTGGTGCTTACTTCTGAAACGTTTTCAGCACTAGCTCTGAAAGGAATGCCGCCTTACCTCTGAGATACAGATTTCATTTTCGTTACCCATCACACTTCTCATCTTTCAAAAAATTTGCTGACTGCAACAAATCAACAGGGAAACAAACATGCTAGGCTAACTCTTGAAGGATATTAGCTTCTTGAGGAGTTGCCGAAAGCCACCAGTCACGATACAAACACATCGAGATGCTTGGAGACCAAGTTAGGTAACACTGCACTCAATGTCAAGGCAACCTCTGTACATCACTTACTAGTTTGCTCAGCTGGCTAATAACATCATGTCATCCCTGTCCCCACCTCCTGCTGCCCTCCACACTACATCCTCACTCGTGACTGAATAAAATTCATTCCTGTTCGCAGCGTGCTGTCAGAAGGAATACATGACATTACGGGAGAAAGTAACCGTGTTTAAGTGGGTACTACAGATACAAGTTAACAGCAGACAACAGTCACCCACTCCCCAAGCAGACGTGGTTTGAAGATTATGTTCACCGCGCTGGTCCGCTCACTTTGCTGTGCTAACGGCTCTTGCAATGCTCTGTGGTTGCACGTGGTAGGACGGGGTTAGCTCGTTCCTGACTAGCAGGAAAGTACATTCTTGGTCTTCATGCAGACTACTCTTCCTTTTGCACCTCAGGTGAAAAAGGAGTTTCACGTACCATGACAAATAGGCATTCCTCTCGCAGTGACTCTCCTTTCGGCTCTTCACCCCTTTGCTGACACCAGTCCATCAAAAACTGCTATCATGAGATGAGGAACCGCAACAGCTCTATGATACGTACAACTGGCCAGCCAATGTAAATCAGTAAACAACACAGAATAATAAGGTAAAGAAGGAAATACAACAGAAACGCCTTCCCATACACATAGAACACCCCTTCCACATCAGAATGACCAGGGCCTTCCCAGCCTAATGAAGTCACCGTAAAGCTGGGAGAGACGTACTTGCTGTGCAATGCCCACAACAACAAAAATAAAGGAAACTTCAACATAAATCAAATGGTATGAACAAGGATTCATATTTTAAAAGGATAGAAAACAGAATTGCACTGACCTAATTCATACTCCAATCCAGGACTTGGAGAGACAAAAACGGGGGAGAGGAGTAAGGGAAATACAATGTAATGAAGATCCTTGCACTTAAATATGAATTGTATCTTCTATACACTATTGTCCTCATGAAAAGAGATGTCAGGATTCCCAAGTGCTCTTTTACAAGAATTTCTACCTTTTCCTCTTGTTACTAGCTGAACTGTTTATTTCCTTTCTTGAATTTCATGCAGCTTGTACATGGTAGTTACTATATCCAGTGTCAAGCTTTGTTCAAGGACCAGCCTCATGGTCCTGTAGTTTTGCTGTTCCAGGAGTTTAGCCCTGAGTCATGCATATGTAAGTCTTCTTATCTTTCCCTTCTTTTTGGTAGCTACAGGTTAAGGAAAACAGGACAAAATAAAATTACTTTCATAGAATAATTATTTTTTTTTCTTCTGTCATCTACAGCAGGTGTCAAAATAGTAATTTCAAAACTATTTATTTTTAGAAAGAAGGGAAGGACAGCTTTTTTTTCTCACTTGTAACCTTCAGATTATCTATAACCTGTACCATCACCATCCTGCATTTCAAAAGACGCGTTTTATCAGTGCAGGAAAACAACAGAAGTTTAAATCAGTGCCTCACAAATTCAAGCAACTCCTTACTTGCCTAAGCACAGATTACTTCAGGATTTATTTTTGCACAATAAGGCGCATTCTGGAAAGTATGAATCCCGTGAGATGACTGTGAAGAGAAATACATTAATCAGCACCACAGTTTATTCCATATGCAAGCCAGTGACGTAGAGCTGGGTAAAAGCTAGAACTGCAACTTTCCTTATTTTAAAACTAAGTTATGCACAATTGCTCCCAAGGAATTATACTTACAACTAACTTCTAGAACAGACATTGAAGAATAGCCAATGTAAGGCAATGAAATTCATCTATTCTTCTAGTAACTTCATACGTGACTTTGCTCTTCTCTGCCTGTGCAGCCTTAACGACACTCTTAATCTTTCATCTACTCTTGATAAGGTAATAATTTGAAAGTTAACTCTATTCTTCCAAATTAGAAGGTAACAATTCTAGATATCAAGCCCAAAGGAAGTAATTTTTCCTCAAAGTTGTCTACTGGCTATCAGCTTGATTCATCACTTACCTAAATTTAGAAACTGAGTTTAATTAGAACAGATGCAGACAGAGTAAGATGTTTCAATTTATCTTCCAATAGAGACAATGGTTCTCAAGACAATAATTCAACCATTACAAATGAAAAAATGTAATTAACCTTTTAAGAAAAACAGTAAGTAATGGATGACATTGCAGCAACAATTGGGTGTTCTAGAAAACGTAAAGAACTTTGTACTTAGAGAGCTTGCGAAACAGACACCATGATTATTGTCTTGTGACTGGAGTTCTCTTTTACATTAGCTCTGTAAAGGCTTTTCTGATTTTTTTCTACACTTTTTCATTTTCAATTATTCCTAAGGCCTTAGTCTTTTAGAAGGCGTAAGACTGCTGATGCCGCTTCAGAACTGCTAGCATAAACAGCAAGAAACATCAAAACCAATTCTTTGACCTTACTTTTCCTAAAACAAACAAGTCAAATGTCCTGGAAGTTTCAGAGAAATAAAAAATAGCTTTATATATTGAATTTTCAGAATTGACAGAGATAAAAGCACAGCTAACAGAGGTTAGACTGACTTGGTTTGTGGAAGGCATTCAGCTTCCCTGGCAATAAGCTGGTAAAGGAACCTGGGTGAAATACATACAAAACGCACCAATGCTTACAAGCACCAACTCACTTTGCCTTTTAGAATGACAAAATTTGACACCTGCTTCAGTGAAACAAAAATCAAACTATTAATTTAGTTGCTATTTATGACTACGCATTGTAACACAGCAGTATCATCTACCTACCTTCTGCATCAAAGCCAGCTGAAGAGAGCCTAAGCACAAGATACTGAGATATCAAACATCACCAAGTGCCTTTCGTTAGCATGTGTGAGAAAACCACAGGAGCAGCCGGCTCATTAAGGACTTCAGATCATCACAAAAATATATGCAGCAAGAGCTGAGTAGCAGCAGAGCTCCTCTACCCCAAGAGCTGAATCAAACCAAGGCTGACTTGATGACTTCAGAACTGGCTCATTGCAGCCCTCTAGGCTCAGGTTACACCAAAGAGGTATGGACCATCACCTATAAATAGACAAAAGCAGCTAAAACTTGGAAATCCTCTCTGCTTTACACAAATAGAGGAACAACTCCAATTTGACGATTTCACCTACTGAGTACTTGCAGTTGTATTTCATCAGGATGAAAAACTGTTTCCAGCATTCCAGCTCTCTCCTAAATTAGATGCAGATGAAGGGTTTTTTCCAAAGATAGGGAAGACAATGCAGCTGAAATCTCAGCTAGGCCTTGAGAGATCCTGTACATAAAGCATTAAGCTTTCTACAACACACGGGTAATCTAGGCAGTAGCTTCTATGATTTCATTTCGTAGTGTGATTTAGAATGATATTACAAGACAGAAACGTTTAAAGAAAGTAATAGAATCCTTTCACGTACCCTCAAATAAAGTCAGATGTTCATGTGTCATGTATCTGGACAACCTCTGCTTTCAATGAAAGCCTGATCTCCACTTCAAAGGGAGGAAATTGGACAAAAGGGTAAAGAATGTACACCTCTCAGTCCTGGCAGCCCCAGGAAACCCAAGACCAAAGGACTAAATCCATCATTTTCCCAACACCCCCAAGACAGAGCAAAGCCTATGAGATATTTAGATGAGACAGAACTGGAAAGCACAAGCACCTGCAGTCCTTAATCTCAGCCACCAGTATATGAACTTTGCTCATTTTATTACTTGAATAGTCACAGCACAGAAAGAACATTTCTGTATGTCCACTGCTAATATAACCTTTGGTTATTGCTGTAAGAAGCAGCCATTCCCTCCACCACATGTAGGTGGCTTTATTCTTCTAACTGGTGTTGCAGGCAGCAAACACAAGTTTACCGTCCTCAATGTTCAGTTTGTCCTCAAATCTTAACATAACATTGACTGAATCCAAAACATTAAAAGCACACACTTAAATCCCAGCTTCCCAGGGTTTTTCCCCATTCTGAAAGTATTTTTACACATTAGAAGTTATTTAATGGTGAACGAATTCTCCCTCCAAAGCTCCATTGGTACATTGATTGATAGGAATTAGTTTGATCTGTGAGCTCTGCAGAAAGTAGTTTTGACACTTGGGAGTAGCATGTAAATTTTTCATGTGATACCTTTCTCTAACACTTGCTGATTATTCAGAAAATCGTTTATCCATGCTACAAGTTGATGCTTTAGTCCTTCAACATTGTATGTTCAAAACTTGTCCAAAGGAGCAGCTATTTCTGACTAAAATGCCACAGAATTTTTGTGAATAACCTGAAAGTTCAACCATTAGCACTGCCTTTCCAAGCAGACACACCCTTTGGGATTCAAGAAGAGGCAAATATTTCTGATGAGACATACGTACACTCCACTGGGACTATTAACGTGATTAAAACACGTAGTACAGCCGGTATTACTGATCTAGCCATACAGACATTTCCCATTGATACAGACCTTGTATACCTACTGAAGAAGTTGCATACATTTATTTCCAAAATCCTTCAGTTCTAGCACTGTTGAAAAGTTGTCTGCGCATAGTCAACTTCTCTTCCTTCTCATGCAACTCCAATTGCAAGACAGATATGAATACATTCAGCTGGAACCTTCACCAAAGCTCATAATTTCCACTGGATTTTATTTTTTTGAGATGCAGGGAATACGGGGTTTTGCAACTGTCTCTATTAAGAACGTTCCAAAATAAATTTGCTATGAAGAAGGCAAGTGCAACCAGTATTGGCTGGCTTCAGAAAAAGAAAACCACAAATTTGTATGTGTCTCTGTCCCACTCCTATGACATCTATAGTACTGAACACAACCAGAGCACTGTCCTGTCAGTAGTGTATCTATCTGCACTGTCAGTATTGACCGGTCCAAACGAGAGCACGCCCAACTGCTGCCATGGCAACTCAAGCTTGTGCATGTACCAGCAAACATACAAACTCTGTGAAGACAGCTAGCGTGCAAGGTACCATGAGAAGTTAAATTCAGTTTAAGCCCAGGTAAGCTTTAGCCTTTTGGGGTGGAGGGAGAAAGTTGCTTTAAGTTGCGTTTTCATGAACTAGTTTCAAGAGTATGCTCCACAGTAGTATGAGTTGCACTACAGGTAAAATTTTCACTAATGGTCAAAAAGTTATTGTTTTACACCTCCGAAAGAGTCTGTTTTTAAACAGACACATGAACTTCATAACATTCGTTGGTCTATGAAGCAGGTGCAAACTACAACTTACAAGTGCATTAAAAAGCAATGCTCAGCCCTAGATACTTCGCAATGGATAAAATAAAAAAGGAACAATAAAATCCAATCGGGGATGATGGCAGTGGCAGATGGGGTCAGAAACTGTACTTCACAATGGCATGTCTATCAGGTAACATCTTCAGGTTGGGCAGATTAAGATGCATGCAACAGCAAAGTTTGTCAATCAATTATCCAGTATAATGTTATTGTTTATGCACGATATACAGCTCATTTAACCTACAACTTGTTTCAATTATATATATTAGAGAAATTAATTTTCATAAGAAACTGTCAAACTTGTTTTGACTGACCAGTCAAAACAAGGTCAATCACTTCGCTTTCTCAGGTTTGCCCCTCTACCGCATTCATAGCTCAGATGATGAATTACAAACAGGTATTTGTAGCTCACAACTGCACAAGCTGCTTTGCTGGTTGGCAAGACAGGGAAATACTGGAATTAATTCCTGGCAAAATCTGAAAGAGAAACAAGTTTTTGAGACAGACCACCTCTCTGATCTTGAGATCCGCCCCCTCCCCAGTAATAAGTTAAGGACCTGGCTAATCTTTCACCAAACCTGAGAAGATGAGATTCTTTACAGCGTCTGAGCAGCCAAAATCCTGTATAGCCCGTATGTTTCAAAATTATCAATTACTGTGACCGGCTGAAAAGCACAATCAATTTTAAAGCAAGTGCAAGATATGCAGAGCTAAATCACTAAGGGAACTACTTAATTTTCATCATTATTATCAGATCACTGTAGATCGCACCAAAGTTATCCCTAACAATGACACCAACCAGCATTTCGTTTTCACCAAACGGGACAAGATCCAGTAAGTAGTTTTACTTTTTAAAAAAAATCTGACATGTCCTTTACTGTTACTCACTCAGCAAATCATTGAAAAATTTCATGTGCAACAATCCACATTGTTCGTTAAAGCTTGTTGAACCACCTATGGAGCTTCTCATTTTGAATAACTAGTGAATGGGAAAGAGACCTGAGTTCTTTTTCTGGATCCAAAAAACAGCAGGTGAGGAGGAAAGCATAAGTTAAATCCATTGATTTAAAACCATCTCCTTTCACCCTGCCCCCTCCTTAAACAGGACTTGTGCAAATTTACGTCCATTTATTTTCTTCTGCTCAAAATTGGTAAATGAACATTCCCTTTGTAAATATTTTGGGACAAGCGAAATACACTCACAGGAATTTACTGGGTGATGATTTAGTTACTACTACTGTTACTAGGCTCAGTCACACAGCTTCTCCTGAACAAACACTCACATGGGTGATCCAAGCATAACACTGGCACAGCTGTGCAGCTGTGCTGAGCCTTTAACAGCTCTACACCTGGTTCAACAGTTGAGAAATGTAAGGCAGATAGGGCAAAGGCAGTCATGAAAAACTGCATTTGCCTCTCAAACAGCAGCAGAGAAGCTAAAACCAGTTTCCACCTACTGTCCTTCCCCTTCCTAAACAGATCTGTGCACTGTAAACAGCAGGGTCAGAATATGCTCCTGCCCGTACAAAATGGTTCATTTTTCCCAATTACGGTAATGAGCTAAGAATGCACATCTTTGGCAACCAAAAAAGATCTGTCTGCTGTACCAAGAAGGCATTTTGATTTGCCGATACTGTACCAAGACTGACAGTATCTACCACAGCCACAGGTACACAAATCTTTGCAGAAACTAGTGCAACAGAAGGCAACATCAGAGTATTTTGTGAAGGAGTTTTCACTGAAAAGCAATGCACAGGAGGAGAAGAGATCAAATACAGCAGTACAGACATAACCTTTCAATTTTACTTGGTTTTGCAACCCTGAAACACTTAGCAACTGTTTTGTAGAAGTACTCTGAAAATGACATTCAAGAGAAGCACCCAACTCTCCCAGTGATAGTTGCTCAGGGCTACTAAGTCGGCAAGATGTGACCAGAGTATGAGGACAGAAAAGGAACTGGGAACCACAACCTGAGTGGTAACTGCAGGGCCTGATTATACTCAATCCCAAAGCCATCATATAGCAAGGATGAGATCATCTCTGAAGAAATCTATTTTTGTCAGGGGGACAAATGAATCTAGTGACCAACGTATCACTGATGCTATATATCCATGGCCTACAGCTATTGTGCAATCACACAGAAATTACCCAAGAATTCAAAGTCTGAAGAAAACATTGCAACCAGCTCTTTGCATCTAGAAGATAATGAGAAACTGATAGGAAAAAAAAAAGTTGTCAGATGGCAGCTCTTGCACAGTATTACAGAGGCAAGTTTTATATATAATTTTAAATCAACAATGTAAACAAAGAAGCAGACATTTATCATGGTGATCACTTTCAGTTGATACCTAGTAATAAATCTTTGTGTGCGATTTACTGCCAAATCCATGTACAAGCTCAGATATGCATCACAGCTCCTGAGAAGATGAATAGCATCATTTTAAGATTATTAAAAGTGCAATTATGACCACATTCCTAGCAGACAGTACTGAACCCTAGACTTCACATTCTCAGGAATCCCCACACACACTCCTATCTAAATATTTTCTCATCTCAAACTTGAATGTGATTCCTACTTTTCATTGAAACTCCAAATTTCAGAAACATCCAGTATCTTAAAAGCAAACACACAGTAGATTGTTATGCTAGTCCCTACTTTACAATATGCTTTCAAAACCAAGCAATGCAATATTGAAATTTTTAAAAAATCATGCAAGTGATAATGTCCCACTAATGGTTAAAGTTACACAAATGATTATTTTTTGATAGGAAAGTGTTTTGAGAAGTTGTTGAGCAGCCCTCTTCCATACAATGCCCAAATGGAGTGTTGCACAACGCCTAGAAATCAGAATCCAACGGGATGAAAAGGTCACACACACACACTTCACAATAGCTCTTCTGTGAAGACAGAACACAACTTCAATTCAAAACAGATGCTGAGGGGAACCTGGTCGTGTCCCTGTGTCACACTTTATAGGGAGGACTAAGCCACAGTTTATACTTTGAAATAGTCAATTGTGAAGAACATAAAGTGAAAGGAAAAGAAGGAAACTGAGCTGTCATCATCACAGTTGACAAAAAAAATCTAGACACATCTGGATATTATGAAAGCAAAGTATTTTAAACATGACTTCCTCTCTCTGGAAAATACGCTTTAGATGTGCTAAACTAATCCCAAGTTATTTGAATTACAGTTCAGAAATTAAAAAAAAGGAACAAAAAAACACCCCCAAATAAACCCCAAAAAACAACCAAAAAAACCCCAAACAAAATCAACAAAAAAAAATAAAACACAGAAGAATGGGCAAATTTCTGCTGGCAAAACCAAAAAGCCCATGATAAGCAGCACAGAATATGATGGAATGAAAACATCAAAACCATTTCTAAGAGGAACAGATCTCAACACAGCCTTCCAGAACAAAGCTGCTTTATCATCTTTCTTATGGTTCACTGGGAAATTTCACTTCATGTTTGCTGTAAGAAAAGACATAAGCAGCTCTCATAGCAGTGTGACATTTCCTGAGAGACTGCTGAGGAGTCTGGCGTACCCCAAAAGAGATTTCACATCTGGGACTTGGGGACATCCTGGCATAATTCACCTCACGGTCCAGATTTTCGCAACAACATTCAAGCAGCCCTTCAACAAACCTTTTCTCAAGGAAGTATTTAAAGCATGAATCTGCAAAGCAAAACCTTAGCAAGCTGTCTTAGCATCCCTGAAAAAATGGCTTGGATAGAGATAATTTGGAAGTGATGGAACAATTTTTAAATCTCAGACTTTGTCAAAGTTATTCTGGATCTTTCCCTCCTATCCTAATGCAGTGAAGTGGTTGCTCTTGGATAGAAACTTGCCTTTAAGATTCATGAGAACTGCAAGAATCCCATTTAATGGACGGAGAACAAACAGAGAAGACTCTGCAGTGCTGGCCTATTTCTTGCAAGATGCACATTTGAAAAATACGATTTGCCTTCTCTGATAAAAATAGCCTAAAAAGAATAGAGAGTAAACATAGATTTCTTTCTTCATGACAGTTCTCTAACGGTGGTAACATATAGCAAATTATTTGCAAGCTTGCTTTTCAAGTCGATATGGAAAATAAGGCATCATATCAACATAGCATCAGCTTGTTTACAGTTTGATTTTTTTCGACTGGAAACAACAAAGACAACTTGGAAGACGTTCAGGGAAAAGGAATGAAGATGAGCATTTGGTTGGACTGACACCATGACAGCCAAGAAAAGAACACAAAACATTCCCCAAATGTTTGAAGGGTGTAAACACCAAGGAGAAAAACAACAACTTAAAGGGGAAGATGATAAACACCATCTCTCTAAGGTAAGCAAATCAGAGGCCTGGGAAGTACATCAGCAATACCTACCAGCAGCAATGTAAATCAAAGTTACCTTCCCACAGCGTGCTTAAGTGAGTAAACAGTCCCTGTTTAGAAAACAAAAACAAACACCACCTTCCCATTGCCCAGCAAAAGCCTGCAAGTGTTCAGAGAGGACTATTGTATCAAACCATTCTTCAGAGACAGAAATGCATGTATACCTTCTGGCACAAGTTCAGTTTTTCCCTGTTCTACACCTTCATCCAAATTTGTACTAAAAAAAGATGCTCTGAACAGTATTCAACCATTTCATCATCCTGATGACTGCAGTTCCATAAATCCAAAGCTGTTCAGGAGGACCTATACGTAAACACAAAACGTGCATTATGAAGACACAGTATTTTCCTGTTTAGCCAAAAGATTTCTCAGTATTGCTACCGCCAGTTGCTTCAGATTTCACAGCTTCACAGAGTGTTAGGGGTTGGAAGGGACCTCTAGAGATCATCCAGTCCAACCCCCCTGCCAGAGCAGGATCCCCTAGAGCAGATCACACAGGAACAAGTCCAGGCGGCTTTGGAAGGTCTCCAGGGAAGGAGACTCCCCCCCAATCTGGGCAGCCTGTCCCAGTGCTCTGGCACCCTCACAGGGAAGAAGGGCTTCCTCACGTTCAGGCTGAACCTTCTGTTGACCAGTTTGTGGCCATTGCCCCTCGTCCTGTCACTGGACACCACTGAGAAGAGCCTGGCCCCACCCTCCGGACACCCACCCTTTAGATATTGATAAGCATTGATAAGATCCCCCCAGCCTCCTCTTCTCCAAGCTGAACAGCCCCAGCTCTCTCAGCCTTCCCTCAGATGGAAGGGGCTCCAGGCCCTTCATCATCTCAGGGGCCCTGCGCTGGGCCCTCTCCAGTAGCTCCTTGTCCTTCTGGAGCTGAGGAGCCCAGAACTGGACACAGCACTCCAGGGGAGGCCTCACCAGCACAGAGTAGAGGGGGAGGAGAACTTCCCTCCACCTGCTGGCCACGCTCCTCTTAACGCACCCCGGGATGCCATTGGCCTTCTTGGCCGCGAGGGCACACTGTTGGCTCCTGGTCATCCTCTTGTCCACCAGGACTCCCAGGTCCTTTTCCCCAGAGCTGCCCTCCAGCAGATCAGCCCCCACCCTGTACTGCTCCATGGGGTTGTTCTCCCCAGATGCAGCACTTGACCCTTGCCCTTCCTGAATTGCATCCGATGTCTCCCTGCCCAGCTCTCCAGCCTGTCCAGGTCACGCTGGATGGCAGCACGGCCTTCTGGCGTGGCAGCCACTCCTCCCAGTTTGGTATCGTCAGCAAACTTGCTGAGAGTACGGTTTGAGGTTTCCACAATTTCCCACGGTTTGAGGTTTGCATGATTTCACATCAAGCACAAAATGTTAAATGTGGTTCTGCATTTATGAAAATACACCAGTTCAGGAAAACACACCTTGGCAGTAACCCTCACTGCTTATTATTTCCACTGTATGTGAAGAAATCATCTCATTTTTTACAGTGTTTTTTACTAAGACAGCATCTACCCTGTACAGATCAAAACCAGGGATTTAAGCATGTGAATAAACTTGTGGATGTGTGATTGACAAAACAGCAATAATGATGAAACATTTTGACCTGTGAACAATTAAAGTAATGTTTATTCCATTAACTACATGACTTTGCAGGAAGTTTTCTTCTTTCAGTTTGTAGATTGACCCAAACAACTGGAATAAGCAAAAAACTACGTTCCCCATTTTTCAACTCGCTACTGGCTTTATGCTGGTTTCTCATACTGTGTTTATCTCATTCTTGTTTTATTGGTATGCACTGCATTTTTCTCAGCAATATTTTTTCTGCCTTTTTTGCTGGGTTTCAGGAGACTTTGAGGAAAAATGACATCAGCGATGAAAAGCCCACAGCAGATGTATCTTGAGGTCACAAACTGGATCCCTCTGCAAACTGAATGCTAAGATGTTGTCAGCAACACTTTGGGTAACAACAACAGTACTAAGTCCAACGGCGAGAGCTTTTCTTAAAGAAAGGTGTGTCAGACTATACTGGTAAAATAGTACGGATTGCGGAGCTGCTGACACTGACCTCTGCAGCAGGTTCACATACCGAACGACAGCAAGCCCAAAAAGTGCCCAAGGCACATAACCGCACCTACCGGTCCCCAGCTGTCTGCACCGCAGCTGCTGGGTTTTCTAAGGTCCCTGGCAAATTTTAAGAACCTGTCTAAAAGCAGAGATGGCAAACTGCAAAGCATACTGCTGCATAGGGAGGACAAGAGATGCTCAGTGGAAACGACCCACAATTGCACCACATACAAGGAATATATTCACCCTAAACCTGTCCATGAAATTCCCAGCCCTCTCCTGTGTTAAACATGTGCCATGTGCATTGCCTGAATGAATGCACACAGTTGTACACAGAGGCTGCAACTACAACCAGCTCTCAGGTAGGTTACGAACACAAAGACACTTGGAAGCTTGTCTTCTGCTGTCTCCAGAGGACTTATTTTTAATTTTATTTGCCAGCCCTGCCCACCCACAATGGGGTCAGTGAAAATTTGGCTGTCAAGAAGAATGATAAAAATTTGGTTTTATTGCAGCATATTTGTAGTCAGCCATCACACAAGCTTACAAGAGTTCATTGTACTTTGAGAACAACTACAACTTTTCTGATGAACAACTTCTCCATTTTAGCTGCAAAACCCACAGCAAAACTAGCATAACTATGCAAAAAAAAAAAAAGTATGTTACCCTGAAGAACTTTTCTCTAAGTTAACGATTAGAAAATGACTGAATCATTCAAGACATACTTCATAATTTGCTGATGCTTAAGCCTATTAATGTGGCCTTTAAAACATCACAGCATATTCTAAGTGAGAACATGAAATTCTGGATGGTTAACAAATGATGGGGGACTCATTTTCATAATTGTTCAAAAAAAGCAGGAATTTCAATTGCATCGTTGCATTTAAAACAATTCTCAAGCCACTAAAACACTTAAGATCATTTGTAATCCCTTAATTCCCCCACCCCAAATATTCAAATTAATGCAGCATTTTTGTAAAATGCCACCCTGAACTATTCAAATTTTTCCCGAATTCTACAGTGAGATAAAATCCAGTTTTTGCCTTGGTTGTGCTGATGTTTGTGACCAATAACATGATACAGTGTCTGTTTCCTGACTGATGGAGAGAATTCATTTCCTTGCAAAGGAACATTTGCAGACTCTTCACATTTAGTATTTCCTTTTCACAAATGCCCGAGGAAGCTTACTGGCTGTGTAGAGGCACAAATTCATACTTCTAAATAACATAAAGCATGACTATTAACAAGAAACAAATACACTAAACGCCAGCTTTGGTAAAGTGAAAAAGCAACAAGTGTAAAAGCCAGTAGAGCCATGGCAATTACTGACTTTCTACCATCCAGATATTCTTCCCCCAGCTCTTCAAATGACATAATTTCATTTCAATTTCTCATCTTTATGGACAACAAGAATAACAATGCTTAAAACAATTCAGTGACCCTCCTCAAGTAGGCAGGCTAAATTGTCTTATTTTTCACCAACAGGCGACAAAAGATAAATCAGTAGAAAAACATTACAACTAGAAAATTAAGCACTTTAGACAGGCCATAAGGAATTCTGTAATGCTAAAAAATACAGTGATATGGAACCACGAATCAATCACATACATCTGAATTTCATTTGTTAGCTGTTGAAATGTTGCCAAGTCAAACAAAAAAAGTTATAATGCACCCACAAGGTGACATTTAAGCCTGGATGCCACAAGCAGAAACCAGCAGCACTGTATCTAGGACTGTTTACAGGATCTCTAAGACAAAGCAGCTCTGACAGACCTACAAAGAAACAAAACACGCGAGAAAAATCACTTCTTCCTTGTCCATGGCCTCCTTGTCTGAACACCACCAGTTTATCAAGTCAATTCACTCAGGTTTTCAGCGTACATGTGTTAAGACTAAAGCTTTTTCCTCATTTCCCAGCTTCAGAGGCTTTAGTATTATTCTCTCCTCTCTAGAACACATACCATGAGAAATTTTTTCAACCTCTGCACCTTCCTTTACTGTTTCACAACATTCAGGATGAAAACTATCAGACATTCTAACGTTACAATGGAGCACCAAGGCCTTAATGAGTAAAGCATTATTTGGTTTTCATTTCAAACACAATTTAAACCAATAGAACTGACAATTTCATTATATTACATGACATAGCACATAAATATTAAACAGTCAGTAAAAATCCTGTAATATAGAAAAAAAAAATTCTGATCACTTCAACCAAACAGCAGTTTTATCCTGTGCTCTTTTTCTTTCGTCCCAGCATTGCAAATGAGTATCATTTCTCTCACCAACCCCATCTTGGAACACAGTGACCTTTTGATGACAACTTGGTCAAAACGAATATGTATTCACATGAGGTTTCAGCTAGATCACCCAGTCTTTCTGCAGAGGCCTTTCATCAGCACCACCACCACCACCAGAACCATGGCAAGTTGCAGTTTAAAAACACTCTCTAAAGAGCTCTGTAAAATTCTAATAGGCCAATTAAAGGGAGAGAAATTACAGGATCATGTCACGATTTCAACACTATTTTACTTTTTCCTACCTTATTAGCTTCAAAAATGCTGCAAATGACAGACTAGCTAAAACACAGTTTCTTTTTGTTCCACTTTCAATGAGTCTCAGAACAAACTATTTGCTCATATCAGTTTCCAAGCAATCTGTCTAGGCATCCAAGTTTATAAACTAGAAGAACCATTCAAGCCTTGCTTTTAAACACACCCAAACCAAGAAGCTGGTTTAACAGGCTCATTAGGCTCTCTGATTTATTTCTTGACATTTCCAATAAATCACCTTTTTGTTTTTGCGATGTCTTCAACCCTTGCATTGCTAATCATCTGCAGCAGATGCCAAAAGGCTGTGCTTCTGAAAACACACACACAAATCTACTTTTTTCAGACCTCCAGCATCACACACAGCTTGTTTCTGAGCTCAAGTTTTCATCCTCTTTTTTAAGCACAGACATTAACCTCACACTAACCTAAAAAGGACTTGGCTACCACCAGCTCCACACCTAGTATTTTCCAAGTTAGCAGCTCTAAGTCTGCATTCATCCGTTCAGCTGAAGCGTCATACCACAGCCAATATCCAACATACTGCCCGAAACTGTCAGTAATGTCCCCGTACAGAGAGATTTCAGACATGCTTGCTATTTAGTTTCCATGCTCCTAGGTAATTCCCTAATGCCTTTGGTTATTCTCCAGGGCAACATCACCTTTTTACTGCTTGAAATCATGAAAGGGCGGATCAAAGACAAGAATAAATCTTACCTAGGGGTAGAAAAGAAAACCTAATCTATCTTACTTTTTTACTTGATTTCGAAAGCAGTGGGGCGGATAAATGCGAGACTTTCAGCTGTAGGCACTGCAAGTCACAATTTCTAAACAGCAGGGATTCTACACAATTAGAAGAGGTGGGCAGAAGTTCCTTCTGGAAATCCCAGACTACCTTTCCTGGCTGATATTACTAAATATTCCTTGAGCAGAAGATTTGGCTAATGGTCCACCTTTTCTTTTAAGCGAGCATGCCATAACGGTAAAAATGGGCAGACAGGGGCCATTCAAGTAAAATAGATTTCTTTTTTCTCTTATCCGCCTTTCCCACCCAGACCTCCATCCAATCAGTGAACTGAAAATGTAAAACAAACACTGACTTTCAATACATAAAGATGTAGAAGAGGTATGCACCATGCATACTAAAGAACAGGACTCCATAAAGCTCAGTAACATGCAAAGAGAAGTTTTCATGAGAGAAAGGTGTAGATTTAACAGGAAGTACCAGGGGATTTTCTTGAGTGCTTCAGGACTACTTTGATTAGGATGTGTACAAAGCATACCTCCCAATGGACCTCTGATCTGCAGCCAGGGATGAAAGGAGCCGTGAGGCCATGAAGGTACACATCAATGTATTCACATTAGAGCTCTCTATGTAAGCTATGTGGAAACAGAACAGCTCACTGACTTGCCACTCACAGTAGTTCACCACGTGGCACCTCCAAGATTCAGAAGAAAATGCTAAACTTTTTCTCCAAGAAGAAAGTACAAAAAGAAGGATAATGCTCCGGCAGCTGAAAAACCAAACCACTGAGTGAAAAAAAAAATGTTATCACAGCTACAGTACTCATTTTCCTGCAAGAGCCATGTTGTATGGAGATTTGTTGGCTATTTCATGGTATTAGAAAATAAGTATGACCTAACTTAGAAGTTTCTTCATAACTGCCTGGTACCCCAGGTCCCAGACACTCAATTTTGGTTTTGTCTACACGCAGGCAATCCCACCAGCCTGACCAAGACACTGCAGCTGTAAAGCAGAAGGGGGTATTTAGCTCCTTAACAACGTATGACCTAGTGCCAAAATGGTGAACAAAGTTACCGAAGCTAACTTTTCCTCAGAAGTTTAGGCTCATGGGACACCAGACCTTGCAGCCCAGCTGTGCGTTTTGAGCAGCATCACCTCCTACAAAACATCCATTACAAACTACAAATGCTTCTACACAGACCCTTCTTTTCCCCTCCGCTGGAGGCTCAGTGCACAGACCTGCCCTTGCCAGGGGAAGCCTAAGCAGCTCTCTATTTTCAGAGCAGAAACCTAAGGTTCCTTCTTGTCTCAAAGTAATAATGACTTACAAGGGACGGCTAAATGGCAGCTGAAAGCTTATAATGAAATTTTCTGACTAGTCATTTGAGAAATAATTAGCTCCTCATGCCACATTTCCACATCTAGCAACACATTGCAATCGCTCTGTCTACGATTTAGCAGTCCAGCAGCACTATCAGTCAGTCAGTCTGCAAGCAAAATCGGATCTATTCCCTGTCATACCTACCTGTCCACAGCAACACCTCAGTGATAACTGCCTGTTTTTCACATCCTCAGTGGAGAAACTGAAACACCGCACAGGCATATATCCCTCTGAAATCTCTCAGTAGCACTATTTGTATCCCGTTATTCCAGTTTTTCCCACACCACTCTAGCAGAGTGACCTTTTCTTTAATGTTTCATTGTCCTGGCTTCACTCAGCATTCGGTCTAACAGCACGGACTATAAATTATTTCCTTTACTGGGCATTTCCACCAGGTATTGATCACTAATTTATCATTACTTACCGGACACCTAAGTAAGGTGCAAAATACTACAGTCATATAGACTAAGAAAAACTAGTATGTCCTTTCAGCTAAGACACCATTTTCCAGTAGTCCCTGTGAAAGCAAGAAACGGTAAAACTCACGTTTCACAGCTTTCTTGTTCACGCTGGGAGATGAAGATCTCCGAAGCAGTGTCCCAGGAGTGATGCCGTCAAATAACATGCAAACGTCTGAAGGGAGTCTCAGCATTTAGGATTGTATTTTTAATCGTAGCAGAGGATCGCTCCTATTCTGTTCTGCACTTTGCCAGTTGCCAAGGAAAGGTATTGGGAGCTGCATGAGCCCGCATTGTACGGCAGTGCTGCACGATGGCTTAATCTCATTATGTGATAAATAGTCTTGACACTGAATGTGCCATGTGGTGCACGCTCA
Source organism: Rhynochetos jubatus (assembly GCA_027574665.1). Lineage (NCBI taxonomy): Eukaryota > Metazoa > Chordata > Aves > Eurypygiformes > Rhynochetidae > Rhynochetos > Rhynochetos jubatus. Next base: position 27,284,907 of record CM050651.1, read on the forward strand.
ACCGCCTGCTTTAGTCCTTTCCTGGAGTCAGCCAAGAGCGCTGTGAGCTTTGCAAGCCCAGCCCGAGAGCAGGAGCGCAAGAGGTACACATGGAAATTCAGCACATATTAAACAGGGGAGGGCTCGACAGCCAACTGCAAGACACTACAAGGGCTGTGCATAAGGAACTGTGCCATGCTCCCCAGTTTACAGTCATCATCCAGCTGCCCCCTGCTCCTTCCCAGAAGCTTCCCTCTCCCCTTACACCTGGCAGAAGGCAGCATTTGAAGGGACTAATGTGAGTATTCCCATACAAAGACCCACAGACCAAAGGGCAGAGTCAACAACAGTTTCTAAATGTGGTAAAGCCTACCAGTAACAGCCGACCAAATCAGGAGTCGAATCATCATGGCAAGTGACCAGAATTGTTTGTAACATCAACGCTAAAACCTTGTAAATTCTTCAAAATCTGTAAGGTTACCAGATATTAATTAATAGTCAGCTTACTACAGGTCAGAATCTCCACAGTGAAAATAGTAAGCCCTACCATGAGCGTGTTGAACTGCTGTTAATTGTATTTTTGACCTGGCACACTTATAATACATGTAAAAGATTCCTGTGGTTAGTGACTATTCTTTTACAACTGTCCACACATGACAGGCGGGACAGGAAAGGACCTCCCAAACCATTAAGCCCAGCTTCTGAACCTGCATGAGAGCCAACAACACAGTTACTGTCAGACTGTGAAAAAGCCCCACCAAAAGAGCTATTTTAATATTTCCCCTCACCCCCAACCCAGCAGTCCTGAGGCTACCCAGGAACTCCTTACTGTGTTAGATACTGGTTTTCATCCCAGCACAGTCATGAACAGTCTGCACCAACTTACTACTGCATTATTATCCAAAATAGTTCTACTCTCTCCCTGATGTTTACTCACCTGATTTATTTCTATTCAGAGATTATGCTCCTCTCTCATTTTCAACAGAATACACAAAGACAGGTCTGATTTTCTCTTGAGAAAGGACTGAAGCATGGCTGGTTAACTCTAGGCAGCAGTCATGACACACATACCAGGTTACATGGAAAACTAAACAACCCAAAAGCACCTGTCTCTTTTGCTTACCAACATATACATGCCGCTTTTCCTAAGTTTTCATTACTCAAAACCACGACTTACAACATGCCTCCTTACAGCTTCTTGCTGCTTACTTAGTTGTGTCCCCCAACAGAAAAAAAGCAACCTAAGCAAGCCTGCTGGCATCTCTAAACAAGTGTATGTTTTTCTCAGTATCATTTATTATACATTTCTGAAGGATGCAGTTAGCTGATTCCAGTTTGAGCCCTCTGCTCTTCTCCGAGGAGGAGAAGGGGGTTCAGCATCATGCTGCACATGTTAATAATGTTTTACTTTCCAATTAATTTATTGATTTCTGAAGAATTTTTACTTGAACTGTATTTAAAATGGCACCTTCAAGACTTGCCACTAGCACAGAATGGACTTGTATTTCCTGTTTTTGAAAAAAAAAAGTGAATAAAACTGTCTTACATTGGATGCTGAATGGTATCTTTGCAATACATATGAAAAAAATTAGTCCCCAGTCTTGAAACCAGTTACCGATTGAGGGGGGAGGTTGCTACTGTGCTCGCATTCTGAAACTTCATTTTTAGCCAAACTGCAGAACTCCGTCAGTACAAGTTCGTTGACCAGGATTTATCCTATTCACTTCTAAACTCAGCAAATATTACACTGAAGTTACTGAGAAGAAATCAATTTGGGTTCCAGCAATGCTATTAAGATCCCCAATCACTACAGTCAGTTTCTGACTCTCAACGCCCATTTGCAAAGCTCACATTTTAGGACACTTTCATTTAGCTCTTCTGAACACAGACCCTAACCAGGCTTTGTACCTGCAAACATGAAGTAAGAATTCACAGTCCTTTTAAAAGGAGGTACATCACCACCTCCAGACTAAAAGACATTGCAAGTTTTCTCTTTATCCAGGAAGTCCCTCAAACATTTTTCCCTCAGTTTGCCTGCTTCTTAGAAGAAATTAAAAAAAAAAAACCCCACACACACAAAAAACCCCATCTGTGAGAACAGCTGCACAAATATTACAACTGCCAGGGATAAGATTTCTCTCCAGCATCCAGGATTTCTTGGTTTGTGTTTTGCAAGACCACTTAGCAGTGGATAACCACAATGGCTATCCATGCATCTGACATGCAAGTTTGACCTCAATCACGAATAAGAGATAAAAGCTCAACACAAGCCCAACATAGACAAAAACACACACACACAGAAAATAACCAGAAACCCAGATCTTTGAAGGAAGTGACTAGAGGCTCCACCATATAAAAGCTTATACAGCAAATAGGCTGTTTGCTCTAAGCTGTGGACAATCAAAACACCATGGTAGGTACTTTATAATTGTAAGAAGATACATGGCACAGCTTTTTCCTTCATCATTATATCTCATTTAACAACAACACTAAGACCCCACATTACTCAGCACACTTTCCAAGAGAATACTTTGATAATTAGGCAATGATACCATTCATTAAACAGATTTCCAGAAGTCTGTCTTCATCTCCTGGACACATGCCTGCATTCACTTGTCTCCAAATCGCAGCGATCTGTTACGCTCCAACAAGAAATATTAAGAAGGAGTCTTATTATGCTTCGTGCTATATATAGATACATGCAATTCTTATTTCCCAGTCCAAGCCCAAATAGATAAGGTGAATGTGATTAGCACTCCATTACAGGAATAATTACATTAAATTAGCCAGTTCTAAACGGCCATGGTGACACCAAGATTATGCAACTACTGTAGACAGCAGAGTCCCTCAAGGTCTAGAGATCCGCTGAAACTTCTTTTTTCCCCAAAATACTGAATTATCAGCCATTTTAGCCGGGTGGGGCAATCGCCACATCAAGCTGATCCACAGAGGAGGATTTGAAGAATGAGAAGCAAAGCTAATTATCTGCTGCCTCTGAATCATTTTTCTTTCTCGAGGAACCCAAGAGGGGCCTTAAGCATACTTTAAGTCACCCTTGACTGCACTACTCTCCCACTTGCTAAACAGTCATTTAGCACACTGGGATTGTCAGAACACGGTAGCACTTCAGCTTCTTCTTTTTCCACCTGCGCAGTGCCAGCTGCCAAGCAGGGTATGTAGAGAAAGACTCCCTACTTGAGTAAGCTTCAGGCTGTTTGGTCCACTAAATTCACGTGATCCGCTCTTGTGATTCATTTTCTACATACTTATCCTGTAAGATTCTGCCTACACATCCCCACAGCACATCTTGGAAACAAGGTGGTGATCTTTAAAAATCAAAAGCACAAAGATTCATCGCAAGTTGCTTTGCAACACCAGCTCTTATCCTTCCCTCGTGTCCACCAATTTCCCACTGAACCAGGCAAGCCTTCCCATATAGCAGTGGTCTCCTGTGGTCATTCAGCTCCTTTCCATCAAGCCACAAACAGATTATCACATGGTTTTTTCTCCCACTCCCTAAGTAACATCCAAAAAAAAAAAAAAGAAGGTCAAATATGAACAAATGAATGGCTACAATGGGATGGAAAGAGTCCACCCAGCCCAACATTCCATCTCCAACTGTGACTAAAGTAAAACCTCAGGGACAAGCAGGATAGCTAAGACAAGCACCCAACAATACTTTCAGCTAGCTACCCCTTAAAACTGGGGTTTCCCTTTACTAACCACAACATTCTCTGGCAAGTATTTATGCATCTTAATTACACCTTATTCTTACATCTTGTGCACAGTACTACCTCCTTTCATTTGTTTTGAGCCTGCCACCATCACTCCTGGATTCACCCTGAGATTCCTGTACTGGAAAATAAGGGAAGAATTGCCCCTGCTCAACCTTTCCCTGCCCCTTGTTAATGTAGTCATCTCAGTAATCTCATTTCCAGGCTGAAAAGTTCCTGCCTGCTAAACTGTTTCTTGGACAGAAGCTGTGCTGTATCCTAGACCGTTCTTGTCACCCCTTTAAAAACCTTTTCCAGTTTAAGCTGCAAACTACTAGCACTTTCAGGCAGCCAAGGTGTCACCTCTATCCTTCACGTTTTTCTTCTCACAACAGAAGATGTGGTAGATGGTGGGGGGCTTAAAGAAACAGCTAGAAGAGGCAGCTTACGGAATATCCAGGATGCTGCCACTTGAGCTGAGGTCGCATCATCTGAGTAAGGATTAACTGGAAGGCTACTTTCTCTGCCTACTGAAGGAGCACTTTACCTCCTTGCAAAACAGCTCAAAATATGGCAACAGCCAACACATTTTGGCCCAGACCACACTAACACAGGAAAAAAATAGGTTTGGTTCTCCCAATTAGTGACGTCTAGCCGGATCTTACTGCCTCCCAGATACAGGCAAATTGCTGGGGGTTTGCATTTTACATTTTATAACACTTCATGGTTGTTCAATTTCGCGGGCCAAAACAGCAGTCTCGTTAAAATTTAAGCCGCTCTAAAAGCAAAGGCAGATGAGGGCAAAGGATGACAGGAACACACCAGCTACTTCTTGGAAATAACAGGGATAAAAACCTATTAATTACTATTACAGAAAATTGCAAAGAACTAAACATAAGAAAATGAAAGGTATTTCATTAGAAGAAACTATATAAACATTGCAAAAGAATTCAACACATGTTGCTGAAGCTTGTCTCATTGAGCTGTAGAGCATGAAAGCCCCTCCAAACTAACCAGTACAACAGTAAACAACCTAAGTTTGTTAAAGTTAAAAGCACTGAGCTCCTGTGCTCCTTCAAGGCCCCTGGCTTGGCGGAGCAGGACATTTTCATTAGGGAAGCTCAATGGAACAAGAGCTGAGCCAAACAGACAAAATTAATTCAATCAGGTAAGTCAAAAATCCTGACCATAAACTTAAAAGCATCATACTGCAGGTGGTTTCTAGTTTCAGAGGAACTATCTTATTTTGCAGTTCAGCCAATGACTTGGAAGAAACAAGAAAAAAATAAGATCACGTCTGAAAAACTGTGCAGGTGACAAGTACCAGGGAAGCCATTATTACAAAGAGGAAAGGCACGCGACAGCCATCTGTCCACCAGTCTGTGTGCTCTTGCTCAGCAGACACACAAGTTGTGAACAACTTAGAGTACCTGAGAAGATGCTCCTGAGCGAAAATACAAGGTTTGTGTTCAACACAACAGCCCCACCTCCAGCGCCATCACCAGACTATCTAACAAGGAGAAAGAAAGTATACAGATCATTGTGTACCTGGATTTCAGAGGACCACACCCTAAGTATTACCTCCAGTGATGGAATTCAAACATAGCAAAGCATTTTGGAAAACTGGAGAGCATTTTTAAAAAGATGGGCATAATTAAAGAACAGAAGAACGTAATGAAGGAACTCTATTTTCCACTTCTATGAAGAGAAGGTAAAGAATAAGATAATAACTCTAGAGGGAGCAGAAGTTTGGATAGAGAAGGCTTTTAAACATACAAAGAGCTAATAAGAACCAGACCTAACAAAGCTTGTAGTTAAATACAGTCAAATAAAACAAGGGGTAAAACACATAAATTAAGACTGATGATAATTACACCAATTAAAACAGGATACATTTTGAAAATAAATGATCTAGCTTAAAATGGGAGTTAATCAAGGGCCCCTATGGTTCATTATGAATTCATAATCAATTAAATACAAAACAAATTTACAGCTTCAATCCTTACCATCAACACTTTGATCACCCTGGCAAAATAGTGAAGTAGAAGGAAAGAGTCAAGAAACGTACAGAAGCTGCAGAACAGGAAAACTTTCTCAGCACGCAGCTCCTCGCCCCAAGATCAGCCACTGACAGACTGGCCACCACAGCTGCCTTATGGGCACATCATGGGGGTACCTACTGGAAGCGAAGATGACAAAACCATGAGGCTTGGGAGGCATCAGCTGCTGGCTGTTCTACCGAGGCTGAGACACCACAGGGACCAGAGCGAGCTGCTTCGTAACACCATCCAGCTACTTCTGGGAGCTCACACACAGTGCCCTGGCAAGGCAGCCTCTCCTGGATCTCACAGTACCGCTGCCACGTAAGGCTGTGAGCCCTCCCCGCTGCTACGGGCTGGAATTTCAGCACCATTTGATCACATCTCTGCAGATGAAGAGTCTTTATCTGTCTCAACACAGGGCTTGTTGATCTCTGCTGCGTGCCTGAAGCTGAACTACACCCATCTTTGAGATGTCTTGTATTTTCATACTCCTTTGAGTGCTATGGAACCAAGCCACCTTTTCTTCCCCAATTTCAAAAAAAGTAACCTAATCAAGGCTTTTTAAATAAATGCAGGCAATAACCATAAAAACCAATTCTAACTTGAAATCCTTGCTGTTAGCGTACTAACAGAAACTAACATAGACCAAATCTCACCACTAGCCCTTTCTGTAATCTTACACTTAGGAAGAGAATCTAAGCTGGAAATCTGGCCCCTGTTGTCTTTTTAAGTTTCTGTTCCTCCCAAGACTGGCAGTGGAGTAACAAGTCTTTATGAAAAGCTGTGTGTTTCCTTATCGTCCAGCAGTATCAGCCCCTCGTCCTACCTGGAGTCCTCAGCCTTACAGAAAGCCAAGTTCCAAACAGGTAATGAAGAAAACTTATACCAGATATTCTCCTTCACTGTTTTTCTTGGTTTAGAATGCCAGGAGAAGACAACCTCTTCTTTTTCTTTTTGGCTGAAAGCAAGACAGTTTACAACACAAATGCCACCTCAATATGACAGTGTCGCACCCTGTTCCAAGAGGTTATTTTAAAAAAAAATTCGTGTCAAGCATTCCCTCTGCCCAATATAGATAGCTCCAGGAATAAAGCATACTTCCGAAGGCCATCAGGTCACGATAAACACTAAACAGCCTGCAGAGAAGACAGCTAAAGTTAATAGGATGTAAATCACTTCAAACTACACATGGTGAATTTCAACTCCCCCTTTTTTTCCCCACCTGTGTGTTTTCAAAAATCAGATACTGATTCAAGTGGCAAGAGATGAAAAGGTCCTCAGAGATGCCTATAGCTGCTCACGGAGCTCGCAGGGGTTTTCTATTCTAGTGGCTTATGGAGGACAACCGTGTCAGTTCAAACTATCATTTGTGAGGCAATTTCCCTTAAGAGACCTTCATTTCTAACTTTCTAAACTCCATCTTCAGAAAACTGAACATAGCTATAGTGCCACTAATAAAAGCAATCTTCACGCACCAGCCTGCAAACACAGGAGAGGAACATCTCTTCAAGGAATAACCCACAGCCTCCCTCTCGCTTATGCCCAGAAGCCCGTTGCCACGCAGCGCGAAGAAGTTGTGCCTTCCATGCAGAATCATGCTGTTAGCTGAATGTTTTACTTGGCTTTATATTTTTATACTTTCTGTGGGGTTTAGGGTTTTTTGGGGGTGTTTTTGAGGGGGCACACTATTTGTTCCAAACTAAACCTATCTAATTTAATTAAAGAATGAAAGCCAAGTGAAAATAAGACAAGAAAAAAGCAGCTGACAGGACAACAATCCAAGAAGAGGCAGACAAATAACTTCAGACATCATACACAAAGTAACACGAGTTGCAAGTACATTTATTTTTCACACAAGTCACTTTATCACGTACTAGAAGATGCCTTTTGCAATCAAAAAGCCTGCCACAACATGAAAATTTCACGGGAGTACTGGAAACAAGTACTTTACTCTCAGTTCTTCCTTCTCTCTCCCTCTGCTTGTAACTCTGCATGCCTCTGTGAGTATGAGATGCCACTGAAATGTTTTTTAGCTAGGACAAGATGCTTTGCTCCTGATATTGATAAATCCTCCTTCCCTTAATTCTTACCTCAAGGGGAATCCTTTTCCCCTGAACGTGCAGAAGTTACTGTTAAACAGAATTCAGAACAGTATCAGACAAATTCAGTGTTACGAAGTCACTACGCCACACAGACATAGAATCTGGTTTCTTATTTCTACCTATACAGGACAAGGGTACCGATCTGAAAAAACCCTGCTGTTCATTTCCAGCCATCTGTTGTAAAAATGTTTCTAACATCACCAAACGTGAATTCTTTACTACTCTCCACTCTGTTGAAAGAAGTGACAACATACTTGCACATTATGGCTAAGAAAGACAGTGAGGCAAATATTCCATACAAGCACAGTGGAGGGAACAAAAAGACAATTACTCCCTTATATTAAAAGGAATCCACTCGGTACCTCTAAAAATCCACTGAAGATTCTCTAACTCTTTTGTGATTACTATGTCCCTACTCTAAAGACCGTCCCGGTGCGGACCTTCTCTCTGAAAGCCTGTTACAGATACGTGTAGAGCAGGGGGAAGATTTTAAGACAACCATCACAAATCCAAAGATGAACATTAACATGGAGATTGCAGAAAACGCAAAGGGCTTTTACTTTCATTTAAGCCACCAAGCAGTCACATTACATCCTCTGCACCCCTGAACCCAACAAAAAGGAATCCGGTTCTGAAGTATTTCAAGCACACTTAAAGATGCCCCCACACATCCCCTCCCCGGCAGACAAGGGCAGCCGTAACACACACAGACAGCTGAGGCGGCCGCTGCCCTGGTCTGCAGCGATTGTCTGGCCACACGTTTTGTCACCAAGATAACAATCGCGTCGATGTTACCTACCCTGTTAGCTGCAGAGCTGACCCAATCCAGCAAGAGCTCCAGAACTGCCTCGGACCAGGGCTCCTACCTTCCACAAGCAGGGTTGATAGTCCCACCCATAAACGCGGCGGCTTCTCCGGACAAATTCGGCAACACTGACAGCTTGTTTCAGCTCGGCTACACTTACAAGTTTCTTTTCCCGCCCCCTCTCCGCGCCGCTCGGTCGGTCAGTGCGCACACAGGGCTCCCACCCGCTGAGGGCAGCTCCGCGCTCCCGCCGTATGACCCTCGAGAGAGCCCAGCCGCTGCGCGAGGAGCAGCCCGCCGAGTCAGAAGGCGCGGGTCTGCGTGAATATACAGTACGAGAGGCTGAAGGGCCTCCCGGGGCCAGCCCTCAGACGCAGACCCGCGTTTCACGTTTCATTGGCAGCTGGCAGCTCCGGAGCGCGCCAACAGCACTGCTGCTGCGCCGGGAGGAACCCGGCTGCCTTCCCGGACTCCTGCAGAAGCCCCGGGGCCCTGACACCCTCCCGTAATTGCCACTGGACTTGCCGCTGTCGGTGCTACACACCAGGGTCGGCACGCTCAGGGCAACGGTCCAGCTGGTTATATACACACACGGCAGCGACTTGATGGCGCCCTTGGGAAAGGGGCAGCACACGTAGGATGCGGCCACCGACAGACACCCTGGGACCCTACACAGACTTTTGCCGCCCTCCCTCCCCTTCTCTGTTTTTGACTGTGATGCCTCTTTAGTCAACTAAACGCGCTCTAAGCGGTCTTGACTCACCTGCTTTCTACAGGCTGCAACTTCGTACAGTGGTCTGGTGAAGGTGGAGTAAGGGTTTTACCTTGCGTGGGCCTGATGGAGGTCGCCATGGGACCTGTACAAGGAGGGCCGTGTGCTTTCACTGCAGGCCCAGCTCTGACTCAGCTGCGCAGCAGAACTCAGAATGGCAGTTATGATGGAAACTGCAGCTGGAATTGGGTTTCTGCAGCTGCCATTCCCGCTCGGAATGACGTGACTGTCGTCTGCTCCCGGGTGACTTAGTGAGCGTGAGGCTACACTCTTCTTCATACTCAGAGATGGCAATGAATGATGAGTAACGTCCGACCTCGCACCCACCACCCCATTCCAGCACACCAGGCCCCACGGTACTGGTTTTAGGGGGAAACACAACCTCCCTCAGAAAATCCTCATTGCTCTGTGTTAGCGGTCTCTTCCTGATCCCCATCAGGAGACAAAAAGCAGTCTCCAATAGTGTACTGCAATGAGATCATAACAAAAAATTACTGCTAATAATAGTTGAAAACAGCACAACATTACACTTTCCAGCAAAAGCAGGGTTCTGCATGCTGTACACACTAAGAAAGCCCTGCCCATTTTCAACTACACCTACCAGGCACATGGTGTTCATCTAATGACTGGAGCTGGCAAATCTGTAGGAGCTGGAAAAGTATGACCCAGAATCTCAGCATCTGATGAGTGTGCAGCTTGGACAGACCTAGACACACTCCCACTGCCTTCCCTCTCACAATTCTGTGTAAGCTGGTTCCAGCTCCACCCAACATGACAGCACTAAAATTCCTGAATACTGCAAGAATTAGTTACAGCCTTTTGAAAGCAATCAGTTTTCTAACAATTCCCTCAGATCTGTAAAATTTTTCAATCGATGAGGTGTGCAGAACATTTGTATACTGTAATATATGACACGTTATAGCTTGCAGTTGTGAAAATGGCATACCACTGCGTTGGAGCAGCTTCTACTTTTAACAGGAAAAAAATTCGTTCAGCTGCCTGGTTATCCATGCTGAATCCAATCTCTGAACTCTGCCTCTCACTAATGCTGCAAGAAGGACTGAGACTTGCAGCAGCCAGCCCAGATATCAGTGCATGAATGAAGGGGAATACCCAAGACGCTTTCCTCACCCTCCCTACTCATCATGAGATAGACAGCCAGAAAAGAGAACTAAGCAAGCCGCTCAGCACGAGGGCTGGTCCCTGCTCCTGTGCCTGGAGGAGAAGTCCACAGAGATAAAACGAGGAGGAGGCAGAGCAAAGCCATCACTGTTATGTCTCAGGAAATTCAGACACGAGGCCCTCAGCATCAGGGACGCAGCACGCTGCGCCCCACCAAAACACAGCTTGTCCCAACAACCACCCCTGTTTGAAGAAAGCACTGAGTCTTGCTGACACTATGCCAGTGTGTTTTTTCAAAGATTAAACAGGGTATACCGATACGTGGCTGCTCAGGAAGAGAAAGTAAACATGCACAAAGTTTAGATGGGGAGGAGGAGGACAGAATTAAACAGACGCAGAGCAGGATACCTGTGCTGGCCTTCAGTTTGGTTAGCTGCCAAATGCAGGCTCACAAGGGAGAACAGCCAGAATGACATACTAGAAAAAACATTTTTTAATGGTCTGGAAAGCCTTCCACCATCAAGAACCGTGCCTGCTCTGATGAGGTGCCTGTACATATGGGAGCCTCACTTTATGCATCACAGTAATTGACATATATAAAAATTTAACTCAGGCACTTCTGTAACTTTCGTCTCCACAGCTCTTTGTCTTTTTTTTTTTTTTTTTGAACAACAGCCATATTAACACATAAGACCTCTTGTTTAAATTATAGGAAATTACTGTTTTATTACTGCACTGTTCTCTTAAGAGAGAAGTAAACCCAGGGAAATTTCCAGCTACAAGAGTGCAAGGAGAGGAGCACAATGTACTTCCTAAGCACAGAGATGCCAGCTGCAGGGCAGACTGAACTGCTGGCTGCAGCCATGTGTCCATGCAGACCTTCCCAGTCCTGCACCAGACCTGCTCATGCACAGCAGAAAGCTCCCAGCCTTGTGCCCACAACGCAGGCATTTTCAAAAACTGAACTGCAAAGCCACTCACAGCCTTGAAGAACTGCACATTTGAAGTTTGACTATGAATAAATAATTACCACGATAACAATGAGGAGGCCCTTCATAGTCAGATTTACTTACTAACGTATTGGTGGTCCTTCACTACTGTTCTTTCTCCCTGCAGTGGCTACGGTTTGCTAGCTGATACCCTTGTAAAGCTGAGTAAAACAATTCATATTTGCAGCTTTATGAACTCATTTGTAAGACACATTGAATCCTTCAGCCTGAGTTGTCTTCTCTACATGTACATCATCAATATCCAGTCATTCCTTAGCTACAGTAAGGAAAGGCCAGCAGGAGCAGGTCTGTGACTGGAAACATGTTTATCCAAGTCCATGCAATACATTATAAAGGCTAAGAAAAGCCTGGTTTGGTGCTGGTAGATATCCAGCTAGTTTTCCATGCCAAGACTGCTCCTATCTAACTCCTTGGATACTAGACCTGAGTAGACTGAGACACTTCAAAGACTTGATCTTTGCATGGCAAGAAACTAAGATTTTTAATCTTTCCCTCTGGCAGAAAAACACTTTTTTTTTCCCCAGAACATCTAAAGGGACAAACCAGAAGCACTTCACCAATCAACCAAACAAATGGGAAGGATGAAATCTGTATTTGCACAGGACAGTTTGGGTCTGCTCCATTTGCTGTTTCCCTTTGGGCAAATGTGCTCCTTTGGCAAGTGGGGTCACTTAGTTGGGGGTCAAGAGTACCTTAGTCAAGTTCCCTCTTCCTTGCTTATCTTCACAGGTTGGAAAAGACCTACAAGATCATCCAGTCCAACCACCACCCCAACACTACCGTACCCACCAGGCCATGTCCTCAAGCGCCACGTCTACACGGTCCTTGAACACCTCCAGGGATGGTGATTCCACCACTTCCCTGGGCAGCCTGGTTTTTCCTGAAAGAGTAGAAATGTAGAATTTCTTATGTAGAAATGGATCTGGATTACTGCTACCCCTGAACTACTTACTGTCCACTGCTAAGCCTCTTGCCCTTAAGGACTTTTATACCAGCAGAAGTGGCAAATTGACTTTGTTGCTGTGTGCAGAGCCTCGCCTTCTCACTCGGTCACTGCAGAAGGCGTAACAGGTTATTTGTTTTAAATCTACTGCTGAAGTTACCTGTGTGGCTGTTAACACCTGAAGATATATGCTGAAAAGTTCTGACCCGCAGGAGCCTGAACAGTGAAAAAAGAACTTCATCAGTAAGTCAGACTTACTTTGCAGGCATTTTCTGATCTAGCAAGAGTGGGTTTGCACAGCTTGTGGACTTCATAAAGTATGTATCGCAGACTCACTCATCCTCTGTGTGTTCATGTATGTACATATACAAATACAGTCTTTGGAACAAGGCTTCTCTGCAGACATCACTGCAGTCTGGTGAGCAAAGCAGGAAAATGTATAAGCACAAAAAAACTACACCTTACTCTGTGTAACTAAAGCCAGAAGGCATCTGCTGCCCTTGCAGCTGCTGTTGGCTAATTCTGATGGCAAAGGCCATACTGAATTCACCACACATTTCAAGAAATATATTATCCTTTTCTCAATGGTTATGTTGTGTGATAGAACAGGTTAGACAGTCCTTTCCCATTTTTAGTTTCATGGAAATCAGTTCACCGCATCCTTAACTCACAGATGAAATCTCTGCAATGCCTGGAATACTTTGGAAGAGAAGGATTTCTAAACACTATTGTTTTAACTTTTGTTGGATATTTTTGAGTACTGGCTCACCACTATTTCCTTCTTTTATCCAATATTACAGCTGTCAATAAGGAAAGAACTGGAATATAATATAGCAGGTTTCAGCAAAATTTAAGGCCACATGTTGGAAAATATAACCACAGCTCACTGAATAAATATTCTTCTGTATAATTGGTCCCCAGCAAGAAAAGGACAAGCCACACGCAGAATTAATCAACAACACCTTGAAAAGTGGCTTAAATATTTACTGCTTCCATAGGGAGAGATTCTGCAAGATGTTTCCCAAGTGAGTAAAGCCAATAGTCCTGAAGCACAGACATGCAAGTGCTCAGAGACAGGATCAAAACCTGACACATCTGAAAATGGATTGAGAAGATCATCCCTACACATATAGGAAACTTCTACTCACACTCATCAGGAATATTTGGATAATTTGTGCATCTTCAAATCTATCAAAATCTAGCTGTCCAGCTGGGAATCATTTTATCTCAAAGAATCCACAGGCATCCAGCCACTTTCACATCCGCTTCCCTCAACTGCAGTAAGATATTCTTCATCACTATGTAGATTTTCTGCTTTCCCTGACTTACAACTTCCAGCTCTGTGCTTGGCCACTGAACCTCACATGCAACTTTCAGTTGCACTCAGCATCATAATTCCTAACTACACGTTCTGTTTTCCAGTCTAGTGGACTAGGACTAGTGTAGGACTCTTAAGATGTGCATGTCACGTATCATGTCACATAGGAGAACCATAATACTGCCTTTCAAAAAACGGTTTTACATCACTTCCCTCTTCTTTCTGTGCAAGTTCTCAGAATAACCTAATGTTAAGTTTGGACGTCAGTAACCTGATTTAACTGTGTTCTGACTGAGGAGAAGATGGTCACCCTAATTCCTTCGAACTGAACAGGAAGACACAGAATAGAGCTTCAATAGCTATAGTGATGGTTTATGGTGCGACAGATGAATGTAGAAATATAGAAAACAAGACAACCAAGGTCAGGTAGATCAGCAGAGAGCTTTAAAACTAATGTTTTTGTTTAAGCACTCAGTAACTACAAGATTTGACTCTTTCACATGGCTGTTGCCAGGATCTCAGATTAGATCTGATTTTACGCCACTTGGCTTTGATTTCCTAAACATCTTTCAATATTGCTCCAAGATTACGTTGGAATTAGCCCTTACTAGCATAAACACATTATTCCTTCCCAGACATAAAGCAAATTTCATTTGGACTCACAGGACAGGCGGAAGGTAACTGACCTTGGATCTCTGGCAGAAGCACAGAACACAAACATATGTATTGCTACAAGGGATGGCAGCAAGTCGGAACGAATAAAAATAAAATCCCCCTCTCTATTGTAGCCATTCCAACAGTGAATCTTGATTTACTATTGTAAATCAAAGCTCAAACCACCAAATTCTGGACGCTGTTTACACAAGACATTTTAGAACAGTATGTTTTACTTCTGTTCCTTTCTATATAGAGAGTAAAACCTTCAAACATACAGACAGCATGGATTTTCTTCTCGATTTGACAATGGACATTTTGTAGAGACCTTGGTGCCATGCAAAAATAATGTTGGTTTTTTCTAAATACATTCAAAAACCACAAGGAATGGGATCTTCCTAGAAGCTGAAATTCACGTGGAATAAAAGCTTTTTAGCCTGTCCCTCTTGGGAACACTGACATTGAAAAAAAAAATCTTCCCTGTAAAAATAAATATCTACACTTAAATTCTACAATATATTACATAAAACTCATTAGCTGTCCATTTAGTAGCTGCAGCAGCCTAGCTGAACTTAGCAAAAGCAAAAACATTAGGTGTCAGGTTTATTTTGGTGATACACTTTAGATGTATATAGACAAGAATGCAAGTATAACTTAATAATAGTTATATTCCTGATACTATGTTTAAATGCATAGCCTCCCAACCTGCTCACAGATACAGACCCTGTGCAACTCCACTTTCATAGGCAACATACCAGCTTAAGCAGTACCGTAAAACCAAGCTATACGAGCTCAGCAGATACCACCATTGGCCAAGCAATCCTCTCAGGTCACTAAGAAGTGAATGTTATTCATCAACAGCAAACAGGAGCTCTGGTTGACACTGCCTCTTAATAGGCTGGATGGAAAACCAGAAACACCCACCCAGTAAAGCTATCACAGTTAAGTCAACAGGTAAAGAATTCAGAAAATGCTCAACAATGAAATTATGTGTCTCAGTGTCTGTATTTCACAAGCCCCGTGGCTTCTACGGAGCTGTCTGCACACCCTGGCCAGAGGGCACTCATTCACCTGTCAAGACTCATCTCCGAGTAGAAATATGAAAACATCACAGAGAACATCCTCCTGGGGTGTTCTTGTGCTCCTTCCTATGCTTTCTTGTAACAAAAAGCTTTTACAGCAAGTGTGCAGGTACATTTATTGCAATTTGTGTCCATTTAAATATCCCCGAGTCCAAACCTATCAGAGCAATGCTGCTGACATCTGCAGCAAAACATCACCCTCTGAGTCAGTAGCGGTTTTGTTACGTCAGTAAAGCACAAGGATAGAGAGGGAGGAAATCAGTGTCTCAAATAGCTTTCATTAGAAAATGCTTGTATTTTTAGCTGAGAAAACGAACTCAACCATGGCACTGTATTTTACCCTGGTGGCACATGAAAAGGAAGAACCTAACAGAACTAAAGCTTACATCGACACAGATTCCCCAGGGGCAGTCCCGACCTGTTCAGCTGCGGCTCTGAAGGGTGACAAGCCTCACCATATGAGCTACATCATTTAAGACCAAAGGGAAACAGAGGTAAGACGAACATGACCAGATGACAACAAAAAACAAGAGAGCAAGGCCTAAACACAATCGTCACACAATTTGTCCACAAAGAGACAAGTTTAGTCACCATAGACAAATCAGAAGTTTTGGTTTAAGACTTGCATAAGGCAGTGAAAAACCCACATGCAGCATTTCTTGGTCAGCTTTCATTATTGAGCAAAAGTAACAAGGGCCATGGACACAAATTACTGTTTCCATATTACTAAAGGATTATTTTAAAGAATGCATCAGAGGACTGCTAAAATGCCTTGAACTGATCCAATAAAGCTACTGTGTCAAGACTGCTACTAACAGAACTTGCACAATGCCTTACAGACTGACCATACCATTTCCCAGATCGTGCAAATCTCATAGTCACAGATGTTCTTCCAGGTGCAAGTATTCTTTCTAGTCTTACCTCATTACGTCATCACAGATCTATGATGATGTAATGAGGTAAGACTATCATGCTTCAACTATCATGATAGCAATTGTCACAGGTTAGGTGTCGTGAATATATAATACTTGCATGAAATCTGGACCTATTATCACCAACATATTGCCTGGACATTGCTTGCAACATCTATACTGCAATAACTTAATTGCGTTCCTGAAACATCCATCACCCCTTTCTTCAAGGACAGATGCACATAGGCTACATCAAGGGCTGATAACATCCACCATTTTACTACTTCAACAAATATTTCCAGATATGTTAGCACTTCCTACCCCTCTGGGTAGCTTAACCTGTCAGCGTGACATTGACTAATACAACAAGGTGTATTATACTACTGATTTGCATCTACAGCACACAGTATTTGATGATTTCCTCAGAATCCTTCTAGGAGACTCACTGGCTTTTTGTTCATGTTATGAATAGATTTTTACTACCCTAGCACTGAAAATGATATCATTACATCTGCTGTTCCCTTCTTTCATTTGGCTTTTGTACTGGGTTTTGCCAGGAGAGAGTTAATTTTCTTCACAGTGGCTGGTATGAGGCTCTGTTTTGGATTTGCCCTGAGAATAGTACTAATAAGCTGGTTTTTAGCTGACGCTGGGGAGTGTTTGCACCAATTCAAGGACTTTTTCAGCTTCTGATACTGCAGTTGCATTCCCAACTTTTCATTACAAACAGCGGGGGGGGGGGGGACGATGACACAGCTCAGCCAGCCAACCCAAACTAACCAAAGGAGTACTTCATTCCATAGCACGTCATGCTCAGGACATAAGCGAAGAGTGGGCCAGGGGGCCATGGCTCCTTTGCTTGCTTGTTAGCTTGTTCATTCATTAGTGAATGGGTGGGTCAGTTGGCTTTGCCTGCTGTGCTGTCACTTGTGGGGCTCACTCACACTCTGCTGCAGTTACTCTTGGGCTCTCTGGCTCTGACTCTTACTACTCAGGACCTGGCTGTTTACTGGTCAGCAGGTGGTGAGCAGTTGTATCATAGGTTTTATTTTCTGTTGTTTTAATTACTTATTAGTAGTATGGTTTATATTTTTAGTATCACTATAATATTAATTTATATTCAATTATTAAATTGTTTTTATCTCAGTTCAGGAGCTTCCTTGTCTTTTCTTCCAATTCTCCTCCTCCACTGGAGCGGCTGCGTGGTACTTCATTGCCAGCTGAGGTTAAACCATGACAGTCCTTTTTGGTGCCCAATGTGGAGCTCGAAGGGTTGAGATAAGGACAGGTCTGAGTGTTAAAATGGAATTGTGATAAGTATTCATTGTAGTGATGTGGTGGTGGCTTATCAGGCCGTTGATTTCTTGGTTCTTTAAGTTGTTAATAGAACAGTGGGTTCTGCTGTCCTATGTGTTCCTTTTACCCGGTTGAAGCGTCTTGTTTGACTGGTCAGTGTGTTACTGGTTTTGGGAGCAACCCAGCATCTGTACCCCGGTGCTTTGTGAGCCATCTCCTGGAGACTTTCACTAATTACACCTTTTCCTCCTCGGAAACTCAGTCTATAGAGGAGAAATTATTCCAATACTTCCCCCCTTCTCTCAGGCCAGTGGCACAAGTGTATGAGTATTTTGGAAATTTTTCATGGTCTGGAGTGCCCTATGGCCAGGGATCAGCTTGTTTTGGAATGTTCTCCTGATCTGGTTTAAAGTTAAAGAACAGTTTGGAAATGCTGCCCCATCAGCTACTGGTGCTCTGACCCCCTGCAATGGTTGCTGCAGCTACTCCACCCCCCACGGTGACCCCAACTGCTGCGCAGGGCACTGCGGCCAAGCCAAGCCCGTGTGCCAGTGGCCACAGCATCAGTTGCCCCAGTATAGGAAAAGCAATTGACTTGCAAATCAGCTGTCTGGAAAAGGAGGAGGCAGCAGGGCTGTCATGAGAGACAGGAGGCAACAGAACAAGTAAGCACTTGATCTTTATCCCTGAGTAAGTTATGGGATATCGAGAGATTCTGGCTGTCATCCAGGTGAACATATTATGGCCTGGCTGCTGTGCTGCTGGGATAACAGGGCCAGTAGCATGGAGTTAGAGGGCCAGGCAGCTGGGGTCACGTGCTGGAGAAAGAGGCGTTGACAAAGCAATTGGAAGGAGGACACAAAATGTAAGCCTCTGGAGATGACTCCTGACCAGGGTGAAGGAAAGGCAGCCCTTTAAGGAAAGTGTGCCACATCAGCCAGGCAAATGGACCACCACGGAGAAAGGTATCCAGTGCCTGAGGGAACTGGCTGTGCTGGAGATGGTTTATTGTGACCCGACCAATGCACGGGCACCCACAGATCCTGATGAAGTTCAATGCATACGACCCATGTAGTGGAAATTACTATGGAATGCACCATCCTCATTAGCCAGTGTGTTGGCAGTAATGACCTGGAAAAAGGATGAGGCACCGACAGTGGATGAGGTGGTTCGCCAACTCCAGGTATATGAGGAAAGTCTCTCTTCCCCCATACAGGCCTGTGTCTCAGCTGTGAAGAAACTACCAGACATAAGAGCCAAAACTGTCTCAGGAGTTTAAGCAATTCAGAGAGGAAATGTCCCAATCCCCACCTGCACGAACCAGTATCTCTGCTATTAGGAGTAAGCATTCCTCCACTCAAAGAAGGGAATACATCAAGTATCCATCACAGCATACCCTGTGGTTTTACCTGACCAGAGAGAGGCCATGAGGATGCAGGATGGAAAATCTACCTTGTTTCTAGAGGAACTACTATGTGAATTGAGAGGGAAAAAATTCACCAGCGGGGATTCATCCCTGGAAAACTGCTGCTCCAGTCTCCACACAGGATGGAAGACCTGACCGGAAGACGAGCAATAATCCGTTTTTCCAAGACATGAGTGGACCATGCTGTGGTCAGTACTAGAGGGGCCCTGCCTTCAGCCAGGTGGTGGAAAGGGACAACTGTGTTTACTGGACTGTGTGATTTCAGTGGCCTGGCACATCAGAGCCCCAGGAGTACAGAGCTCTCATGGACACGGGTGCACAGTGTCCCCTCATGCCATCAAGCTATAAAGGGGTACAGCCCATCAGTATTTCCAGTGTGACTGGTGGATCTCAGCAACTGACTGTGTTGGAGGCTGAAATAAGCCTGACTGGGAAGAAGTGGCAAAAGCACCCCATTGTGACTGGCTCAGAGGCTCCATGCATCCTTGGCATTGACTATCTCAAGAGAGGGTACTTTAAGGACCCAAAAGGGCACCAGTGGGATTTTGATGTAGCTGCTTTGGAGACAGAGGACACTGAGCAGCTGTCTGCCTTGCCTGGTCTCTCAGAGGACCCTTCTGTTGTGGGATTGCTAAAGGCTGCAGACCAACAGGTGCCAGTCGCTACCACAACAGTGCACCAGCAACAGTATCACACCAACCCAGATTCCTTGATTCCCATCCAGAACCTGATTCATCAACTGGAGAGCCAAGGGGTGATCAGCAAAACCCACTCACCCTTGAACAGCCCCATCTGGCCAGTGTGTAAGTCTGACAGAGAATGGAGATTGACACTGGACTATCATGGCCTGAATGAAGTCACGCCACCACCAAGTGCTGCCGTGCCAGACATGCTGGAACTCCAGTACCAATTGGAGTCAAAGGCAGCCACGACTGACATCACTATTGTGTTTTCCTCAATCCCTTTGGTGGCACAGTGTAGGCCACAGTTTGCTTTCACCAGGAGGAGCATCCAGTACACCTGGAATCAACTACCCCAGGGGTGGAAGCACAGTCCTGCCATCAGCCATGGACTGATCCAGACTGCACTGGAACAGGGTGCAGCCCCAGAACACCCACAGTACATTGATGATGTCATTGTATGGGGTGACACAGCAGACGAAGATTTTGAGAAGGGGAAGAAGATCATCCAAATCCTTCTGAAAGCTGGTTTTGCCATCCAGCAAAGTAAGGTCAAGGGGCCTGCACAGGAGATCCAGTGCTTAGGAATAAAAAGGCAAGATGGACATCACCAGATCCCAATGAATGTGATCAACAAAATCCCAGCTCTGTCCCAGCCAACGAGCAAAAAGGAAACTCAAGCTTTCCTAGGTGCTGTGGGTTTCTGGCGGATGCGTATTCCAAATCACAGTCAGACTGTAAGCCCTCTCTGTGCAGTGACCCGGAAGAAAGATGATTTCTAATGGGGCCCTGGGCAGCAACAAGCCTTTGAACAGGTCAAGCAGGAGATCAAACAGGGACTCTGGCAGAAAGAACCAGGGGAAACTCAAGGTCGACGTCATGCTCAGGACATAAGCAGAGAGTAGGCCAGGGGGCTATAGCTCCTCTGCTTGCTTGTTAGTTTGCTCATTCATTAGTGAATGGGTGGGTCAGTTGGCTTTGATGGCTGTGCTGTCACTTGGACTCACTCAGACTCTGCTGCAATTACTCTTGGGCTCCAGCTCTTGGGCTCTCTGGCTCTGACTTTCACTACTCAGGTCCTGAGTGCATCAGTTGGCAGGTGGTGAGCGATTGTAGCATATGTTTTATTTTCTGTTTTAACTACTTATTATTACTAGTATTGTTTATATTTTAGCATCAGTATAATATTCATTTATATTCATTTATTAAAATACTTCTTATCTCAATCCATGGGCTTCCTTGTCTTTCCCTCCAGTTGTCCTCCTCCACTGGAGGGGTGCAGGGAGGTAAGTGGGCAGCTGTGTGGTACTTTATTGCCAGCCAAGGTTAAACCACAACACTTCTTAAAATTTTATTTTATTTTTGACATCACTCAATGCCTGGCCTTCTTTCAAGCATGTATTAAGGCATATCTCTACGGTTGGTCTACTTAGATACTCAGGTGAAAAATGGTTAAGGACTGTTCAGTGCCTCACCAACATTATGGACCACTTCAGCTTGGTTATCTACTGCTTCCCTTCAACTGTGGTCCTGGCTAGATTAAACTGAAATAAAAGTTTAAACTGTTAACTCAGATGGCTTTTGCTAGTAGAACGTTTGCTTTCTATCAAGTCTCACTAAGTGTTCTTGCTGCACTTCAGCTTTAATGCATGATATACTATTTCTCAGTACTGTAATCATGTATTACTGTGTCCATTATATGACAGAGATTTAAACTAGCGGAGTAAAGATAAAAAGGAAAATCAGAAAAAATCCCACTCCTATTTGCTGATTGCTAATCCTGACTACTTTCATCATATCTTCATTGTAAGCTTGGTCACACCTTGAATACTAAGAACCTGAGCACTCAAAGCTGCAGCAGTGTTTACCATTCTCCATTGTGCTTTTCACATGAACTGGAGATGAGGAAAACCTGAGCACTACTTCAGTCCAGCAGTGGGGCTGGACTTGGTGGGTCATTGTAAAGTTCTGCCTAACTCCAAGAGAAAACCATCTCATGTTTGGACACTATGAAGGCAGACAGCTAAGCAATATGATTTCCATCACTTCCCAAACTCATTAGCATAGCCTCTTTCTACAAGACTTTCTCCAGTTATGTTTGCCCTGCTATGTTTGTCCCCTTTTTCTCTGAAAACAGTATTCAGAATGGCATCAAGGGCAACTAGTGAAATCACATGGATTTAAATTAGTCAGATTGCATGCAGTCCGCGCTACCACTCTGCAGTAAGTCAGCTATGAGCTCTTAAAGCATAGCCAGAGATTCTGGGGATAAGCACAGGCTATTTATTTGCTGCACTGTAGCACAGACCTGAAAGCTAGAACAAACACAGCTAGAGCTCCCTGCTTCATCTGGAGATCAAGTTGAGTTTTTAACTAATGACAGCTGCTTAACATTTACTCCACTCCACTATTTCCTTTGGGACCTTTCAGGATCTCCCAATTAAGCTCTTCAAATTCCAACAGGCAATTCAAGTACCAGAGAGTTCTAGCAACAGATTCAATTCAAAGTCCTTTTTCTTCCATTCTTTTGGATGCATCCTGCGGCACGACTGACAGACAATACTCCATCTCAAACTGTGGTACTTATTTCAAAATACTAGAGAGCTTTTTAGCCATTTAATTTTAACAGTACAGCAAAATAAGGTTTTTATCTTCACAGTCCAAAAGCCCCATTTCCATACTTCCTTTTGATCAAACATAAATAGGGTCCTCTTTCTGCTATCCCATACATGAATGCCACTCTAGCATCTGTCCATTCTTCTCCCACATAGAAACTGTTTTCATGGCCATTCAATTGACTCAGAGTATTTCCACTAGGTATTTTATGCCTTCCAGGTGTTTAATAACGATCTTTCAACAGAAAAAACTTCAACTAGCTCTTGGCTTTCTCTCTTGAAATGCCACTGTCATCTGTTCTTCCTCCACCTAGAGCTCTCTATGGATACTCCCCTCTTAATCAAGACCCTTTACCCAAGAAGAACCCTGCCCACAAGAACAGGATTTTTACATCTGAATATTTTAAAGCATCTGTATTATGCTTACCACAGAGGTCTGCTCTAAGCCCCTGCCACAGCTTCCCCAACATAACGCAGAACAGATGCAGTGAGTAGAGGTGATGCTGTGACCAGAGGCTGCATGGGATCGGATATTCAAATGAAGCAACATAATTGGATGCCTAATCATGGCAATAAAGGCTGCTGCACTTATCTCCACATACCTTATTTTTATGCAGATTTTCCAAAACTAAGTGTATGTCTGATGACTGGTGTACTCAGAAAGTTTTTAATTCCAGAGATTTTCTTAAGGTGTCATGGCAAATGCCCTCCTCCTCTAGGCAAGCAGCCATAGAAATGAAAAGGGTCACTTCTTGCAACGATGAGATAATTAAGGCTATTACTTTGAGAAGAAAAAATGCTTCCTTTCCTTAAGTACTCACTTTCAAGTAACCAAGACAAAACAGTGAGGATTACTACTTTATGCAGTATAATCCAGAGTGGATAACATACAGACCTCTCACTTTTAAACCCCATTATTTCATCAAGCAATTTAACCACAGCTGATGAAATTTATATGAAATACATATATAATGGACCTGGCATATGGGTTGTGGGGTCTTTTTTAAATTTAATCTCATGTTTGCAATACATGCTGCAAACACAGAGATTATCTGTTGCCCTCATAGGCAAGCTATGGGAAGGATGGGAATCAACAGTCACTGCTGCCCAGCTTCTTTAGAGCTGTGTAAGAAGCCTCCTGTGACAGACATCCAGTTTTGAAAATGGAGAAACTAAAACTGGACCTAGTATTTCCAGAATTAAGAACCTCACCAGCTGCTCCCAAGAAGGCCTTGGTCATGCAGTTTTCCTCATCATGAAGGAAGCTTGCACCTTTCATTTTTTGTAGACAGTAGCATTTCTAAGTCAGTACACAAATCCAGCATTCAGACTCTACAACAAACACTGAAAACCAAGGGAGTGATCTGACAGAGGCTACCAGTGATTCACACCTGCCTCACACTGTGCATCACTGTCTGTATCAGGTACCAGTGAACAGAAACTAGTGAATAGATATGTATACTACATCCCAACATGTACGATCTCCCCTTGGTGAAGCCATGTTGGCTGTCACCAATCACTTCCTCATTTTCCATGTGCCTTAGCATGATTTCCAGGAGGATATGATCTCCGTGATCTTACCAGGCAGAGTGGTGAGACTGACTGTCCTGTAGTTCCATGGGATAACTTTCCAACCATTGTGCTTGACTTTCCATTGCTGGAACTCTCTAAAGCTTTGAGATGATATACCAAACAGAAACTACAGGCTTCCCAGCATTCAATACCAGGTTTCCTTTAGGGTTTCTTATGCACCTGACCATCTCCAGAGTCTCACACCTCCCTTCTGAGCCTCTTTTATATATCTTTGCTAGTAGAGATCTGCTTATCTCCATTTATGGAGATACAGTTCTGAAAGACTTTAAGACCCAAACAACCAGAAATTCTCCACTTCCAAGGACACCAGCAAGGAGCATTTGCCATGCAAACAATGGCTGATAGAGGAATAGCATCATCTGCCACATCTCCACCCAGCCTTTTACAGAAAGTTCCAAGCCCTAACAGATTAAAAGCTTCTCCTCTTTTCAACCTTTTTTCCTGATAAGTCACTCTCCTCCCCTTGCCACAAACTAGGTAGTGTCAACCTGATGCACCAATATTTGCAATTTATTTTGTGAACCTCTGACTTTTTGAGGTAAAACTTTTGCTATCAGGCAAAAAAATTACAACCTTCTTCCGTAACTGACAAAGGATTTGAGTGGTGATAATATTGAAATCTACTTAATCCAAGCCCCCTTTGCCCACCCAAGTCTCCATCACCCATCTTATTGTGACCATACACAGCTTCACAGGGTGTTAGGGGTTTGAAAGGACCCTCTAGAGATCATCCAGTCCAACCCCCCTGCCAGAGCAGGATCCCCTAGAGCAGATCACACAGGAACAAGCCCAGGCAGCTTTGGAAGGTCTCCAGGGAAGGAGACTCCCCCCCCTCTCTGGGCAGCCTGTCCCAGTGCTCTGGTACCCTCACAGGGAAGAAGGGCTTCCTCATGTTCAGGCTGAACCTTCTGTTGGCCAGTTTGTGGCCATTGCCCCTGGTCCTGTCCCTGGACACCACTGAGAAGAGCCTGGCCCCACCCTCCTGACACCCACCCTTTAGATATTGATAAGATCCCCCTCAGCCTCCTCTTCTCCAAGCTGAACAGCCCCAGCTCTCTCAGCCTTTCCTCAGATGGAAGGTGCTCCAGGCCCTTCATCATCTTAGTGGCCCTGCGCTGGACCCTTTCCAGTAGCTCCTTGTCCTTCTTGAGCTGGTGAGCCCAGAACTGGACACATACAATACAGACTGTAGAACAGGAATAACATGTAACTGGCTACGCAAGAAAAGAAACCTTCTGTGGAACCAGATCGCACTGCATGTACTATTAAGCCCACAGTGAGACTCAAATCCCTTTCAGAGAGGCTGCCAGAAACCTTGCCAGTTCTCAGCCAGAACCTAGCTGTCAAACACAGACCAGGCCTTTAGAGCAACCCAAGCCTTCCTGCTTGCCAGACCTTGGGGACCAGATGCAAGAGGAAACACAATATTCTTGTGATTAGTTTCCCCACCAATCCTCCCCGGCCCAAAAAGAAAAAAAAAGCCACAATCATTCCTGGCCCATCTACAGAAGTACAGTAAGTACAACGGCATGAAGGTTTGGCACAGCCATCCCACTTCCCAGACAGCAGCAAGTTGCTACACTGCTAACATGACAGTGAAGCTGAAAAACTCCATTGCATTGAGTAGGAAAATACGTCCCAGGCTGTAAAACCATTCCTACTGATCCTTGCATAGAAGTCATGTAAAAATCCCACTATTGCTTTCCCCCTTCCAAACATGTAACGGTGGTGTTGGGAACCTCTGGATATCCATACTGCAGTGGTAATGTCCAATTAACAACTTCTCTTCCAACTACCTGGCAAACCTCAGAAATGAGACAGATGTCATGAGTGCTATAAACAGAGAACAGGACCCAGCCCAAAAAAAGCAGTGAGCTAGGGGCCAATGAGACTTGAGTTCTAGTCCAAGTTTCTGCCAGTCAAGCAGCTCTAGGCAAACCCATGCTGCTATTCTGTGTCTTTCTTCTCCCTCCCCCACTTCTCAACACATCTGTTTCAACTTAAGCTCTCCAGGAAAATGATGCTTTGTTCCTACAATGCCCAACATGTTGTGCTTCCATTAGGAAGCGACAAAAACCTTACATGCCTACGGTGACCGTTGAATACCCAGGCTGAGTTCTCAAGATTCTTGCACAGGATTTTCTTTTCTGTATTTTCTGCTGCAGAGAGACAGGATGAACTCACCTACTTACTGCACTGGAAGCAAAGAGGAATTTGTGCTGTGAATCCCATCTCAACAGGTCAGGAAATTCATCTAACATCACTTCAAGCAATTGTATAAAGCAGGCTAAATAAAGCCTCGCCAATTTTTACGCAGACCATAAAAGTCAGAGAGAACTCACTGATTCTGGGACTTTTTCTGGCATGGGAAAACGTTGGGCAGGCCCCCATAATTTTGTCCAAGTTTGGTGGTATGTGGATTGCCTGGAAGACGGGAGGAAAAAGTAGCCAAATATTGGTCTCACTATGTGGGGTTAATAGAGTCTTAAAAGAGCAAGTGGGAGGTGGACATCATTTTGCTCTTAAGAACTCTGGTCTGGAAATTGCTTCAGTAAAATAAACCACCTTTAGACATGTCTCTTGTTTTGAGATACAAGCTAACATGAATTAGCGTGACTCAGTAACTTAGCTTCTCCAAAACTCGCAAATGCAGGGCCAGCAATATACTACAGCAGTGCAGCAAATCCTAAGCAGACACACCACTGCTGCACTGACCAATCTGTGGGCATCTGCCTGCAGCAATATCCTGATGATTAAAATGATGCTGACAACTCGGACACAGGAAGGGGCTCTCAGAGGAGAACCAGATGTGCACAACACAGACCATGGTTTAGAGGAGAAAATAGAACTATTTTTACTACTCCTCAGTCACATGCATTAAATGCCTTTCAGAGTTTAGCTAAAGGCAGACACATTCCATTTCACAGATGCTTTGATGGTAAAATCCCAGTGCTGATACTTCCACCCAATTCCTCCTCAAAGCCGTCTGCATTACACTTATGAACGGCATTCATGAAGCCATCACCTCTGCCAGCCAACCACTCATTATAGCCCACTGTTATTGGGAGACACAAAGAGTTAAAACACATTTATAACACAGTCTAAGTCACTCAACCCAAGCAACATCCAAGATGTTAGTTACATAACAAATTCTAGAATACTTCCCATTTCAGTAAACTACGGACTCACTGTATGTCGCCAAAGCACCCTCAAGAAATAAGAGAAGGAAAAAATGAATAAGGACGTTGGAAAGTTAGGGATCCAAGTTAAATCTGTACCAAATTGTGCATAATACACAAACAGATGGGCCCAAGATAAATCTATTCATTGGGCAATAACAGCTTTAAGATGCACTAAAGAAGAGATGAAGGCACATTAGCATGGAAAATCACCGAAATCCACAATGCAGTTTGAAACTGCATATTATATACCATACAGCACAGAGAGTCTCAGCTTTAAAGATCACAGGTACTCCATTGCCACCACTGATGAGTATCACTTACTATCTGGAAGGACCTCGCTATACAGACTGCTGTCTATCATCTCTACCTTTGGGATGATTAGATCATTTTGCAAGACAGAGAGTGAAAGCACAGACTAAAGTGCCTTTTCTGACTATTCCCAAAGCTCAGACATACTCCTCACCTACCACCTTTTCTACTTATTCACCGCTCCATTGCTACACCTGATGACCACTTCTGCTCTATAGTAGATCTTAGCGGGCATTTACACACTTCACATGAGTGCAGATGAGAAAAAGGGGAGGATATCTGCTGGCATTTAACTCAAGTCCTGTATCGATCTGTGTTACACATAGTACTAACCACCTTGCCTCTCGTTCTCATTATGCCTGTTGTTTCTGCACTCCTATGACCGTAGAAGAACACTGTAGTTGGATACATAGTGCTAGATAGGACTGGTGTGTGCGTAGTAAATGTTTATATCCTTCATGGACTCTATAGTGATTATTCAGTTTGAACCAAAATTCCTAACATTTTGTGTATGAGATGATGTATGGCACATTTTGCAATGGGCATGGGGTGAATGAGGTGCAACCAGTCATAACTGCAGCAGAATGCAATGGATAGGAAAGAGATGACCCGGACAGAAATGTAAACAATTTCATTTAACTCACTTTTAAATAGAGTGGACCCTGAAAAGCTGCAAGTGACTTTCTTATATGTATAAGAGAGCCACAGTTCAATAATAATCAATGCCTTTACAGTCAATTCAGTGCTATTCAAGAACTGTTCTTGACTGTCAAGATCATGGAGCAGATCCTCCTGGAAACAATGTTAAGGCACATGGAAAACAAGGAGGTAATTGGTGACAGTCAACACGGCTTCACCAAGGGGAGATCATGCCTGACAAATATGGCCGCCTTCTGTGATGGGGTCAAGACCTTGGTGGATGAAGGAAGGGCAACTGAAGTCATCTACCTGGACTTGTACAAAGCATTTGACACCATCCCGCACTATATCTGTGTCTTTAAACTGAAGAGGCATGGATGTGATGAATGCACCACTCAGTGGATAAGGAAGTGGTTTGATGGTCACACTCAGAGAGTGGTAGTCAACGGGTCAATGTCTGAGTGGAGACCAGTAACAAGCGGTGTTCCTCAGGGGTCAGTACTGGGATTGGTGCTGTTTAACATCTTTTCAGTGACATGGACAATGGCATCGAGTGCACCCTCAGCAAGTTTTGCTGCTGGTGCAGTTGACACGCTGGAGGGAAGGGATGCCATCCAGAGGGACCTGGACAGGCTGGAGAGGTGGGACCGTGCCAACCTCATGGAGTTCAACAAGGCCAAGGGCAAGGTCCTGCACATGGGTCAAGGCAATCCCAGCACAAGGACAGGCTGGGTGGAGAATGGATGGAGAGCAGCCCTGAGGAGAACGACTTGGGGTTGCTGGTGGATGAAAAGCTGGACATGAGCCGGCTGTGTGCGCTGGCAGCCCAGAAAGCCAACCGGATCCTGGGCTGGATCCAGAGCAGTGTGGTCAGCAGGTCGAGGTAGAATGCTACATCCAGCTGGGAGCCCTCAACATAAGAAGGCTATCAAATGGTTGGAGCAAGTCCACAGGAGGCCACGAAGATGCTCCAAAGGCTGGAGCACCTCTGCTATGGAGTCAGGCTGAGGGAATCGGGCTTGTTCAGGCTGGAGAAGAGAAGGCTCTGGGGAGACCTTATAGCACCTTCCAGTACCTGAAGGGGGCCTACAAGGAAGCTGGGGCTGGGGAGTGGGGACACGACTTTTTCCAAGGGCCTGTAGTGACAGGACAAGGGGTAATGGGATTAAACTGAAAGTGGGGAGATTTAGATTAGATATCAGGAGGAAGTTCTTCATGAGAGGGTGGAGAGGCACTGGGACAGGTTGCCCAGAGAAGCTGTGGGTGCCCCATCCCTGGAAGTGTTCAAGGCCAGGCTGCATGAGGCTTGGAGCCACCCGGTCTAGTGGAGGGTGTCCCTGCCCATGGCAGGGGGTTTGGAACTAGATGATCTTTAAGGTCCCTTCTAAGCTAAACCATTCTATGATTCTATGAAATCGGAGATAGCTGAAGGCTACAGGAGCTATATAATCTCTCAACTGTGAAGAAACCCCTCCTTGTTCTTGGTGTACCTACGAAAGGTTTGGGCAGAACAGTAACAGAGTACGCACATGTTCTTTGTGTGCACTCTATAGTTCTTAATTGGTTATTATTCCCATTTGCTATGCCAAAGAGGCTAAAGAAGCAGACAGAGGTTCCTATCCAGGTATTAAATAGCAAATGACTATTTGACAATCTCTGCCTCATTACACTGCTTAGAGCAGTCTTTAGAACAGATTCCTTGATTTCTGGGTTCAGACTTCTGTGTAATAAGGACAGTCTGGAGTAGTATTTCTCACTTAATGTATGCTTTTTAAATTAATTTTAGTCACAGTTTGTCAAATATTAATTGCTGTCTTTTTAACCTTTGAAAAATACCGTGATCTGCATCGTAACATGAAAAATAAAAATAGGTGATAAAACTAGTAAGGAATTCGTTCTCTTAGTTCCACAAACAAACAGTTTCCCACAAGAAAGCTGATACTCTAATTATAAGCTTCTGAATGAGACAATCTTGTAAAGCTTTGTTTCCAATGGTATTATAAATCAGCAGATTCTAAATTAGTTTCATTTATTTTCGTCATCTGGAAACCTTCCATAAGCTTTAATGTTTCAACATGCTGCTCTTTTAAATCAGAAGTTTGTTATTACAGCTATGGGGAGCCTTATTGCTGCTTTAACCAGTGTTAGTTTTTCATCCTGGCTCCTGCCTCAGTGTTTCATAATCAAGAAAACTGAAAAAAATCAGAGATAATAACATCCATTTCCCAAATGATGTAAACAGGAACACTCCTGTGTATGTCCATGGATGACAGACACTGAGACATACCCTACCATACCTCAGGCTCAGACAACTTCACCTCCAAGAGAATGGGTTTGGTTTAGGTTCATTGCTTTTATTCCAAATGCACCTGTAAATTGGTCTGGGTTTTTTGTTTGTTTTTAAATCTTTAATACACAGTAGCTGCTACCTTCAGGTTCCATATTCCAAAATACTTTTATTAGTACAAAGAAGGAGTTTTGAATGACAGACTGAAATGTCTTACGATGTGATCCTGACCCAGACAGAGCTTTGTGCTAGCTCAGCCCACACTTCTGCCTCCTATGAACTTTTTAAACTCAAAAAAAGTAAATTTCTGGGTTTCACCTGCCTCTTGGAGACTCCCTCCTACCTATGCAGGCTTCCACCTTCCTTGTAGACAGCCCCAGTTAACCCAGACTTCTGCGGTGATCATAAGACTGGTGCAAATGGAAGAAATGATGAAAGACAGCAACCACACTGAAACAATGATAGTGTGTTACAGCCTGGATACAAGTTCTTTTATAAAATAAAGCAAAGCAAGAACAGCAAACACCACGATAACAAAACAAACAAGCACCTAGATAAATTGTTCCAACTTCATCAGTGTGACATAGCGCATTTGATTTTCACTTAAAATCAGTTTAAAATGCATTGGTTTAAAACAACTTTCAGTGGGTGTCATTAAATTGGTACCAGCTGTGTTTGTTTTCTTACAAAAAAGCTTTTGCTTTGTATTTACTTTCTCTTACCTGACTGTTACATAATTTACACTACTGGAATATAGAAGTTTCAGAACCAACTTTCTACTCCATTCATGATGTCACCATTTAGAGTTGTACAAGGAAACAAAATTGAGCACTTCAGCAAGAACAAGGGTAACTGCACTGCCCACAAGGCAGCAGAGAGATCAGGCCCAAAGGAAAAGACACTGAACAAAAGATAGGGAGTCCCTCCCTCTCCATAGTGACTTCAAAATTTTACACCTGCTTTTAGTCTTCCACCTGCCTGCCACAGAGTGCCAAAAATCTCAAGGCAAGGAGGCATACAGTATGAGACCCAGCAAGAAGCATCATTTTCACCCTGTGGCAATGCAAACATCATTAACTGCTGGGTGAACTAACTCCACCCATTATTTGGCTGTCAGAGGGCCAGCTGTACACTGGGATATTCTGATATCCCAAGCTATATGGAAGAACATGCAGAAATGGAGCAGAACCTACACACTACAAGTATGGCAGACAGTCTTTCTCATACACCAGGTGTGCTAGCGAATACAGATTTCACACTGATCACTCTTCACTGATAGTGAGTATTTTATTTCAGCTTGGTGGTAATACTTGATAATCAAACATCTCAGTTGTAGGGATGTGTGCTGGTTTTAGTCAGGAAGGAGTTAATTTTCTTCACAGTGGCTGGTGTGAAGCTTGTTTCAGATTTGCCCTGAGAACAGCACTGATAAGGTGTTTGTTAGCTGGTGCTAAGGAGTGTTGGAACCAATTCAATGTCTTTCTCAGCTTCTGATACTGCACCTGTGTTCCCAGCTTTTTCACTACAAGCAGCAAGGGGGGACACACAGCTCAGACAGCCAACCCAAACTGACCAAAGGAGTATTGCATTCCATAGCACATCATGCCCAGTACATAAGCCGGGGGTGGGCCTGGGGATCATAGCACACTTGTTTGCTAGCTGGCTTGCTCATTTGCTTGTGCATTAGTTTGTTAGTTAGGTGGTGGATTGGCTGGCTCTCAGGCATGCTGTGGCTTGTGGGGTTCACTCAGACTCTGCTGCAATTGCTCTTGGGCTCTGGCTCTCGGGCTCTCTGGCTCTGACTCTCACTACTCAGGTCCTGGCTGTGCATTGGTCGGTGGGTGGTGAGCACTTGTATCATACGTTTTATTTTCCATTATTTTCATTACATAATATTAGTAGATTGTTAGCATTATTAATATTGTACTTTGTCCATTTCTATTCAATTATTAAATAGTTCTTATCTCAATCCATGAGCTTCTTTGTCTTTTCCTCCAATTCTCCTCCTCCACTGGGGGACAGGGAAAGGTGTGCGAGCAGCTGCATGGTACTTAATTGTTAGCTGAGGTTAAACCATGACAGCGTGCAAAAAAAGTAGGTGAGCTACCAAGTTCATTTGTTAAATATTTAACTTGTTAACATGTAATAACAAGCAACAGTTCTCCCTCCAACCCAGTATTAACCAAGATGTCAAATTGTGGCACACAGACCCCAAATTCTGGTGATCTGAGTCCACTAGACTGATCTACCAGGAAGGAAAAGTTCTGTTTCCTGTCTTCACCACTATGTTAGTATCACTGTTGAGGACCAGCTTGTCAAATACACCAAGCTAAAAGCCACATTTCATCCCTGTTTTAACAAACAAACACAGCAACAAGAGAGTGAAACACCCTATATGCAAACCCTGCCTGTGGGTTTATCAACAGAGAGACATGCCCAATACATATCAAAGTAATTCCAAGTGTTGTCACAGAGTTTCATGAAACAACATCTTTGTACCCACCTCCCTCACTAAAAATGTGCTGACCAAATTACCTGTATTTTCACATATCTTGAAACCATAAAATTATCATCATGTCAATCTCCAAAGATGTGTAAACAATGAAGTACCCGAGCAGTGCCTGAAAATACAGCTGTCAGTTGCTTGCAACATTTTGAGTGTGTGCAGGGAATGGTGAAAGGAAAATTATGTGTGTGAAGCAAATAATATAACAGCTGTTGTGGCGGGGAACACTGCATTGATATCCTGATAACCTGGCTCCCTCTAGACCTTTAAGGTGAGGACAGGACATGGTTTTTGATAGACAAGAAGAAAGGAAAAATTGATCAAGAGACAATAAATACTTTAAGTGTTACTAGAGAGACTTTTTTTCCAGTAACACTTGAGAGATGTAACAGTACAGTAAGTGCAAGCAGATTATTGAAAAGGAACTACCAAAAATTTTGCCATATACTGAGCAGAAAACATTACACAACTGCCTTTTAAGACTCTTCTAGACACAGTACTTAAGCTGTTTACTGAGCAGTCCACAAGCAGCCTACTCAGATATTTGACTCCATCCGAGCAAGCCACCCACATCTGACCCAGTAAAAATGCTTCTGTGCATAAAAAATTCCCCAAAAAGAGTGTCACTTTTGTATATAATCTGACCTTCACCAAAAAAAAATCTCCTTTTCTAACATGTTCACACAGAAAGAAATCAAGTACAGAGTTTCACATCACTTCTAAATCATGGAAGATACACTGGAAAAATTTCTACATCAATAAACTTGTCATAAAGTCAAAATAGGAATTTCTTCTGAGACATGGCACTAATCCAGCATTTGGTTTAGTTCCAAGTTTATGGAAGAATACCAATACAAAATGTTTATAATCACATATCCACCTAACAAATTTAAGTCTGGCAAGGGAGACCGGGACTCCCTGGGGAAAAATGAAAGGTCAAGGAAGCAGAGTGACTCATCAAAGGGGTGCTGGACACCACTCACTGAGAATTTCCACATCTGTGTGACTTGAAAATGTGTGTTGTGCTTATATTTTTCTTATGGCAGAGGTAGGATGAAAACCAACAGGAACTACATTTCATCTTGATTCACTCACCTGTTTTTAACCTAATGACCATTCCAGGCACACTAACCATCACAACTCATCTGAGAGAGCAACAAAGTGAAGACATCCATGAGCAGCATCTTTGTTAAGCACAGCAAGAAGCCCTCTAGTGCACCATCAGGTACTCATTCATTTTTCACTGCCACGATAATAACATGCCACAAAAATGGGAAAAATCTTTTCTCTGCATACACTTCAATTACTTTGAAGTTAAAGATTATATCTTAAATGTGTTAAATCTTAAGTCATCATACAAAATTCAAAACAAAAAACCACAAGTCTCTCTAAAATCTTCAAAACTCAAATGGTTCATTGCTTAAATCACTAAAAAAGTACCTTTGTGATAGCTCAAGAACTAACAGCCATTCAGTGAAGAACTCAGTATACATTCACTGAAGTAAAGCATAATCACACACATTCTTTCACTATTTTCAAAACATATTTTATAAAAGAGATCAATTTCAAGCTTCAAAGATGTTATGAAGTATATATAAGGTGTTAAGATGCCAAGAAAAATACAGTCACTACTCCCTTCTGCATTTCATTTGACTTGTTTTTCTGTCTCCATGACTTCACATGATAGATTTTCAAAAACTAATCCTACAACCACTTTTGAATTGTAGGGGAACAAGCTAGGTGTAAAAGCATGTTGAATAGTACTGGAACTTCATTTCCCATATGAATAGTATTTTCTCCTGCTATTATTTCACTATACTGAGTCTTTTACCACACAGCTAAGAAGCTCAGATCAAATGTGAAAGAAGAAAGATGTTACAGCCCGCGATTTATTAGTTGCCAGTTTCCAGTAGTGCAGGAAGAACTTCTGTAGGAAGAATGGCAAACTGTAACCACAGTTACCTAGTTGGATAGTGATGACTCAGGAAAGAATGTCTCCTTACATGCTACAGGTCATTGCTAGGGTAGTTAACGTCTAACTATACTGTGATGTCAGCTCTCAAGCAACAGATGATATTATTTTGCTCAGTTCTGCTCAACCCTTCAGTTTCAAAAACCATCACCCAGCCCCATTAAAACCTACTGCAGGTTTGTATTTTCTGTTTTTACAAGTCCTACACTATGTAATTTAGTCAGATGGTGACCAAGGGATTTAGTATTGAGGCCAAGCATAAATTACAAGAGAGAAAGAACTTATGCTGAGAAAAACTGCTTCCTGATGCCTACTTTTAATGCAGCATGCACTTGGAAGTCACTAGAGTGTTAAACCTGCCCCAGACCTTGCCAGCTGCTCTCTGTGCTTCTGAAACAACCTCAGAAAGGAGCTAGGAAAAAATCCATGTCCCAGCTCCCAGAATGCCAAACATTCACGCATTACAGCAACAGATGTTCAGTTACGGCATTGGTGCTTTCTGTACTAGCACACTTTCATTTGTTCCCAGCCATCATCTCCAGTGACCTCCTACAGACCTCAGATCAAAAACAAAGGGAAGAAAACCGCATTCAGGATCCCAGACAAAATGCAGTTTTCCCTCAGTATAATGGTGTTACCTGGCAAACTGAAAACAACCGCAGGAACATAACGTGATAGCAATTTTCTGATACAGTCATAGTATCACACATTTACAGTATCGTTACAACAGTGCTTACATTAGTAAAATTAGCATAAAACAATTTAACCCAGCATAATTGTTTCCATCCCACGAAATCAATACCAGATTTTCCCAGTTACCAAACCCTTGCAACACAAGATGTGACTTACACATGCAAAACCAAGGCGCATCTCTGGTTGCTCAAACAGGTTGTCAGCTTTCCTCAGATACTGTTGAAAACACGGCCCTTAACTTTAGCCTCATCCCCAAGAATCTTTGAGCGAGTACAGTGTTATTTATCAATATCTCAGGCGGTTCAGTGAAATTCGCATTTCTGCAGGCCTTCTGTGCAACAACTGACACTGAAACTTGGTTTTCGGCAACATGAAGATATTGCAAAGTAAGACCTTCCCAAACACACACAACAGTTTCCACAGCAGGTTATTTGAACATCAATGTTTGCCAAAATGATGATATTCATGGGAAAATACTTTTTTTGCACTTAACTAGGAATGTGACTAATTTTTTATGGTCTCTCTGGGTGTCCAGAAGTCATCTCTATGGTGGCTGCATCATGCAGCCGTTACAGAAAGTTGGAACAACTGAAAACATACCATTCATTACTCAGCCCCCTGACACATCACGGACCATTTTAATTCATGGGCCTGACCATTCATGTAAGGGAACTTTGTGTCCTTTTGTCTCCTCTGTTCTCTTTTTCTGCACTCTCCTAGCAAGTGTCATTAATAATCCCTCTGGATTTCGCTTGGTCTGACCTCTGTTCAGGAGGCAGACTACAGTAAATCCTCTTGAAGTACCAGGGAAAAACCTAGCTACTATTCAACACCAGCGATGCCTGCTTTAGAGAGCCTTCCGAGAGTGCTGCGTGGGGTGGGCACATGAGAAGGTCTGTGGGAACGTTTGCAACGGTGGTCTTTTTAAAAGGAGTTTCTTAAACTGCTGCATTGAAGGAAATAATCCTGGCAATCCTAGTTTAGGACAGGATGCACGTACATGAAAACAGAATTGGATTTCATCGGTCTCATCACCAGGGTGTCAAATGACACTGAAACTGGTACAAAATGTTCTGCCCCATAAAAATCTCAAATCTTAATGTAACCATAACAGTTGCCAGGGAGCCAGCTTTCCTGTGTTCTGGTAAAGCAAACACAGATTTGATCTGCCAGGAGTCT
The DNA here is from genome assembly GCA_027574665.1 of Rhynochetos jubatus. Taxonomy (NCBI): domain Eukaryota; kingdom Metazoa; phylum Chordata; class Aves; order Eurypygiformes; family Rhynochetidae; genus Rhynochetos; species Rhynochetos jubatus. The sequence goes on from CM050651.1 coordinate 27,321,737, forward strand.
CATATTGCACTGAAAACTAACAGCTTACAGGGTTATAGTCAGCAGAAGACAGATGTGCTGACTTTCCCACCAGCCATACATATTCTGTGTCGAGTCTGCTTGAGATCAGTCAAAACTGACTGAAAGCCAGCCTAGGCAGCTCATGAATCTCTTGGATAGCACAGGTCTGGATACATTTGTCCTTCCCTTAATGGCCGCGTCTTCAGGAAGTTTTCAAGAAATATGATTGGAATAGAAATAATTAGGAATACAGAGGGAATTGAACGATGAAACCCTCGGGTCATGCCCGTAAATACTTCCTTTCCCCACTGCTATTTTAGAGAAGGACAGATCATGCCACCCTTACACATACTATTCAATCCACTTGCGGTAACTGCTCAGAAAATATGTTATTAATGAATTGACTTTTCACATGCTCATTTAGCCCCTGGTTCTCCTGGCATTCAGTGAGAAGCCCAGCTGTGATACAGCTCGGAGCCTGTATATCACATGGACAGAACTAATTGTTTCTCAAGTCTCTGCTGGGGAAGTTTGTGCACCCACATACATTTTGTTTTAATAAAAGTTACCACAGTAACACCTGCACTGCAATGCAGTCTGGAATTCAGCAGACCTTGCTAAGAGTCCTGTGCTTTAACTACTGAACCAGGCTTTTCCCTGATTTTTTACTTCTTTGGGTAAATTCAGAATCATAACATCCTGGTAAGACAGGACTGACCTCTATAGCACATCAAGGCTGAAGTACCAGCCCAAAGAGAGGCAAAAAAAAAAAATCCACTGAGTAGCATATTTAATAAGCTAAGAACTGTGCAGAACTGTTGATTTTGTTGGGCATTCAGCTAACTGAATTTTAGGCAAGAAGCTTAAAATAACTGAAAGTGGTTAACTAGGGCATTTTAATTCAAATAGATTCTCTTTGTAATTAAACTCAAAGTGTTTGGAACTTAAGACTAATAAAGGTACTACCACCACAAAGTTGAACAACTGGTTCTTTTTTGTATTGCTAACAAGTCTATCATTTCAGCTCGTAAGGCAAGGTTATAAAAAAATGTTTTCTGAGCAGGTTCTGCTTGTACCACCTGTGTCAGTCAACCATCAGTTCTGACATGAGCCAAGTAGACAAGCAACAATTTACAGACATAATGGCCTGCCATGCAAGTATCTCAGAGAGCTGGGCCTAGACTAAGCTGAATTTCTGAATTCTACAGCCTCAGAATCAATCTAGTACTACAGATGCCAAACTCTTAAATTAGTTCAACTTCCTAAGACTGGAAAGGTGTTCTTGGGACAGCACATGTGCTGGTTTTAGTCAGGAAAGAGTTATTTTTCTTCACAGTGGCTGGTGTGAGGCTTGTTTTGGATTTGCCCTGAGAATAGTACCGATAAGGTGTTTGTTAGCTGGTGCTAAGGAGTGTTTGTACCAATTCAATGTCTTTCTCAGCTTCTGATACTGCACCTGTGTTCCCAGCTTTCTCACTACAAGCAGCAAGGGGGGACACACAGCTCAGACAGCCAACCCAAACTGACCAAAGGAGTATTGCATTCCATAGTATGTCATGCTTGGTACATAAGTGGGGAGTAGGCTAGGGGTGGCATAGCCAACCATCCCACCAACTAACTATCTAACACACAAACAAACAAGCTTTCTCAGTCATGCTCTTGCTCATGGGCCTCAGTTGGACTCTGCTGCAATCTCTTTTGGGGTCGTTTGGATTCTTCTGCGATCGCTTTCGGGCTTTGGTTCACAGGCTTTCTGGCTTCAACTCTCGCTACTTGGGTCCTGGCTGTGTATCAGTTGGTGGGTGGTGAGCAATTGTATAGTTTGTTTTATTTTCTACTATTTTCATTACATAATATTAGTAGATTGTTAGTATTATTAGTATTGCCATTTTGTCCATTTATATTCAATTATTAAATTGTTCTTATCTCAATCCATGAGCTTCTTTGTCTTTTCCTCCAATTCTCCTCCTCCACTGGAGGAAGGGGGGAGGTGAGCGAGCAGCTGTGTGGTACTTAATTGCCAGCCAGGATTAAACAACAGCATGTTACATTTTGAAATACACAGGCCTCATTTCTCAAGTATTTTTTCTTTATAAGTTGAGGGGTTTTTGTGTGGTTTGTTTGTTTGGGGTTTTTTTTAATATAAATCTCAAGATCACTGCTAAAGTGCTGTGAAGAAGTAATATTTTGTGTTAGTGCTCTTTAACAGACCTTGAGGAACACCAGATTACTCAACTACTTAACCTAGAGCATTCAAAAGCATGAATGAGGAACAATTAAAAAAAAAACCCCAACAATATAAAGGGAACATTTGCTTGTTTCTTATATATATATATACACACACACACACACACACACACACACACACAGAAGAAACACAACCACTAATGGGAACATGGATTTTCTATTCTCAGAGGCAGTGACAGCATAAACAAATTTTCCCAACAAGACCACCTCTGGAGAAGGTGGTCCATAGTTGCTACAGTGGACTAGCTATGAGCTGAGAGGTAAAAAACAACAAAACACCTATTAGGACAAGCAAAAGAGGAACTTCCAGCTGAAAGTGTGAACCTCCTCTTTGCAGTTTAAGTCAAACACAGCAACTGTTCTTTACTTTCATTTCTCAGACATTTTACATGTCTCTAATTTATCATTAGCTTGTTCCTTATTAAAAGCAGTAGTCCCAAACCATAAGCACAGTGGTCTACCAAACAAGTGAATCATGCTCCCTGTCTAAAAAAATCTGTCTAAAACCCCAGTGTCATTCATCAGATGAATCACTTCAAATATGTCACAAGTGCTATAATGTGGGGGGAAAAACAAAGTGCCTCTACTCCTTATTTAGGATCAAAGGAAGGAGATGATTGTAATCTTTCTAACAATGCCAAACAGGGGGAGTAAAGTGAGCATTTATACGCAATGATATCTCCTCCAGCATTTTTAGACTTCTCCTAGTGTTAACATCCCCTTGAAATCCATCACCTACGACACCACGAATTCAAGAGCACCTGCATGTGTTTGGTTTGTAAACACAAGACATTTTCTCTCAGTCAGAGTAGGCAGCCTACCGCATGCTCAGCACCAGTGAACTCCAGTTCACCATTTTCTTATTTGTCCCACTTTAACCACAGAAGAGGGCTTATGTGCGAGATATGAACCCTGTCTTCTAAAGGAAGGCGTGGAAATCCAAACAAGTTGTGTAACAGCAACTTGGGAAGAATTACTTAACAGTAGGAGCAAAGTACCTTCTTACTTTGTTACATCACCTATTCCTTCAGGCTAGCTCTAACTATAGTGCCCAGAATAGGCTGAAAGGTACCTGCTCTGTGACGTCTTCTCCTGTGTCTGGCACAAGCTGCTGTAAAACAAATCCTCAGAACAAAATATGAAAATGCCTCTCAGTCATTACTGACCTGAAACGGATCTGAGTAATACCAGATCTAAAGAGGCCTGCAAAGTTTTCTTTCCATCTTTACGGCATTGCATGTTTTACCTAATTAGATGATTTAACAGTATATACCATCTATGCCATCATATGTATTAAGAAAAACATTTATCAATTTTCTCAGTGCCATTTGCTTTTTTTTTTTTTTATCAGCTCAAAACACACCTATCTTTTGTTTTTGCATCAGAAGCAATAAGTAGCTGAAAAGCTAAAAGGGTAGTTCATTTCAGCCACTACCAGAAACTTCTTTATCCATCATAAAACTTAAACTATCACTGAAGCAAAAAACAGTAAAGTAGAAGTCATGCTACACAGATGTTTACCTTTGCAGCCCATCTACTACAGCTGTCGCTTTTGGACTTAGTGATAGAATAAACCAGCATAATGGCTCTGCTTACTGGGGAATTTTGTTATTCTATATTTCATTTTCTAAACTTCTTCCAGCTGCTTCAACAGCCAATCTGTGGCTAGCCAGGTCAAACTGATACATACAGGTTCAGCAGAGATGGCTGAGGGAAACATCAACCTTTTCAGCTAATGCCTTCCCTGACAGTCACCACAGACATTTTAGAATCAACACTTGTGTAGGACCTAGGGTGAAAAGGAATGGGTCCTCTTCTCAAAAGTTTAATTTCTGAGATTAAATACTGATGACTTAGGTAACAGAAAACTCCTCCTACACAGTAAGTTTTCTCTGTAGTTGTCTGACAGAAAGGCATCTCTTCAGTGCCAGCAAGCTTACAAATCTACACTGCTAGGCAGTTCAAAATCAATAGATTAATTTTCTGGATGGAAATTCAGGAACGATACGATACAAGAGACCCCACTTTAGATTATCCCTGTGGATTTTCTTGTTTCTGGCTGGAGAGGCTTGTACTGTTTGTTGCTGGTACAAACCCCTTACACTAAATATATTCCAAAGGGAACACATATCAAAGCCCAAATTAAAAGAACCTTCAGTGTTCTCAGTTTTGAAGAAAACCATTGCATTTATATAGGGACCTGAACATGAAGCATGACCCCATAGAGACTTACGTTTCCACTCTGCAGAAAGAGCAGCAAGGAGTCTTGACAGCCACAGCTACCCAAAGTGAAAAGGAGGTATCCTGCAGGCTTTAGGAATACATGGAACAACTGCGACAGCTGTGATCCCATTTTACTTTCGGTCTTATTCTATGGAACTATGAATATTTAATGCTGACTTTCAGAACATTAATCCAGATCACACGCCTCGAAACAGTATGGTGCTTTCTGCAGTTTGCTTCTGCGAGCAACTTTTGCACAAGCCTAGGCCTTCCTCAGCTGCATGTTTCCTCCTACTGTCTGTGGCTCTGAGAACATTAGACAAGATACCTTTAAGACAATTCATAACAGAATGAGGTAGCTGTAACAAACAAACCACCAATATACACAGCTAGTTGCTTAGAATCTCAAGTTCTCTCACATCTTACCCCTGCCTAACTCACATTTTGTTCCACATGCCTTGTGTCATAAAGTCAACTTCCTTGCAAGCACACTGTTTATAATTTGAAGTCACTGCTTAAGTTATTTACAATTAGGGATTTAATTTTTCTGAAGATATTGAAACCTATTTCAAAACAAAATTCTACTTGTCCTGAGTTCATCTCTTCAGGAAAAACAACTCTTTATAAACCATACCACAAGATTTTTCCCCAGAAATCAACATAACTTGGTTGTGTACACATAGCTCTCCCACTGCTTATGGCCAGGTTTGTGACACCTTTCTGCTGCTTTCCTAAGCAAAGTAAAACTCACCCGTTTCCCAGAAAAGCTGTCTGCTGACTTCCGAAAACTACGGAGACTGAGTACTTTTGGCAGCGTACTGTATCTTGCTGCTGGCTACTAAAACTGTTCCCAAATATTCAACTTTAACATAGTAATTTAATCCCAAAGGCAACAAGCTCAAAAATAACATTTTGAAGTTATAAAATTAACTCAGAGAAACAGGTAATTCTGCCAGAGCATCTTTAATTGAACCTCGACATAATCAGATACTACAGCACCTTATATTAATTATAAGTTCTCTACCGAAGCAGAACTCAAAGCAAAAGGCATTAATATAGAGAAAGACAGACCTATGCAAAGACTTTCTTCAGCTACACTAAAACAACACCAACCCTCAGACATTAAAATTCTTACAAGTAGCTTGGTCCCTAACAGAAAGCATGTTGAATTCATTATTTACACTTGTTTACTGCATTAAGTTACAAAGTCTGTCAAAAACAGACTCAGAGCCAAACCTTAACCTCCACCCCATCTTACTCAGAGTAGCATTAAAGATAGAAAAGCATCCCCTTTCAATACTTTTGTTGCTCTCACTTATTTTAAAAATCAGAGTCCTAACTTACACTTGACATCATAGTCAGTCTTTCATGCAGCAGGCACACAACTGTGAACTCTTAGAAACATCCATTTCTCTCCTTGTACCGTTTTCAAAACCAAGCAGAACAGAAGGAAAACTGTCTACAGGATACGGGAATATCACTGTTAGACTAGTCCAATAATAATGGTACATACCAGCTGACAATTAGAATGGCTTTCTATTTTGAGATCAGTAGTATTGCAATGTATTTTGAATTCCGTTCCACAGTAAACCATGAAATACCTGTGTACTTGTTGCTCCTGTAGGTCACTAAACTAAGGCTCCTGAAGTCACCTACAGCTGGACAAAACTTACTGTTACAACACAGTCTTTTGCTAGTATTGATAAAGAAGCAACAATTTTAAGTATCTCTAATACCTACACATGTTACAAATGAAAAGACCTATCAGTGCTAATTTTAACCCTTGGAGTTAAAGCCTAGCGATACATCAAGCTAAGCAAGTTGCAAGTCAGCACCAAGGGAATATTAAGTCCATTAGGGGAATTTTCGGGTAATCAGACATCAGCTCTGCAGCGGTCTATGATAGGATGGTTATACTCCTACCACAGGCGCAAATCAAACAGTTTGCAGGAGGAGTTTGTGTTTACAAAACACAGTACTGCTGCAAGTATTGCACTATACTCTCCTTCATTACACTCTGCCCATTCAACCTCTACAATTCATTAGAACTTCCAAAACACTAATTTTCTTCCTCTACAAGCATTGTACGCAAAGTCCTCCCACCCTTCCCCAGGCTGCTCCTTGTTTCAAGTTAAGCCATGTTCATTTCACCGCATCTATGGATAGAAGGATTCCTGAAGGACAGGTCTTACGCTCCTGCAAAGACTCAGAGGGAGATATGGTCTCCTGGAAATGGAAAGGTTTCTATCAGCGCTACAACTATCAGCACTTGATTTTAAACATTATTATGTTCCAAAACAGCAGAGCTAGGATTTGCATGTCCAAGAAAGGTATTTTACATAATTTTTTCCTTCTCCCTCCATACATAGTGTCGTGGTTTAACTCCAGCCAGCAGAATACGATGAATCTGCTCTCACACTTCTCCGCTCCTTCTTCCAGCAGCAGGAGAGAATAGGAGGAAAAATACAAGAAAACTCATAACATTGTGGTAAGAACTATTTACTAATTGAATATAAGTGAATAACATATATATAAAAGTGAATATATACAAACACTACTACTACTAAGTATTTAAAATAATAGAAAATAAAACATATAATGCAGTGTGGTACAATTGCTCGCCACCTGCACAATCAGGTCCCGACTAGTTACAGTTGGAGCCAGAGGGCCCGAGAGCCAGAGAGCAATCGCAGCAGAGTCCGAATGAACCCCTATCAGCAACAGCACGACCGGGAAAACTAACAGACCACCAACTCACAAACGAGCCAGCAAAGGAGTTAGCAAAAGAGAGCAGAGAATGTTAGAGACTGCAACGGCCCCAGAGCCCACTCCCCACTTACATACTGAGCATGACATACTATGGAATGAAATAATATTTCGGTCAGTTTGGGTTGGCCATCTGAGCTGTGTGTCCCCCCACACTGCTTGCAGTGACAAAGCTGGAAACACAGCTGCAGTATCAGAAGCTGAGAAAGATCTTGACTTTGGTAGAATACCCCACAGCACGAGCTAAAAAGACACCTTATCAGTACTTTTCTCAGGGTAAATCCAGAAACAGAGCTTCATACCAGCCACTGTGAAGAAAGTTATCTCTTCCCTGACTAGAACCAGCACACACGGTCAGATTCCTCATCTATAGGGCACAAGGCTTTACAAGTGAAGGATACAATGAATAGCCTGTAAAAGTAACTCAAAGCATCCCTAAAAGAGTCTGGCTTTCCCCTTTGTAAAGTACATTAATTTTGTATGTATTGTATGCGTTATACAAAGGTAAAGGGTGTGATATTAAAGGATGTCAGCTTTCTCACAAGGCAGCCCATTGGTTTTAGCGGAGACATCCATTTCAAAGTCACGCATATAAAACACTTCTATCAAATCAAGTGTTGCACCTGCTTTTTACATGTATTTTAACAGGATTGTGGGTGAAATAAGGTATAGAAAGCGAGTTTAAAACTGAAGACCAAATAAATGCATAATGAGTCAGGCTGTGGCAGATTGCAAGTTTAATAGACTTGCATGTGCAAGAAAATTCATGCAGGTGCAGAAAATAACCAGGTCAGCCTATTTTTACAGGGAATACTAAAAAGCCTAGAATTCCTCAACATATTTTATAGGCTAGAACAGGAAATTCATTATTACAAATTTTTGCAAAAAAGGGCAGCACCTCTGAGTCTTTTCTTCCTTGCATGGCTTAACAAAGCTTTTGTTTACCTTACTCTAGCTAAATGATCACATAGATGCTTAGCAGGAAAAGTTGCAGCCTGCACACAAAACACCAGAGGACTGAGTTGGACAAGATCTCTGGAGATCACCTCGTCCAATGCCCCTGTTTAATACGGGTCAGCTAGAAGAGGCTCTCCAGGGCCAGGTTAATTTGGGTTTTGAATACCCTCAAGAATGGCGATTTCACAGCCCCTCTGAGCAAGCTCTGATCCTACTTGACCACCTTCACAGGAAAAAGACTTCTTGCGTCAAAACAGTTTTTCTTGTTTTTCTGTGTGCATTGCCTTTTGCCCTTTCACTGGTGTAAGACTGAGTGCATTCTCTCTCTTTCATCTTTATTTCCTGTAAATGATCAGGTTTTCTTTCACTCACAAAAGTTCCCATAGAATGCAAGTTTAACTGCCTAAATAAAAACCAGCAACTCCAAGATTTGAAGGCAAGCTCAGTAAGGAAACTGGTAGATTAAAAACCCATCTCAATGCAATTTTCTTACACAGCTTTGCTTTTTGCTCAGGGTAACAGGAACGTACATCTGATTTATTTCTTGCCATCACATAAGATAGTTCCTTCTTATAAGGCTGAATAGTCCATAAAAGCATTACTGCACTATATAGGTAAAAGCCCCAAAACTCTATCTTGAGAGAGACCAGCAGCAAGCTACTACAAACATGAACCATACTGTGGGGCATAACCCTGTCTTTCAGATGAAGCCAAAGGCAGCATGAAGACAGGGGTATCCTGGCACATTCGGAGCAGTGAAATCCTGAATGACCAGCTGTAAAGCACCATGGCACACTCTCACGTCTTAAGGCCTGTTAGAGCTGATGCTGACCTGGTTTTGGGCAACCTGACCTAGTGGAGGGTGTCCCTGCCCATGGCAGGGGGGTTGGAACTGGATGGTCTTTAAGGTCCCTTCCAACCCAAACCATTCCATGATTTTCAGTAATCTCCAACAAGCTCTGTTTTTCCTCACCTTTGATGGGGATTCAGTGCTACTCTTGCCGCAGGGTATCAAAGCACTGTGACTAGAGCCTAGCAGGCAAAAGAATCCTGTAAGTTCCCTAAAAAACACACTGCCTTCTAAGTGGTTAACTAAGGAGGGAAGTCTTTCCACTTCCCATCAGCACAGCTTCTCCCTTCCTGGGGGTGTGATATATGAAACAAATGTGTAAACGTTCATGAACCTTAACTTTGACAAAAAGTTTGTGCAGCTCTCTTTGACCATGATCAACTGTAAGCAAACTAGAGATGGAAAGAGTATTTAAGGCATTCAGGATCAGTGAGCAGATGACTCAATTTCTGCAGGTCTCAGCTCAGACAGTCTTTGCACAGGTGAGTAAGCAGCACTTCCAGCTTCTTTTTAAGATCTGCATGATTGACTCATTTGTTGTAAAGGGAATCTATGATTGCTAGAAACAGGCACAGACTGAGCAGCAGGTATGAAAACAGAATAGCCTGAAGCTCCAAAGTTCTGATTTAGCCTTAAAAAAACCCTGAGCTTAGTGAATGCACATGGTAGAGCAGTCTGCCTCACAGGCTACCCAGGCAACACAGAAACCGGCTTCTCTTTCAAACTTCCTTGTAGTATAAAGCAGTTTCAGTCCTGCCCCTGGGTAGGGCCATAAGAGAATAGGAAATTGCCAGAAGAATATCTGGAATTAAACTAATTTTAGGTTTTTTGGCCTAAGCTGCGTTTCAACTCTGGCTTTCTGATGGAAACTCGCTCCAGACAGGTTTTTGACTTTGGTAATTAGGTTAATTCCTATTCTCATCCAGTAATGTTCAATCATGTGGCCAAAGTGTAGTACCATGGGATTTACCAAATACTTGAATTTGAATATTCTGGGGCTAGAGGTACTAATGAAACTAACCAGCACTCTGGAGACAGGGAAAGCTACATATGTCTGTGTCTCATTAGCAGCTTCCCTACTCTACTGCTAAATCCAAATCCTTCCCTGAAAACAGAGAGTAAAAGCTTCTCTTTCTTTTAAGACAAAACTGGACATATTCCAACAGCTTAAGGCATGCTTATATTCAGCAAGTACAATAATGTTACCACACCACTGTGAATAAGGAACAATAAGGGACTTGAGACAGAGAAGCACTCAATAACATAAGCAGAATTAGTTTTCAACTGTTGGATTAAGTGGCAGGACTAAAATGCCCACACCATTTTCTCATGCTCTTGCCAGGCATTACCTGAAGGTAAATTTGCACAAACTCCCACACTTTGAGCATTTAAAACTACACTGGGTACTCTAAAGAAAACATGGTGTAACACTCATTTATGGCCAGGGAAAGGGAAGGAATGATAGGATAGAAGGATTAGATACCTAATTATGTTAGGATTTTCCTGTAGAAATTATGACCGTGTAGGACAGGTAGCTTATCTGTGTTGGGTTTCTATGGTGGGGGTTTTTGGTAACAGGGGAAGGACCTCAGGGATCAGTCCTGTGAGCAGCTTGGAGAAAAGCTCCCCTGGCTCCTAATCGGACCTGCCTCTGGCCAAGGCCGAGCCAATTAGCACCTCTGTGGTTAACATAATTAAGAGCAGAAAACAGTGGGATGCAAGAGAAACCTTAAGACAGATGCTCAGGTCAGTGGGGAAAGGCAGGGAGGAGGTGCCCAGAGCAGAGGTTCCCCTCAGCCCACAGTTAGAGGGTAGGCTGTGCCCTGCAGCCATGGAGGGTCATGGGGGGAGCAGAGACCCCCCTGCAGCCTGGGGAGGGCCCACACTGGGGCAGGGGGATGCCTGAAGAGCCTGTAGCTCCGTGGGAAGCCTGTGCTGGACCAGTCCACTCCTGAAGGACTGCACCCCGTGGAAGGGGCCTGCACTGGAGCAGTTAGAGGAGAAAACTGCAGCAGCCTGTGAAAGGACTCATGCCAGGGAGGTTTGTGGAGGGCTGTTTCCCATGGCAGGGACCCCACGCTGGAGCAGGGGCAGAGTGTGAGGAGTCCTCCTCCTGAGGAGAAAGGAGCAGCAGAGGATGTGTGATGGACTGTCCACAACCCCCATTCCTCTGTGCTGCTGGGGGGGAGGAGGTAGAGAAATGGGGAGCAAAGCTGAGCCCAGGAAGAAGGGAGGGGTGGGGGGAAGGTGTTTTTAAGATCTGATTTTATTTCTCATTATCCTACTCTTACTGTGATTGGTAACTAATTAATCTGATTTTTCTTCCCCAAGTTGAGTCTGTTTTGCCTGTGACCATAATGTGTGAGTGATCCCTCCCTGTCCTTGTCTCAACCCACAAACCTTTCCTTATATTTTCTCCTCCCCGTCTCACCAGGGAGGAGTGAGCAGGCAGACAGGTGGTCTTTGTTTGCCGGCTGGGCTTAAAACATGACTCTACCTACATAAATAAGCTTAAGCATGAGGTTCTTAGCAACTTCTGACAAATCTACTTCTCTTCTGCTTCTCTAAGTACTTTCTGTTTCCCTCTAAGATAATTAGTAAGCCCCACTGGAAGGAACACTTCTTTGCCTGTTTTCACATATGCTGGGAAAATGTTGCTCCCTTGTTCACACCATTACATACTTTTCATGCCAGTTTAATTTGGCACCTGTAATACCAAAGCCCCATGATAAATATTTCAGCAAAACTAGAATATCAGCAGGACATTTGCTTGAATACAGAGCAAATACAGCCTATGCAGCTCACCTGCCTTAAAAGTTCTGCCTTTTACCTGAACTTGGAAAGACAGACACTTCCATAAATCTCAGAGGAGTAATCAGCCAGGAAACAAGGCAGTGGCAACTCAGGAAACAAGGTGATGAAAGCTAATTATGTAACTGAGACAGTAGGATGAATTGAACCCGAGTTCTTGTGAAATTCATTACTGGAGATTCTGCCTTTGCCTCAATACATCTTGAAGCACCTTAAGGTTTGAAGGTCAAGCTATTTTTTAGACTTATTTTTTAGATTTATTGCCTCCTTCTCTACCCTGCCCCTACACTTTCAACCAAACAAGACCAGCCTTCCTTTGTGAACAGTTGGGCGGAATGATTGAATTGAGATCACATGTCTACTAGGATTTTAAGTGACAACCAGACAGTCTTGTCAGTGACAACACAATGCCCTCGGTCCCCAAGCTTAGGTGGCATGCATACAACAATCAAAAGTGTCAGCATGAAAAAGCAATCAGGTCCAACAAATTAAATTGGACAGAGAAGTGGGCAGAAACATGAGTACCACCAGGAATAACTAAAGGAGAAGCTGATTTCTGCTCCTTGCTGAACAACCAAATCTCAGACTTCAGTGTCCCTGAAATACAGGATAGGAAATCCAGATTGAATCATAGTTTGGTCCTTCATGCCACACCGAAACAGCCTGCCAGAGATAAAAGACGAAAACCATTACGTGCACTTGACTGAAATGCAGTTTACCCTTAACATCACTGTTACAAACGTTAATATATTTTTTAAAGCTTTACAGAAAGCCACTCCCCTAGAGCCAGGAGTCACACATTTATATAGTGGATTTTTTTGTCTACCCAATCTGTTCAATTTATGTCTGATAGCCATTATGATCACATACAATATTAAACTGACAAGCTCTTTCCGACTAAATCAGAGTCTGAGCATTTCTGACAGATGACATCTGCAATTCATTTGTCAGTGTGCCACATGCCAAAGCGGGTAACTGAAGCAATTATCACATTGCTGATAAACTTGCTAGCCTATTTTTTTTCCTGTTGCTCATTTCCATTAGGAGAATCATATTCTACCTTTAGGTGCATAAAATAATTTTAAACTGCATCCTTGCTGGAGCTTTAGCTGTACAGTTGACTTCATCAGCTTAATAACCACAGCTCTTGTATACCAGTCTAGCAGAGAGCTCAATTTTGAGCCTCATTCATTGCACAGGATCAGATCTGAAGTAGTCTATCATTTTGCCCTGAGGGCAACCACTCAGCTCTGTCTCTGCTACAGTCAGCTGTCACATACACAAACCCTCAAGGGATCTGGCTTCTCTCGCTGTTCTTTGTCAAACTTGATCACCAACAGAAACATCACTTTGACAGACAGTTCACGGGGCCTGCTGTCTCAGGTTCCACCATGACGCAAGTTCTCCTGGGCTAAATCTCCTTGGGATATGAAGTTGGAGCGTTCATGTTCCCAGTTCCTCACCCCAGAACATAGCCCACCAAGATGCATCTGCACCAAGAACAGGTTCTGGTAGAAGGTCTCCTTGCTGGAGAGGCTGCCTTCCCTCCAAGAGCCCCTCTGTATTCTCCCAGGCCTTATCTACCCAAGCAGCAAGCAGAGCCCATGAAAAAAACAGTTTGCTCCTCTCCAGTCCTGCTTCTGCCTGGAGCTAGTTTGATTGCTGGTAGGGGTTGCAGTGCTATGCACCTTAAACGCTGCTTCTCCACTGCTCCCTGGCAGACAAAAACACTATTGTCCCCATTCTTCACATTAAGTTCCAGCCCTAAAACTTGCGCTGCAGCTTGCTGTCCAGACATCATCCCCAAGGCACTACCCATGAAACTTCTGACTCTTTTTTGTGGTCCCTGTTTGACTGTCCCAGATTTCCACGTTGTTTCTCCTCAGACTTTGATCTACTTTTAATCAAGCAGAAACATCTCTGGGAAAAACAAGACACATGGAAAAGCTGTATCCATCACTGAAACATTTGGTGAAAGTCTAGTCACTTAAAACAGAGAGACAGCTAGCATGAGACACGGTTTTCTGACACTAACGCATACACACACACTATTTCTGGTGAACCTTACAAATACAGCTACTCTCCCCTCCCTTCTTTTTAGAGGAGAAATTCTTTGCAATAAATGCATACTCCAAGTACTAATGTTTTGGCTCAGCTCATGTAGGTACAGCTTAAGATAAATGTGGCAAAGCAAAATTGGTAACTGGAGCACCAAGGACCTCCGCCTGCCTCCCAAACAACTGCCACAATGCTGTCTCACACTACTTCCATAAATACCTTTTTTTGACAAGACAAATGAAAACCCCACAGAACACTATTTGTCCCCCAGAAGTCAGTAACCTGAAAGTACTCCCTGACCTTCGTAAATTCTGAGTGGCCAATGTCACCTCCCAGCAAAAGTATGAATAACTCGGTAGGGTCCAACCGGTATTGCAGCCTAAGATCCGAAACTTGAGGACAGTTCAATGAGGTAAGAAATATCAATTCTGTTAGTCAAGGGAAAAATACTGTACAGGCAAGCTCAGTAATAAGACACCAGCAGCTGCCAGGATTGTTCATAAAGATCAACTGTCTTTTGCTCCCAGAAGGTAGAGAATTGATTTTCAGCCAAACCATTATGAATATTGATGCTTCAGGCTAATGTACATATAAACATAAGGACAGCAGTAAAGCTCAGTTCTGGTTAACCAAAGAAATTTGATTTTAAGAATGGTATAGAAATTGTCAAATTCCCATTGAACAGGCTCAGTAGCAGTGAAAAAATAATCAGCAAAACCTCAAATAATTAAGAAGGAAAACTATTCAGACATTTTTTCAGATAACAGCTAGTCATCTTCAATATGTAAAATGATGGAAAGAAAGAAAAGTTGTAGATTAGTGATAAGAAAAACACTGAATATTGTATTTCAGTAGCAAGACGTGAGCCAGCGCAAGAAAGTGGTGAACTCGTCTCTTACAGTATCAGACTTTTCCATCCAGCATGTGTCACTCAGGCACACTGCATGTCAGATAAGATCGAAGCACTGCAACATAACAGTACACATTTAGCCTTGCCTTCTAGACTCATCACAAATGAGTCATCTGCTGCAAATTACAACCAAAGAACTTATTTGCACCTCTGAGACCTAAACATTGTTGCTTCCAGGGAACAACAGGACCTTCAATTGATGGAATTGTTGTAAGGTCAGCCAGCATGCCTACAGTCATCCATGCTTCACTACTATACAGTAGCATTTTATGTATTTGAGTCACAAAAATGGTGATTAATTCAACCATGCCAAGTAACTCTTTATTCTATTGTAAAAAGGGAATTAGAAGAGAGCTTAGCAGACTTCCTAAGTTGCTTATCAATACCAGAAATAATGCCACAGAAATGCTATTATTTCTTATTTAACTACCTTTATCATACACATATATTCTAAAAGAAGGTATAATTAAAGAAGTTCAATAACAAACAACGTTGTACATATAAAATACGTGCTCACTGTAAGCAAATAAACCACAAAACTCTTTACGAGGTGCCACACTGCTCATCCACCTCCAGCTCTATACTGTGAAATTGTCTTGCAACTTTGAAACCTGATGAATGGTAGGGAGCCTAAACAGAAGCCCTCAAAAGATAGGGCTGTATTAATTTGGTCAGGGACCCTCCTCCTCAGGTCACGCCACAGCCCAGCCTGGGCATGGTTACACACTGCAGCTCTGAAGTTTAGATTTGGGATGTATTGGCCTCTGAATATTTACTGCAAAATCTGTTTTCCTTTTAACAAGAAGTTACATGACTCCATGGTTGGGATCTGCCACTGCATGTCACATTTCTTTAAATCCTCAATAAATTAAACAGCTTTGCCTTAATTGTGAAACTAGAGAAATAGCTCAAAATTTCAGCAAGAGGAAACAAATCAGAAGAAACTTGTCTTTTCATGTTCTTTGTAGGAAAAAAAAAATGGTTGAACCAATTTGAGCTTAGTACTGGCATAGTACTAAGAAGTAAGAGGCATTTCTGCATAGTTTCCAGAAGTCACACGTCTTGGGGAGCTTGGCACAACTCCATTTAAAACAAGCCTTGCTCACCAGTCACCTTCAAGAGGGGACAGGGTCCATTGCATCCTCACACTTCACTGGAAGTGTGGCAGCAAGCTGAGACTGGGAAAAAACTGGCCACAGCAAGTTTACTGAGGAAGCGGATTAAAGAAAGTTATGATCTATAGACCATAAACTGTAGGAACACCTTAGAAGCATGCCTCATCAGAGGCTTGTTCCAAAGCAAGTAAACTCCATCACGATCGATAAGCATTGAAGTGGATTCAGCTAATTCATACAGGAAAAAAAACCATAAATCCTTTCAAAGAGCAGAATAGCCAAACAAGACAAAGAGGTAGAGGCTGCAGCTAAGCAAGTGCAGCCAGAGGTAACAGGAAAGGCTACACTTGAGATACAGAAGTCTACTGAAGCATGCCATTGCTCCATATATTGTACAAACCATTCTTTGTATTCTTCCTCTCCTTTATTATTTCTTGAGTTGAAGCCAGGTACTCCCTGAACAGATCTCCAATTACAGAACTGCTCCACTCAGATGATTAATAGATACCAACTCTGAAATGAAATAGTTTGAAATATCAAGTTCACTTTAGGACCACAGCAAAGTCATTTTTGCTCATTGTCTCCACAAGTCAACATAGCCTCCTGCAAAGAAAAGGGTTAAGAAAACAGGATTACTGCTAACTTTTGCTCTACACAGGCCAGAAACCATAATCTGAGTGCAAATCCGGTTATTTCCATAGACAGCAAGCTTTCAAGTGTTCAAGGACTGACAATAGCAGTTGTGAGACTGAAGAGAAAAATATTTTCATTGCTAGTATTTCTGCCATGTTCTCCACAACAAATTAGGAGAAGGTTTTAGAAGGCAATCAGCTACTCTCCCAATGTTACAGATAGCACAGCTGAGACAGGATTGGCACATGATTTGCTTTGGGTGGTATGGCTGGTCAGTAGAGGAGCTGGCACTGTCACCAGACCACACAGTCTCAGAGTGATGGTTTATATTCATTGACCAACACAGCGTCTCCCTTTCCTGATCATGCTGAAAGAAAAAACCCTTAGTTTTCAAAAACTTGGTTTTCATGCAAAATAAGCTATCCTAAGCTATGAGAGCGCGTTAGATAAATTTATGTCTTCTGAGTTCTGTACACAATTGTGCCAACACAAAACTGATGAGCACAGAATTTCTGGGAACATATGCACAAGAGAGACTCTTCCTGTTGGATACAAGCATGCCTCACAGGTGTCTTGTTCCAAACTGATTAAACTCCTTTATGAACAATGAAGCTCTCGAAGTGTATACCAGCCAATACTTAGTGAGAAAATAAGTCTCTCCAAGCAGAAGAATAGCCAAACAGGACAAAAAAGCTTGCATAAATACTACTGTTGATTAACCAACTTTGTAAAATACTAAGCCTTGCAACAGAGATCTGAGTGAGTAATGAAAGTCAAAGCTGGTGTAACTGCTAGTTCATTTCCTACTTTGAAAGATACACAAAGATTTTCCTTTAATCAGAATCAGTCTCGTAAGATATAAGCTCTGAGGAAAAAACCTTGGACAAATATCCTTGGGTGTAAACATTTTTGCCTGCCTGCTTTCCCAGCCTTCTTAAGAAATTACTTAACAGAACAAGTACAAACTTGTCCTAGCAGGAACATGAACTGTGTGACTGTTCCCTTCTCAAATATATTCCTTTTCTCATCTGTTCTCTTTGCAAATACCTCAAATTGCCAAAATCATCTGACCCACCTTCCCCTAGCAGGAAGCAGGGCATGAGCCTCTGTCCCATAGATAACCCCTTCTCCTTTTACAGCTCATTGTGACTGGTTCAGTTGAGGCATTAGCACAGGATCCATGGCTTCTGCAGGGGAAACCATGCTCATCCCTGGGGACCGTCCGCTACAGAAACAGCTTTAGCACTTCTTTCTTTCACCGCTAAAAGTCACCGCCCTGCCAAACTCGGTGCTTGCATTCAGAATTAACTTCTGAATTATCCTAGCAATAGCAAGGATAAGCACACAGCTTCTACCTCTACACATTAAACGTTTCTTTAAGCCTTGAGACCTGGTCAGGAATCGAGACAGACACCTTAGTTTTGCAATTCTGTTTTGGAGAGATGAAGCACAAGGTCTCAGATCACTGCCTCACACGTGGACACATACCGGTGTTAGCTTTTTTCTGGCTATGTCACATATTTACAATACTAAGCATTTTGCAGCTTCATACTCTGGCTTTAAAAACAGCATGTGTCTTATTTTAATCATTTTGAAAAGCAAGACTCATGGAAAAATGATACCAATAAGCCATGTGGCACTTCTCACAATGCAACTCCTTCAAGTTACCATCACAGGCTGGACTACTCAGACTGATACTTGAGCTATGTTTTCATAATCAGTTTAGGCCTGTACTGAAGTAAAAGATGGTTCTACCTTTAAGTTCTCCCTCTCACTCACCCCACCTCATCTTCACAGGAGGCAGCCAGTTGTCACAAGTGATGCATCTGACCTAAGATTTCATATCACCTGTATTTTTTCTTGGTGTTTTTTTTTCCTGCATCACTTTTAACCACCATCAATTCTCCGTGTGAAGCTCACCACTGCACAAAAAAAAATATCAGACAAGGGTGCCAAAAGGAAGGTAGCTGAAGAGCTCATCCTGCAGCACCATTAGTAGAATGCATAAGTTGGATAGATTATTACCCTGTCTCTTGCAGTGAAAAATGATATAAAATGCATACGTTTTAACACTGCAACAGCCTGCAGAAAGTGTCATCTGAGTGCTACAGGTGCCAGCATTCAAACTTCAGCATTGCCATGTTAAAGACACCCCAGAGCACTCTATCCATTTTTGTGCAGCTGACAACGCAGGGCAATTGCTGCCAGATGCTAGGGATAGATCAAAGTGCTAATCCTTTGTTAACTCACATTTGCTGCATTAAGCCTGCATGAATCAAGTGAAGCTCAAATATATGCAATGCTGAAATCTTACCAACAGCATGAAACCTGACACAAATTTAACTGTTTCCCTGCTCTTGAATTATTTCCGCCCCCCATAACAAATTTTTGGTGCAATTACATTTGTTCAAACATTACCTCTACTTATTTGACCATTATCAAGAAGAAATGAGGCTGAAATTTGTTAAGAACTCTAGCTTGCACCTGAGATCATGAGAAAAGACAACCTTGCTTTAGCCTGCAATATCTTCATTAACAGCCAAGTTTGCACTTTGGTCACATATGGACAATAATGACTTGGGAATCCTTTTCTCTCTCTACAAGTTTGTAACTCCATTAAATATCACTAGATATTAGTCCTGTGCATGTCATGTGCTTGTAAGACACCCGTTGGCATGAAAAGCATACTGGTGCAATTGTAACCAGCATAATTTTTCATTACTTGACATGGAAATAAATAAGGAGTACAACAAACTTACGCAGAAATAGTTTTTCCAAAAGAAACACTAACAAATATGCAACTAACTTAAGGAACATTACACGTATAACGTAGATGGAAAAGTTTTTGAGATAATTTTTACAGCTGCAAAAAGTAAATTCCAACTCTCGTTTCTGGAACGCAGTAAATTGTATTTCAACACATACTTAGAGTTACTAAAAGATGTCCCTTAAAGAATAAAAGTTAAGAAGAAAACTGCTAGTTTAGCTACAAGGGTTGTGCCTTGTCTCTCCAAACTTTATCTTATTCCCAGGATTTCATTTTAGAAGAAACAGTGTGAAAACACTGTGGTTATTTGCTGTTCCTCAACTGCATTTTAAAATGAAGCATTGATATAGCGGCTTTCTAACTCTCCCTTTGTAGAGGTGAAAATTTATTAGATCACTAATCACTCCTGTAGGAGCAGATACATTCTGATGGAAAATACATGTATTCATACCTGCCTCTACAAATATTTAAACCTCCTAGAAATAACCTTGTATTGTACACAAGGGAAGGGAAGCACAAACATTTGTTTGGGTGCCTTGTTGGGTAAGGAAAGGGGTAGGGAACAATACTAATCAGCATTTCCTGGAACCAAGAGTGTGGTCATTAAAGCCACGGGAACCTTCAGTTATGACTGCATTGCTTATGGCCAAAGTTGCATTAGAGGTGCAGATGATTCACCGCTTCAGAGTGTTTGGGGTTGGAAGGGCCCTCTAGAGATCATCCAGTCCAACCCCCCTGCCAGAGCAGGATCCCCTAGAGCAGATCACACAGGAACAAGTCCAGGCAGCTTTGGAGAGTCTCCAGGGAAGGAGACTCCCCCCCAGTCTGGGCAGCCTGTCCCAGTGCTCTGGCACCCTCACAGGGAAGAAGGGCTTCCTCATGTTCAGGCTGAACCTTCTGTTGACCAGTTTGTGGCCATTGCCCCTGGTCCTGTCCCTGGACACCACTGAGAAGAGCCTGGCCCCACCCTCCTGACACCCACCCTTTAGATATTGATAAGCATTGATGAGATCCCCCTCAGCCTCCTCTTCTCCAAGCTGAACAGCCCCAGCTCTCTCAGCCTTCCCTCAGATGGAAGGGGCTCCAGGCCCTTCATCATCTCAGGGGCCCTGCACTGGGCCCTCTCCAGTAGCTCCTTGTCCTTCTGGAGCTGAGGAGCCCAGAACTGGACACAGCACTCCAGGGGAGGCCTCACCAGCACAGAGTAGAGGGGGAGGAGAACTTCCCTCCACCTGCTGGCCACACTCTTCTTAACGCACCCCGGGATGCCATTGGCCTTCTTGGCCGCGAGGGCACACTGTTGGCTCCTGGTCATCCTCTTGTCCACCAGGACTCCCAGGTCCTTTTCCCCAGAGCTGCCCTCCAGCAGATCAGCCCCCACCCTGTACTGCTCCATGGGGTTGTTCTCCCCAGATGCAGCACTTGACACTTGCCCTTCCTGAATTGCATCCGATGTCTCCCTGCCCAGCTCTCCAGCCTGTCCAGGTCACGCTGGATGGCAGCACGGCCTTCTGGCATGGCAGCCACTCCTCCCAGTTTGGCATGGTCAGCAAACTTGCTGAAAGCACATTCCATCCCTTCATCCAGGTCATTGATGGATATATTGACTAGTGATGGACCCAGCACTGACCCCTGGGGGACGCCACTGGCCACAGATCTCCAACTAGACTCTGCCCCATTGACCACAACTCTCTGAGCTCTTTCCTCCAGCCAGTTCCCAGCCCACCTCACCACCCAGTGGTGCAGTCCATACTTCCTAAGCTTGGCTCTGAGGATGCCATGGGAGACCGTGCCAAAAGCTTTGCTGAAATCAAGGCAGACCACACCCACTGCTTTCCCCTCGTGTATCCGTCTGGTGGTGCCATCATAAAAAGCTATCCGAGGGGTCAGGCATGACTTCCCCGTGGTGAATCCATGCTGACTACTCGTGATTAGCTTCCTTTCCTCAACAAGCTTTGAGACAGCACAAAGAACAAGTTGTTCCATCATCTTTCCAGGGATGGAAGTGAGGCTGACCGGTCTATAGTTGCCTGGGTCCTCCTTCTTGCCTTTTCTGAAGATTGGAGTAACATGGGCTTTCCTGCAGTGCTCAGGCACCTCTCCTGTTCTCCAGGACTTTTCAAAGATGATGGAGAGTGGCCTAGCAATGACTGCCGCCAGCTCCCTCAGCACTCAGTGGTGCATCCCATCAGGGCCCATGGATTTGTGGATGTTCAGTTTGCTTAACTGATCTCTGACCCAATCCTCTTCAACTGAGGGAAAACCTTCCTTCCTCATGACTTCCTCTGTGGTTTTCAACTCAGGGACTCCCAAGGGCTGGTCTCAGCAGTAAAGACCGAGGCAAAGGTGGCATTCCGTAACTCTGCCTTCTCCATACCCTCGGTCACCAGGGCACCCCCTTCATTCAGCAGTGGGCCCACGTTTCCTCTGGTCTTTTTTCCTCCAATGTACTTGAAAAAGCCTTTCTTGTTGTCCTTGACCTCTCCTGCCAGGTTCAGTTCTAAGGAGGCCTTAGCTTTCCTTAGCACATCCCTACATCCCCGACAACATCCCTGTACCCCTCCTTCCATGTTCTATATCCTTCCTTTTTCCACTTAAGTCTATTCATTAACTCCCTGCTCATCCATGCAGGTCTCCTAGCTCTCTTACTTGATTTCTTACTCTTTGGGATGCTCCAGTCTTGAGCTTGGAGGAAATGGTGCTTGAATATTAGCCAGCTCTCTTGGGCCCCCTTGCCACCTAGAGCCTTATCCCACAGGACTTGTCCAAGCAGGTCCTTGAAGAAGCCAAAGTTAGCCCTTCTGAAGTCTAAGGTAGTGACCCTGCTTGAGGCTCTGTGCCTGCTGTATATGACTCTGAACTCCACTATCTCATGGTCACTACATCCAAGGTTTCCCCCTACCTTCACATCCTCAACAAGTCCCCCCTTGTTCATCAGTACAAGGTACACTAGCCCTCTCCTTGTCAGCTCCTCTACCATCTGTGTCAGGAAGTTATTATCAACGCGTTGGAGGAACCTCCTGGACTGCGCATGCCTGGCTGTGTAGCTTTTCCAGCAAATGTCAGGGTAATTGAAGTCCCCCATGACAACCAGAGCCTGTGACTGTGAGGCTACTTCCAGCTGCCTGTAGAAGGCCTCATCAGCTTCCTCATCCTGATCAGGTGGCCTGTAGTAAACACCCACAACTCTGTCTCCCATATTAGTCTGCCCCTTGATCCTTACCCACAAGCATTCAACTCTCTCTTCATCCACCCCCAGGGAAAGCTCGATACATTCCAGTTGCTCTCTCACATAAAGAGCAACTCCACCTCCTCGCCTTGCTGCCTATCTTTCCTAAAAAGAACACAGCCATCCATGACAGCATTCAGGTCACGTGAGCTGTCCCACCACGTCTCAGTAATTGCAATAAGATGTGGGTCCTGAAAGCACACGCAGATCTCTAGTTCCTCCTGCTTGCTCCCCATACTGTGTGCATTAGTGTGTAGGCATTTCAGAGAGGTGGCCAAGCGTGCAGGTTCTCCAGGAGGAGAGTGGGAGGATATACCCTTGTCATACACAGTCCCAGCATTGTCTGCCTTTTCATCATTGTCTTTGGTGGTAGGTAAGGAGCCTTGGTGCCAAGCCTGGTTGACCTGATTTATTCCACAGGTGGATGCATCACCATTCCCCACCTCAACTGAGACAGCAGATTGAACAGCCTTCCCAGCACACCGGCCCACCAGCACCGGCATGCTGTGCACAGGCTCCTCTCTGGCCAGCCCAGTCCCATCCCCTTCCCCCTTCAAATCTAGTTTAAAGCCCTTTCTCTGAGCCCTGCCAATTCATGCGCAAGGGTCCGTTTTCCCCGTTGAGACAGCTGAACCCCATCTCTTGCCAGTAGACCCGGTGCCGTGTAAACCTCCCCATGATCAAACCCCCCCCAAATTCTGTTGGTGGCACCAGCCTCTAATCCATCTGTTAATCAGATGTGTTT
Organism: Rhynochetos jubatus; assembly: GCA_027574665.1. Lineage (NCBI taxonomy): Eukaryota > Metazoa > Chordata > Aves > Eurypygiformes > Rhynochetidae > Rhynochetos > Rhynochetos jubatus. The sequence goes on from CM050651.1 coordinate 27,345,048, forward strand.
TCCCATTTCTTTCAGTGTAATTCCCTGCCACTGAAGGGGTCAAGGAAAACACTACCTGTGCTCCTGATCCTGCAACCAATCTCCCTAATGACCTGAAGTCCTTTTTAATCGCTTTTGGACTTCTCTCTGTCATCTCATCACTACCAGCTTGGATGACCAAAAGCAGGTAGCAGTCTGAGGGCCGCACCAGACCAGGAAGTGTCCTACTAATATCCCTAACCCAGGCCCCAGGGAGGCAGCAGACTTCCCTGTGGGAGGGATCCGGTCAACATATGGGGCCCTCAGAAGGGAATCACCTACCACGAGTACCCTCCTTTTTTTCTTGGTTGAACTAGTCCTAAAGTGTGCAGGTGACTGACTCACCCCAGATGGATCCCTGGATGGTCCTTCCTTTCCATCCTCATTTGCCTGGCCCTCAGTTTCCAAAGCCCCACACCTGCTGGGCAGCAGTAACTGGGGAGGCAAGGGAGGCCAGGAGGGGATTCACCTGCCTCCCCAAGGAGGGACCTGCTTCCATTCCCCCCCTCCATCTCTTAGGTCCTCTCCTCTTACCTGGTGGCAAGAGGCAAGGGCATCCTGTGCTTCATGGGGATCCTGCTGCCTTTCCCTCAAGGCGGGAGGGTCTGAGTCCACCAGCCCATCTCCCTCTCACCCTCCCTTATAGTCCTCAGCCTTTCCACCTCCTCCTTCAGCCCAGCCACCAGGCTGAGCAGATGGCTTACCTGCTCACAGCGAACACAGGCCTTGTCCCTGCTGTCCTCCATTCCACGTGAGAGGCTCTGGCACTCGCTGCAGCCAGGGGCCTGGGCACCAACACGTTTACGTGGGACATCTGCCTGGGTCACCACATTTCTTTCGCCACCAGCTTTTGGCCGGGCTGCAACCATGGCTCTTCCCGCCAGAGCGACTCACCGCTAACTGCCTCAGCACTCCCAGGTAACTCACCACACCCCCTCAGTCCGACCTCGATGGGCGCTGAAGGCCCTTTAAATAGCCCGCTGAGGCTGCGACCTGCCCGCCGCTCTCGCGAGAGATGCCGGCTCGGGGGTGGGGGGGCGGGGGGCGGGGCAGGGGTCTGCCTGCTACGTGTTTCCCGGCTTCGGGAAAAAAACCCCAAAACCCCGATACGCCGAGTTTTTGCCGCTCTGCCTAGCCGCCGCGGGGACGGTCCGGCTCAGGAGGCTGATGGCAGGGACATGAAGCATCCAGGCTCTACAGACACCTAGCTTTGTAGTACTTCATTGCGTTATTCTCGCAGGTGCGGGCTGACAGACGTGTTCGGTAGCATAGCACTCACCCGTCTATAGCGAGACCCACGAACAGCCACGTATCCAACAACCTAGCAACACTAAACATACTACATAATACACTACAGGTATTGAAAACAGGATTTTTTTCACGCAGCGAAGTGGAGATCATCTGCTTTCCTTTCTTCAGGGTTGCACCCAAGTTTCGTACGTGGCTTGATCCCCGGCTGTGCAAACGCTTAACTTACATTCAGGTCAACGGCTATTAAGTATTTCAGTCTCTGAAAATATGACCACGAAACAGGGAGTTTCAATGTCTACAATAGAACATGCACATTTGAAATTTAGACCTTGATGAGCAGGTAAAATATTTCCATTTCCTCCAATTTATGGATTCCTTGATTTGAAATCTGAAAGGCATGGATCCGATCACGCCACCTGACCTCCCACATGCCGGCCATACACAAAGTGTTTCCAGAAGTGCAGAACTGCAGCCGGCGCTCACCACCTCGTTTACTCCTTCATGTCTAGTCTCAAGCAAAGGGCAAACCTGGGTTGTGTATTGTGGCATATCTGATTCTGCTGTGACCCAGAGGAACTACCTTGACCTTAAAATTCAACAAGTGTAAAATTTCAGTTAAGTAATGTCATTGTGTGAATAACGTGAAAACCTTATGCTTTTTTTTTTTTAAGTATACAATTATGTGCAGGGAAAAGTAGCGGGCACAGTCATGTGAAGCAAAAAAGGAAGTGCAAATTACAGCCCTCTGTGCACTGCTGAACTATTTACGACTTAAAAATTAACTGCTGCTTTACAAGATGGCTCTCTCTACGGAAAGAAGTCGTTCCACTTCTTCCCCTTCAACTGCTGTACTTTGACACTGTCTACAGGTTTGCCTGGGGTATTTGTTTACAGTATGAAAATGAATTTATGATACAGACATTTTTATATAAACATTCTCTCAGATTTACTTCAGGAGAACATATTTCTTGAGGGAAATCGATTGCCTGGGAACAATGGTGATTGTCAGACCATGGCCAAGGCAGTATTACACAGACAAACTGCAGCACCAGGCAGAAGGCAAATGGAGCATGAGGCTGTACTTCTCCTGTTTCCCATAACCACTTCTTTATAATTCAGCTTTCAGTGCCTTTCCTTGGCCCTCCTTTTTGCTTGCCAAGATCATCACTTTAATTAGCTACACAGTTGCCATTTTCTCCTTTTTTCTGAGAAGTGCAACCATTACTTCTGCATCTGTCATTTGCCTAAACAGTAGTTAAGTCACATGGCTCTGGCAGCAAACATCCACCACAACAGCAAAAATATTTTATAAAGCTACCCTGACACTAAGAAGTGAACACAGCATTGCTGCTTGTTGCCAAAAGACGTGTCCCAACTGGCAGAGCTTTTCTTTCTCCTAATAGATGTTTTATAAGAGAAAAAAAATTTTAAATGCACAATACTCAAGTTGTATATACAATAACTTGATCCTAATATGAAGAATTAAAGATCCCTCTTGACAGACCTACCAGGTAAAGCACATCATCCATGTTGCACTACACTCAGTAGCTGTACTGCAATATGCAGGCTCACTGAAGCCTGTCTGCAAATTTGGTGTACGTAAGTAACAAGGTAATTAAAACCTTACTGTTAAAAAAGATCATCAAGTGAGCTGTAGCTCTGGGGAGAATTCATTTTGAGACACTGCCTGACTTCCAATATATATCAAGTAATTCAGCTAGGTCTCCACAGCCTTGCCAGTGCATGCTAACTGCAGGATATGTGCATGGAAAAAGCACAGTCTTCGCTTTGGGCTGGTCAGAGTAGGTTCTGGTCATACTTATAGCAGAGTCAGTTCATACATTCAGCACCTACTGTTAGGCAAGGCTGGTGAATGAAGGGTTCCACCCAGTTTTGTTGGTAATGGAGTTTCTTTAAAACAGGGATATTTGGCTGTAAAAAAGAAAAAGGCCTTCTGTGGACTTAATTTAGAAACAACAATCATCGGTATGAGAGAGGCAGATGCTGTTCTATCCCCTATTGCAAACAATTAGTGATGGGCACTATACACTTCAGGAGCACTTATACAGAATGCAGACTACTGCTATTGAATAAATTGGCTTTCTACTTACATAATTCTTCAGATAGATTCGTTGCCTTTTCATAAATTTTCTACTGATATAAGAATAACATAAAAGCAACTCAAAATCTAAACTTAAATAACTAGTATCACAAATCCAAGTGAACAAATCCTATTACACTGCTCACTGACAAATACCAGCTTGCTTTGCAGCACTTGATCACTTTCTAGTACAAATGTCGAACGTTCATATGTCCATTTTACAGCTGAGTTGTGTAATGCAACAAACAGGCTGAAAGAACTTCAGATCCCAGAATGAAGCAGGGTCAGGCTGGAGAACCAGTGGATATGAAAACAGTAGTCATTCTTCCAGCACAGTATCAGTGCTCACTAACTTCTGACGGTTGGCCTGCCTGCAGTGTCCCTTGCAAACTCCTGCTGCCAAATTACTGATGTAACATTTTTCTCTAAAATACTTTCTACTGAAGGTTAGTATCTCCTTATTTTCACATAACAGCCCTTATTCTAATCACCTGACTTCATAAAACCTTGCAAAACAATGGCAGCCCAAAACAGCCTCATGTTGCTGTTGGGTTACTTCACACTAGGTAAACTTGCGAGGTATCCTACACAGGGGTTCTGGTCTAAGCAGTTTTGCAGCCTCAGTATATTATGGATTTTATCAAATCTACCAGATTAATCATGTGCAGGTTGGGATATTAACACATAGTCCTTATATTCAGCTTTTCTCAGCTCTTATCTTTACTAAAATCCAAACTAACCATTCCAATTGGCCGTTCTAGAGGCTGATACATTGCCGTAAGGTTGGAAGTCCGCCCACAGCACCTCTCAGTGTGCTCAGAATACAGACTTATCCGTGACCAGCATGCAGGAAGAAGTCAGAGACAACTGTTATGTTGGATTTTCATTAATGACAACAAGCACTCAATCCATTGATAAGAAATGCTTGCCTGACTCAAAACTCAGCAGAAACTTTTGGCATTCGATTTGAACACAAAATTCAAGCATGAGACCAGAGCAAGAGGGTAAAATCTCACTGTTTTTTGGCTGGACCATCGTATGTTTAGGAAAATTTGGACATCAGTGTTGCTATCAGTAGTGCGGGACTAGAGTGATCATGCGGGGATATCAACTCCCACTGTGTGCTGCTAACCAGAGCTGTTCCAAGAGGTCTGCAAGGCTCCAGCTAACCACGTGCCATTTGGTCCTGGCTGCTTCTGCATCCCAGGTGCCTTTCTCCAGCCTTGCCGAAACTATCCTCACCAAGCTACCCGGCAGCCTGTGAACAGGCATCCCAGCAGTGGCTCAAAGGTGGGATGCACTCCATTGGTTGGCCAGACTGGACAGCCTTACTCCCCAGAAAACCTCAGCAGAACATTGGACTTAAGGGGAAGATGGTCTAACAGCAGAGATGACTGTGACTCCCAGCCTTTGCTAGTCCCTAGGCAGCAGTACAAAGAAATTAAGGCCTACCCGCACTGCCGCTCTTTGCTCTCCCAGTCAACCTGCACCACAGCAGCAGCAGCTGTGTCTGGTTTGGGTTTAGTTCCCTGTGGCTTCAGGTCTTACCCAGGGTCCCAGGCACAGGAGCAACAGTCATAGATTGAGGACCACTGCTGGAGCACAGAGATGCACACATTTCACTGAACCACCAAGTGCTTCTGGCTTATCTTTCCAGTTTCAGGTCTCCACAAGGAAGAACAGTCAATTATCTTGATTAACAAAAATCCCTGCACAGACAAGTTAATTTCTCCGGAAACCTATGGGCATAAGCTACAGGCAGAATCTATGGGTTTGATAAAGAATAGTCAATACATAAAACAGAAAGGAGAAGCTAACGCTAATCCACAAAAGAGTTAATCTTGTAGGCAAAAGATGAAAGAAAGCCTAGTGAAAAACTATGGTAGTTTGTTAAAAGTTAAATACTCAGAATAATGTTTGCCCTTTAAGTCATTCCAGATTGACTGTGGTAAATCTGCTAGTGTTTTGGCCTCTAGATTACCTGCCTAGTAATTCAAAGCAAAACAGCACATAACTAAAAACTAGTCTGGTTCAGACTATAGAATATACAATTTACTTTCACAAGGAAGAGAACAAACCCCATAATTCCCTTGACATCTCACCACTGGCTTGAAATATAGTCTTTCCACTGGTAAAAATAAATTGCCTAGCAGCTGTGTTATATATGTTACCTAAATATATATTTAGATCCCTCACGTGTACAGTCTAACAGATTTGTAGCAGTTTTAAGGGGCAGAGACAGTCCCCACTCAGCTTTCATGCAGGTAAGTTGAGAAAACATGATAGTTTGGGTAAACAGAACAGTAGTAGAAACCAGCAGGACACTTCGTTAGTACTGACTCGTTATGAAGCTGCCTTTACCTGGTTTGAACTCCTCCATTCCAACCGGTGGCTGCAAGACGTCTGTGCTCAGGGTCAGTGTGGTATTAACAGAGCAAGTTTCATAGTTGATATCTAAATGAGAAGCCCAACACCCCTGTAAGCACAGGGTTTTGTACCTGGTGGAATTAGCAGACATATCAATAAAGTTGCTGATCTGTGTCTCAAGCATGTACGTGCAATCATGCAGCCTGCCAACACAAACTCCCCTCAAACTCGCAGAATTTCAGGCACATCACTAATCTACCTGCCTCACTTTCTATTCCCCCGTGAGTTTATTTCCCTGCACCACCCACCCCATTTAGACAGCGTGTCGAAGGCATGCTGAATCATTGTGTACAACCTCAACCGTAGCAGTGCCAATTCCAGCCATTATCCTATAGCTACATAATTATCGAGCCTGTGCACCTGGTAGAAAGTGCAAGAGAAGAGGGAATAGTCTCTGTATGTCATCTCTTTTTTGTGACTCCCATTCCACCATATCCACAACAACTCTGTTCTACTTTCCCCAGTCATAGGTGATGCTCATTGTGGGACATTTTGAAGGAATAAGACATCCCTTTCTCCAGCTATAAGCACTGCAATGGTTTCTGCAAAGAAATCAAAACCTTAATCACAAGATATCCAGTCACCATCTTCATTACAGCTGCCCTCAGCACTGTTTATTAACTGCTACCCCATGACTGAAGGAAAGTCTATATTACAGTAACTAGAGAAGATATTTTCCCATTGTTACTGTGTGACTATGTTTGTATTAACGTTGGCCCCCAAACCCAAGACAGCTCAGCCAGGGATTAAAGCCTGTTATTTATCTTCCATCTTCCCTTTGACAAGGAGCTGCTGGGAAGATTTCAGCTGAAAATGAGCCGTTGCTGCAGGCACATTTTGTAGATTTTTCTCTCAAAGATCTCCTTACAAAGGAGGAGTTGTGAGCTCTGACACTATCAGTGCTCTTGTCAAGTTCTATCACCCAACATGTGAGGGGAAGAAGGATATTTATGTCGTGTGGAAGAACCAATAGCAAAACTTGCTTGCACTAAAGCACAGTCCTGGGAATCACTGAGCATCAGTGTCTGTGCTTTTTCAATGAATTGTTCATTGCAGACAAGAGCCAGAGGAACTTCAATGTAGTTGAATATACATCTGCAAGTACAGGCCGGGTGGAGAATGGATGGAGAGCAGCCCTGAGGAGCAGGACTTGGGGGTACTAGGGGATGAAAAGCTGGACGTGAGCCATCAGTGGGTGCTGGCAGCCCAGAAAGCTAACTGGATCCTGGGCTGTATCAGGAGAAGTGTGGCCAGCAGGGCAAGGGAGGGGATTTTCCTCCTCTGCCGTGCTCTCATGAGACCCCACCTGGAGTGCTGGGTCCAGCTGTGAAGCCCTCAGCATAAGAAGGATATCAACCTGTTGGAACGAGACCAGAGGAGGCCACGGAGATGCTCCGAGGGCTGGAGCCCCTCTGCCATGGGGACAGGCTGAGAGAGTTGGGCTTGTTCAGCCTGGAGAAGACAAGGCTCTGTGGTAAACCTTGTAAGGTCCCTTCAGGTACTGGAAGGTGCTACAAGGAAGCTGGGGGGGGGCTTTTTACAAGGGCCTGTAGTGACAGGACAAGGGGTAATGGGTTTAAGTTGAAAGTGGGGAGATTTAGATTGGATATCAGGAAGAAGTTCTTCCTGGAGAGGGTGAGGAGGCCCTGGGACAGGTTGCCCAGAGAAGCTGTGGATGCCCCATCCCTGGAAGTGTTCAAGGCCAGGCTGGATGAGGCTTGGAGCAACCTGGTCTAGTGGAGAGTGTCCCTGCCCATGGCAGGGGGGTTGGAACTAGATGATCTTTAAGGTCCTTTCCAACCCAAACCGTTCTGTGACTCCAGGAATATGAAGTTATCGTACATATGATTTATGAGTTTGTATGCACTGAAGAGAAGGCATTGGCATTTCTTCCACTTCCATGCAGCCACAGGAAACTAATTGAGAAATAGGGAATAAACATGTAACAGTCCCAGTTTGAGAATCAGCATCTTGCAACGTGGCTGCTTCCACATATCTGCAGTGAAGAAGGCATATACTCATCTACAGGCATGCAGAAGCTAGCTTCCGTTGCTGTACCCTTTCTTAGAAGACTGATAGCACCAAACGTTATCAGTAACATTCAACTGCTTTTTACTGATCACACTGCAGTGTAGAAAGGAAGATTGCTCCAAAGATCCAGCAGTCTCAAGTAAGATGCGGAATAATCACAATGACTAACTGAAGTGCATTTATTGCAGTAGGCCAACTGGCTGTAAAAGATAAAATTGCAGTTTTCCGTCTATTGGAGTGCAAGCACTGATAACAAGGGAAGCATTTTCAAGAAAATCATTACTCACAAGTTAAAGGAATGGCCAGGACAACCCCAGAAAGTCTTACACAGAGACATACTCAGTCAAGACAAATAATTTTGTCCCATTATCTCTGTCTTGACCTGTATAAACAAACTTTTCTCCCTTTCAGTTTGAAGTGACAACACTAATGTACTGTCACGTTAGCTACACTACTCTGTTACCATCAACACGAGCAAGTTTTCCATTCACATAAGCATATCTGAGGCTTATTTCAACCTCTAGAGAAGAGGTTAACCAATTGGGTTGATCTGAACATAATTTTCAGAGGAACAGCTAGCCCTTGGAATCATGCAGCTAAACCGCCATGGTAACAGGGAGAGTGCTCTGAAGACCATTGGTCCTGCCCAATGAATGCTGTCTAAAGGTGTTAAAGCATGTAACATCCAAGGCATGTTGGCTCCCTTTGTAGGAGAGTAGGAAAAACAGGGCTCTCCTGGGCATGAGATGTCCCACACCTTAAAAGGTGAACGACCCTCCTTTGGTGTCCCTCAGATACAGGAGAATGATTAAGTTATCCACACAGTGCAACAAGTAATGCCGCATGACAAACATCCTTACTTCCTGGCCACCTTGCAGCCCACACTAGAGTAGTCTGGGACAACTCATATTTGTCTGTCCTCTCTGGTACTCAGCAACCCTAATTCAAGTAAGCAAGTATTAGCATTTTTTGTAAATTCAAGGTACAGGCTCCATGTCCTCCCTTACCTGAACCACTGGCATTAAGGGGGTTTGGATGGGGTTGCATTTTTCCCTCCAAGAAATACTATGGCACTCGTTTGCCTGGACACGCAAGGGCTTTGTGTGGCCTCCACCACAGCTTCGGGCTACTCCTAAGATTCATCTCCGAACCTAGCAAGCCTGAAGAATTCAAACCCCCAAGGGATTCTAAACTTTTGCAGAACTCTTGGCTATGTTTTGTATTTTTTCTTGTCTAAACAGATCTTAGAAATACACTGCTTCTTATTCTTTCCTAAAGAACCACCAATGGAAGAACAAAGACTAATTTCTGCCTCCAGGTATTGGAACAAAAACACTCTGGCTGAGCTTTCTCTCAAGCCTTCCTCTGAGGAATTTTAAATGCAGAAGGTGCCACCAGCAACCAGCATAATTGTCCTCCAATGCTAGAGAAACCCTGTAGGGCAATTTTCATTTAACAAAAATCCCTGGCTAACATGCTATCTGCAGGCATTTGCACAAACCACCAGCAAGACCTCTGATTGAGAAAAAAACAAGTTTTTAAGAAAATTTCTTCAGTTACTCTGTTTAAGAAAGGATTTTTGTAGACTCAGATCAGCAACCTTTAGGCTTTTCCTAAGATTCCATAAGGCACTAGCCTGAAGGCTCTGGTGTTCAGTGAGGTGATGCGTCCTCTGTGTTAATACTGAAAATAAACCATGACACCACGGTGAACCACTGTGTGTCCCTAGAGATTAAAAGGTTTCAGCAGAGATTAGAAGCAGCAAAGGAGACCAGCTGCAGAGGACATCAAGAACGATCCATGTGACAAAGTGGCAAGTGTCTGAGAGTTAACCAAGTGTTGTATGTCTAGCAGTCAGGTTTTATGGCAGCAGATAATTTGTTTGACATTGTAGAAACACCAAAAAAGAGTTCAAGAGGAGGGATTACCTGGAGAGAACTCTTCCTTGAGCAGATTCCTACTGTCACTAATGAGAAAGGAGTTCAGCTCCTTCGAAGTGCACGAACTACTGGTAGCAGGAAGCAATGCAGTCGGGTGAGAGTCTGAAGGCAATTTTTAAAGCTCATAACCACAGGATGCTCTCTAGAGAAATTTTCATATACTCTGCCGCATATTCCCCTATGCAAGGTGCTGTTCTTGTTGCTTTTAGAAGCACTTGTGCTGACCTGATTCAGCCTGACTGTTATATGTTCCAAACTAAAACTCCTATTAGCCATGCACAAACTAATTATGAGATAGTAAAGAGATACAAAGGCAAGCCTTAACTGAGCTGACCTGAGAGCCTACAAGAGGTCATGTACAACAGCTCAGAATTGAGCAGTCTGTTTTGTTCTTCTTGTCTTTCCTAAGCAGCATGGATGTGTCTATGTCTGCAAGCCCCTTGCAGCATGGACACAGCAGGTCAACACACGCTTGAAATGGAAATCCACATTCTACCACCTGACTGTCATAGGCAAAACACAAAGGAAGTGCCTTATCATAGAATGGTTTGGGTTGGAAGGGACCTTAAAGACCATCTAGTTCCAACCCCCTGCCATGGGCAGGGACACCCTCCACTAGACCAGGTTGCTCCAAGCCTCATCCAGCCTGGCCTTGGACACTTCCAGGGATGGGGCATCCACAGCTGCTCTGGGCAACCTGTGCCAGTGCCTCTCCACCCTCTCCATGAAGAACTTCTTCCTTGTATCTAACCTGAATCTCCGCTCTTTCAACTTAAATCCCTTACCCCTTGTCCTTTCACTACAGGTCCTTGTAAGAAGCGCCCCCCCAGCATCCTTGTAGCCCCCTTCAGGTACTGGAAGGTGCTATAAGGTCTCCCCGGAGCCTTCTCTTCTCCAGGCTGAACAAGCCCAACTCTCTCAGCCTTTCTTCACAGCAGAGGTGCTCCAGCCCTCGGAGCATCTTCGTGGCCTCCTCTGGACTCGCTCCAACCAGTCTATACCCTTATGCTGAGGGCCTTGCAGCAACGGTTGGCAAAGCTTCCTCTCATTCTTCCACTCGCAGGTCCCATGGGAGTCACTGTCGGATGGACAGAATAAGGTGCAAGAGCAGCTTGCGACATCCTGCAGACATAGTCTTTCCCCTTGCAGTGGAAACTTCCACTGTGGGACTCAGATGCTCATTAAGGAAAACTACCCAGCTGTTGCACCCTCACGGGTGTGGAGATATTAGTTTAGACATTAGGCCATTTCCAGGAAACAAAAACATCAACTGCATGGAAAACATGAATAAAACATATCCCGTGTACAGCAGTAAAGAAAAGCCTTTATCACAAGCTAAAACAATACTGCACATGACTGCAGTGTCCTTAAGACATGCTCCAAAGAACCAATCGGTTTAAAGAGTAACTTTTTACTGGGATGTAGATCAGAGAACATTTTAGGTACTCAAACCGATGCCATTTTACAGCAGCCATTTGTACTACTAGGTAACCTGACAGGATATTTTCATGCTTTTCCTAACTAGCTTCTGCTGCACGTGCTTTAATCTTGTGATCCCCTCTATTCAGAGATTACTTGCTTGCTCAGGATCAGGTCCATGCTGACATATTTTTGTGGCAGTAACGCCAAAGTACACCCCCTTTTGATGCAACACCAGCTTTCAGAAGTACAGTTCTGCTAACACAAGCTGGGCTCTCTCCTTCTCATGGGCTACGCCTTGGAAACAAAGGCTAAATAACTCCTGCACATCTGTAGCACTTAGGGACAACTATATAACTCCATGACTGTTACTGGGCAAAGCAAGGCATGCTGAGCTGCTGGAGCTGTAACTCCAGCCTGCCCAGGGCCCACATCCCAGCCACGTGCAGCTCACCAGGCTCTGTTTAACAGGAAGGACACAGGACAGGTTTATAACTGTATCTACCATACAAAACAGTTGGTGAACACCCAAGACTGAGAACCTGTTGTTTTCACAAGAGGCTGTTCACCTGCCTGAGCCAGTCCGAGTACAGCAATCTGTGGCACCAACAGACCTGAACCATTTTTCTGTCTGCCATGAGGCCAGCACAGAACATCAAACTGCCTGTAAAGCAGGGCTACCCTTTGTGAAAAACCCTGGTCACCACCCCGAGAACAAATAGTCAATTACAGGAAAACTCTTGCCCTGTACAGTCTCATTTATTTTTATTGTTTTATTCCTGATGACATAATTTTCATTGTTCTGGGGGTTTTTTTGTTTGTTTTAATCAGCTGTCCACTTTGGAATGTATTTCAACGGATAAGCTTAAAAGACTAACTCAGTTAGAAGATGGGGTTCACTCTTCAGCTCCCCCAGCCGTGTTTCTTTAAGGGCAAAGTCTGTAACAGCTGCTCTGAAAGCAATTATGACGTGTATTAAATTTACTGAACAACGCTGACTTCAAATTGCATTAAGTATCTGTGCTTGGGGTAGAAGGACAGTAGGACTGGGTACCTGCATGAGATGTGCAGATGCTAACAGAAGGCCCGTACACCCACCAAAACCTACTTATATTTGCTGTGAGACAGAAGCAATGTTTAATTTCTGATGACCTTAAAATGTGAGGCAACAGACTCCCTTCCCACGTCCTGCACCTAACTTGCAGAAATACTAAGTCGACTTTGTGATGCTCTCAGGAAAATCAATCCGGCTAAGTATAAGGGACTTCCCACCAAAAGAGAATATATCGCATTTTGTGAGAATGCAATGATTTGTTCCGCTAGGCCCAGGAATTGATTGCTAGGTACTGGTGAGAAAGAAGGACTAACCGTTTGCAGAGACTCTCTCGTACTGGAATACGAGCTAATAGCACAATTGATGCTGACAGCAGCCAGAAGCCATTGCAGTATGTCAACAAAGGAAGAAAATGCTTGCCAACTCTACATGTGTGAGAAACAAAATAACTAGCTTGGAGAAGCACATAGAATATCTGTAACCATCTTCTCCTTTAACTATTGTAATTGGTTTAGACCCCCAGGAGCAGGTAGCAGCTGGCTGGTATCTGTCTCCTAGTGAGACATTTGAGTAAAAATAAGTCATCAGAAACCAACATAGCAAGTACAGTATCTTAGTGAAAGAAAGGCCCAGAAACAGCCACCCGTGGGAATCAAGCCATCTACTCAGTATGAGCTAGAGCACAGAATCTGTCCTCAACAGCCTTACCTAAAACTGTTAAATACAGTATATATGCACAGCAAACCTGACTTTCTCTTTAATCACCTGCATTTCTGCCCATGGCATTACTTCCCTCCCAGCTCCCACAGGCATAAACACACCTAAGCCTCCCCAATTCCTGGTGTGAGCACAGGATGGACAGGTGTGTTTGTAATAACCCTTCAGCACAAGCCAGACGGTTTTCTGCCAGGCAGCTTCTCACCAGCAGCAGCTCCAAGCTGACTGCCCCATGAGCTGCAGTAGGATTCCTCAAGACAAGCTGGTGCACGGCAGTAGCTTGGCAAGGAGAGATTAATGGTCACAAGGTGTCAAAAGCAAGATCGGGGTAAAACCAGGTCTGCCCTTGGGCAGAGAGAGGAGGAACAATAGGCTATCTGCCTGTCAGGACATGTAATTGAATTGTCAGTTACCTTTTCTAATTAAAAATTATGCAAGAGTCCAGTGTGATGTATTACAACTGATAATCCAGTTTCTCTCCATTAGCAGTCTTCATGCCAGGAAGCAGTACGCTGATGGGATTTCAAAAAGCAGCTACACAATTTCATGACCAGCATCACTATCTGTAAATTATGTTGAGTGAGCTCCATGCCACAGGCTCTAGCTGACAGCAGAAGGCATTTCTGAACAACCTCACCATTCACAGCCCACTCACATGTGAGGTAGGGAAGACTGGATTGAAAATCACCCATCTGCCTTTTCGCTTTCCCCAAGTATCCAGCTCTATCACTGATCAGCACTAGTAAGATGTCGGTGTCACTCACTGGTCCTCTAGCAGGCAAGGCAGAATTATCATTAGCTTCTCATCTAAGACTCCTGCAAGTGGTAACTCAGGAAATAAAAAGACTAAGAAGCCAGGTGGTTAGGAGATTCAAAGTCTTATGCACCTATATGTACCTTCCCATCCAACACAGTTCTTCAGCCACTGCTGCTTAGTAGTTGTTCTGCCCCTTCAGGTGTCCAAGACCAGCAGCCGGACACCACTAACACCCTCAGCGGCATCACTTGGCATGTATGAAAGGTACTTGCATTCCATAGCTAGCCATGGCTTGTGTCTGAAAGAATGCCCAGAGGTGCTCAGTCATTTGATGACAGCCCTACAGCTTCAGCCAAAGGCCTTGCCATCCCAAAAGGGTTTTGAAACCAGAGACCACACCCCCAGAAAGAAATTACTTATTTGCTGAGGTCAAACTCCCACAGTTTTAGCTGTCTAACACCACTCTCCACCCATCAGGGGAGGAAAGTGAAAACAACAGGGATGATCCCATCTCCAAATAGAGGAACACATTCCACCACTGCTGGAAGATGCAAGTATTTGCCAAGCTCCGGGCACAAGCACACCACAGGCTTCATCCTGGCTCCCCTTTCATTTCCTCTCCTTAGCCTGGAACCTAATGCGACTGCCACCTTGCTTCTGTTTGTTCATTCATACTTGGTAACAGCTCAACTTAGCATAACCCTTCCAGGGCATCACCTGGGACCTGTGTTCGCCAAGGCTGCTTAACTCCTTGCACACCAGTGCCTGAAACTACGTCTGTTCTTCGCAAGGCAACAACAGCATCTTTCCAGAAAGCCTAACCGCCACATTGCTTGCAATGCCCCACGTGCTCAGCATGGCTCACACCTTCCCACAGAGAAATATACACCGTCTCCTCCAGCTGAGCACCGAGAAGCCAGGTACCCCTCTTCTCTCAGCCCCACAGACTTCCCTGACTAGTGAAAAACTGGAAACTGTAAGATCGCTTCTAAGCAAGCGTGTGGCAGAGGGCTACTCAGAGGTGGAAAACATTTGTCTGACTCGACTACAGCCAACCACAATTAAAAACAAAAAGGTTTCATGTGTGGTAAGATGTACTCTAGCAGCTCACTTTTTGATCAAGGAATTTAAACATGGCTTTCATCAGTTGAATTCAAGCTTTGTGATGAAGTATGATTTTACCTGGTTGGAAAATAGGGTCAATCTTCCCTGTGAGGGTGCCAGAGCACTGGGACAGGCTGCCCAGAGAGGGGGGGGAGTCTCATTCCCCGGAGACCTTCCAAAGCCGCCTGGAGTTGTTCCTGTGTGATCTGCTCTAGGGGATCCTGCCCTGGCAGGGGGGTTGGACTGGATGATCTGTAGAGGCCCCTTCCAACCCCGAACACTCTGTGTGTAAAATGGAACGTAACCTTTCACCCAGACATTACTGTAGATATTACTTGATGAGCTTGCTTGCTTTGTTGTCGGACTATAAATTTCTGACACCACTCTGCCTCAAATACAAGCATCATAGAACAAAAATAAATAAAACCTGCAGCATGACTGCGGTGAAGAAATTGGTAAGGTACAAACCTTTTCACCTTCAAATCTCTTCGTAGCTTCATGAAGATTAAGGCCTGAACGGACCATTAGGTCACCGTGTCTGACCTCCCACAGAGCCTTAAATTGCACCATTACTTCTGGAATAAACTCAGCCAGTATTAGCTGACTAAGCCACTTGCCAGCAAGGCAGCCAGTCTGGATTTCAGGAAAGTGAAACAGTGGAAACCTACCCTTTCCCCTTGATAGTTAATTCCAGAGCTTCATCACTGCTCTGAGGAACTGCTGCTTTGTTTGCTCATTACAGTTGCACGTGTTCAACTTCTACCCACTTGTTAGTGCATCTCTCGCCCTACTTTAGTAAACATGCTTTCCATGGAAGAAAACGGATCGTTACCTCAGCCATTCCAGGGACTTCTGAAGGAACTCAGCAGCATAAATCTCTCAGGCCCTCCCTTAAAGGCGTTTGCCTTTTTTAAAACCACTGTATTGTCCTAATGCTTTAACATCCCTTTTAAAACACATGAATCAAAATTTCAGGCTTATTTCTCTTAATGGTTTTGCCAGTGCCAATATGCAGGCTACAAAGCAATGAAACGCTGGCATACCTATGCCTAATTTGCATACAGCCATTTCAAGGTCTATTTTGCATTAATTACTCCCCTCCAGGCTGTCCTGCCTTGCCAGTCTCTCCTTACTGTAACACAGCATCCACAAATGCCACTCCATTACCTATTTACTTGCAGACCGTAAATAGAAGTGCTGAGTTGTGGCTGTTCCTAACAAAAGCCCTCAGCAGGTAGGGATTCCGTAATCGACAGCTAGAATGGGACCAGTTCACTAACCCTTACCCTATCGGCTTTGAACAGCTAACTCCAGCAAATCAAACACTCTTATGAAGGTGAGTACCCTTGTCCCCACGCCTACTACAACTGCACAATTACCTTTTCCAATCCCAGAGCTTCTACTTAAGAAACCGCACATGGCTTGCTTGCTAGCATGTTTTCCTTTAAGCCATATTGACTTCCACTAACGCATGCCCATCCTGTAATTCTCGACTGAGTGAATCTCATTTCCCTGTTGATATATTTTTGCCTGGGACTACTGACAGGATAGCACGCATACTGCTGGGCCCTAAACTGATGTGAGCTCCCAGTCCAGTGATCAACTCCCTTCCGTTTGGCTCTCCACACATGCCACTGCGAGGAGAAACATCACTCATGATCCAAAGGCAAATTTCAGCTAAAACCAATCCTTACAAATATCAAGTTAAACCTGGAGTAGATAACAAGGGCTCTTTTGCTACAGAAGTTGTAGCACCTTTTGCACAGAGCAGCAGCAGCCCTTCTGATCCCGCCTTGGGTCTTCAGTTACCCCTACAGTACACACACCCCTTCTCAGGCCATGCATTAGCCCCACTGGCAGGGTGTGCGTCCCGAATTCCCTAACCACCCTCCACACACACAGAGCCTCCAGGGAAGTCTTAATCTTCCCCTCTCTGCTAATCCTCCCGTTACTGTCTTTTTTTCTCTGTACAAAACCAAACCTATGAACTAGGATCAAGTTTGGCTATGCTTGGTTTTGAAGATTTTAAACTTTTTAACACAGAAATGACCTGAAATCAAGATTTGGAAAACAGCTCTAAGAGCTTCTTTGTATGGAAGTGTTGTGTTTAAGCATCCAGTCTCCCATTACAACATAGTCTTGAATGTTGTTGACTCCTCTTTTTTCTACATTCGCTTTCATTTAAAACTTAAAACTGTATCACACCACATCAGTGCTTTAAGTCCCCACAGTGTTGCGAAACAGGTGAGAACAGAGCAACACAACACAGGTGAGAAGACGCACACGCTACCATCTTCTATTTTTAATCCACAATTTTTCTAAATCTTGAGTCTCCATGGTTACTCAATATATATGCTTTTGCAAGTATAGGCTTTGCAAGAGGCCTGGCACCTCACCTGGGGAATGATGGGATTAATGTCAGGATGCACTTTACTTTCAAAAAGGAGATCATAGAACCACAGGGTGGTTTGGGTTGGAAGGGACCTTAAAGACCATCCAGTTCCAACCCCCCTGCCATGGGCAGGGACACCCTCCACTAGACCAGGTTGCTCCAAGCCTCATCCAGCCTGGCCTTGGACACTTCCAGGGATGGGGCACCCACAGCTTCTCTGGGCAACCTGTCCCAGTGCCTCACCACCCTCTCATGAAGAACTTCCTGATATCTAATCTAAATCCCCCCGCTTTCAGTTTAAACCCTTACCCCTTGTCCTGTCACTACAGGCCCTTGGAAAAAGCCCCCCCAGCTTCCTCGTAGGCCCCCTTCAGGCACTGGAAGGTGCTGTAAGGTCTCCCCGGAGCCTTCTCTTCTCCAGCCTGAACACCCCAACTCTCTCAGCCTGTCCCCATGGCAGAGGGGCTCCAGCCCTCGGGGCATCTTCATGGCCATCTCTGGGCTCATTCCAACTGGTCAATATCCTTCTGATGCTGAGGGCTCCACAGCTGGACCCAGCACTCCAGGTGGGGTCTCACGAGAGCAGAGCAGAGGGGGAGAATCCCCTCCCTCACCCTGCTGGCCACACTGCTCTGGATACAGCCCAGGATCCGGTTGGCTTTCTGGGCTGCCAGCGCACAATGTCAGCTCACGTCCAGCTTTTCATCCCCCAGCACCCCCAAGTCCTTCTCCTCAGGGCTGCTCTCCATCCATTCTCCACCCAGCCTGATTACAAAAAAGGAAAAGGCACGGCCTTGGCGCACATTCAAGTGACATGTTACAAAGATGGTGGTACTTTAAAAAAAACTTTCCAACTCTTCCTCCCTGTTCTTATCCGTTACTGTAAAGCAGAAGTACATCACCACAATTACCCGTTTCCAGATAATAAATACGCTGATTCAAAGAACAAAACCCCAGTCGTTATTGCCGACAATGCCAGAGGCTACGAGGAGTCACAACAGCGGTCACACCCAGCAGAGCTCCACAAGGCAGCAGTGACTATAGAAACTGACTGTTCTTCAGAGCAGAAAATTAGAGCCGATAGTGGATCTTGACCACACGCAACAGCTACACAATACTACGCCTTACCCTTTCCCTCTGACTTCAGTTAGTGCAGGGATTTGGGGCTGTTCACATGTACAGCCCGGCAGAACGTGCAGGAGCACGCAGTCCTCACACCTCCTGGCTTTTGAAAACACGCAGTAAAAACTACTACGAACCGTTACACAGTGCTGTAATAGCACCCAGGTGCGTAACTGCAGCGCATGTTTTAAAAGCAAAGTCACCGCAGCAGTGTAGTGCCACGTCTCCAGAAATTACCGGATTCTCTGAAGTCCATACAGACAAAAGAGGAAGCACATGTGTACTCGAGTGTAAGCGTAGAGGTTGCAACGACTGCAGCATCTGAAAGCTGACAGGATCACCATCCCAGCCCCACCCCACCCCCGAATTATGGGGTAACTGTTAATGCCTGTTTTTCTCCATCATCCCTAAAATCATTCCACACATGCTGTTGTGCCGATTTTGGCTTCACAGGAGCTGGTGTGGGGCTGTGTTTTGGATTTGTGCTGGAAACAGCACTGATAACGCAGGGAGGTTTCAGTCACCGCCGAGCAGTGCCTGCACAGAGTCAAGGCCTCTCCCGCTCCTCCCCCCACCCCACCAGCGAGTCGGCTGGTGTGCACAAGCAGCTGGGACGGGACACAGCCAGGACAGCTGACCCCAGCTGACCAAAGGGATATTCCGCGCCCTAGGATGTCACGCTCAGCTTGTAAAGCTGGGGGAAGGAGGAAGGGGGTGATGTTTGTTTGGAGTGATGGCAGGTTTTTTGCGTTAATGAAAGTAAAAAACAGCAAGTGCTGAATATATTTTAAAAAAGAGAGCTTTCTGTGCTCTTTAACATGGAAGTTTAGCAGATGGCACCAAGCTTGAGACGCACACGGCCAGCTAGCGTACTGCATCATTTCAGGCAGACAGTGTAACTGAGTGCACTTAAACCAACTCCAAGTTGATAAAATAAACTTAAATAAAAGCAAGAGTGGAATAGGTTGAACACCCTAGACCTTCCCTCCTCATGTACAAACCTAACTTTCAGACCTCTCCTTATCACGTACAAATACATCAGCGCCGTATTATCAGTTCTCCCCCAGCCATAATGAACACGCCGATAAACATGCAGGTACCCAAAAGCAAGTCTAAAGCAATTCAGCAACTTACTCTCCATTGAAGCCTCACCATAAAATGCTCCAGATTCACAAATTCCCCTCCCTAAAAACACTCCAGAAAATCTAACAGCACTACAAATCTATATGCACGAACACGTTAAGAAAAAAAATAAAGGCAAAACAAAAATTAAGAGTTGTAGATTAAGCCAAAACCTTTGATTCAAGAGAACATCAAGATCCTCCAGATTTTGAGACAAAAAGAGTAGGATGAGTGTAGACTGAGAACTCATTAATAGTAGTGTTATCGGACTGAAATGAAAAAGCAGCTAAGGTAATCCACAGCCAAGCTGAACCACGACCCGAATGAGATCACCCCAAACTAATACGTAACCTCTGGACAGGAACAGCTACTGGTGAAACTGCCTCTGCTCTCCACTACCAGAACTCGTGAAAACCCCTCCCGCAAATCGCGGTTATTACTTTCCTGGCCAACCAGAGGATAGGTAAAGAGCACAACAGCTCCAGACTGATAAACATCAGAAGCTGTGCATAAGCCTTTTAAGTTACTCCTGCGTATCACGTGACACCTTCACCTACTCATCATATCTCGTTATAAAAGTAACCTGCACAGTATTCTCCAGCCACTCCAGTTTCAGTGGGAACTGCGTATCACAGCAACAGGCTCTCTTGGGAACACGGGCCTTTAGCCCACCTCTCTGTGCCCTGCTGCACCAATGCAATGCACCAATCCTCCTGTCAGGATTTTAGACTTGTTTTATAAACAGAGAAGGGAAGAAGCTGTTTTGCATTTAATATTTTCAGGGGCTGAAATGGACAATTCCAAAAATTCAACTTACTTCAAGTTACTGCTTAAAAAAAAAAAAAAAAAAAAGAACCACAACCACAAAAACCTCCAGGTCCCTGCAATACTTACACCAAGTGGCTCATTCCAGCCTTTATTAGAATAATTACAACTAAAAGAAACGTGGCACTTACATTTTCACAGCAAGACAAGCATCAAAAGAAGTAATGGGCTACAGAGTTCTAGCAATACAGTGAAAAAAAAAATTAAATAAACCAAAACCAAAGCTTGCTGCAGACATTACAGCTTCTTCCAAATGGAAACCACAGCTTTCAGGACAGCAGATTTCAACGCAGAGGCAGCAACAGCATCATTCCATGCCCAGAGAACTGAGGGACTGTCACGCCTAATTGTGTCCTACGCCAGAGTGAAAGCAGGAGGTGGGAAAATGAAAGTGGGCAATTCAATTTGGTTCACGGTCCTACTCAGTTCCCTTCTTCCAGCACAGCAGGCAGCTGATTGCTTCCGTTCAGACAATGGCTGCACAGTCACTGAGCCATCTGGGCCTCCATTGCCTGCGCTGTCCATTCTGGAGCTGTCTGACTTATCTTCTCCAGCAGGTTGTTAACCTGGAAACACAGTGACTGAATCTGCTTGTCCCAGGTTGGCAAAGCTTCACGAGCTGAAAAAAAAAAAAAATACACAACAGAGTAAGTCTTCGCAACTCCCTTGCCTTTTCAACTGCAACCTTTTCTTCTGTCACTACTCTCACCTACCTCACAAAGGCAGCCTTCCTTGCAGCTACACCACGCTTATTTCTTTATTCAAACGCTACAATGATTTTGGCTGTCTGTTACAAGCCTAACTCCTGTACTGCAAAGTAGAATCAAACACATAACCTCATGGTGAACCTGTTCCTACAAGGAGACTGATGAATTCACACTTCCCTGTGGGTAAGAGAAGGTACAGCAGATGAAGTGTGGTCTTCCATTAAGGCAAAATCTGCCACCTCCTGGCCACAGCGAGGCGCAGCAAGCTCACTTCAGATGAAAGATACCAAGAAACTTAATTTCTCCTTATCTTGTAAGGCAGCAACTCAAAAGGCTCACTCTTTCTAAAAAAATTACTGTGATCGAACTTACTCTCAAAATGAACGATTCCATCAATCTGATCAATGAATCCATTCATGCGGCCCTCAGTTATCATCTGAGAAGCTATTTTTTCTGCCTGAAATAATGAAGAGAGAAAGCTGTTAGAAAATTCTTTCCTTCTGAAACAAGTTAAAAATTGTTACAACTTAACAGTCCTTATGGGTTTTTCCAACATCTCCACACACCAGGGCTGGGAGGAACCTAGAGAAAACACTAATGATTAAGTTATCAGACATACTGTCAGTGGCATCTACCTCCACTATTATTCATTACACATCGTGTACCTTTCCTTCTCATAAGACACACAAGACATTTAACCTGCCTCATAATATGGAATATTTAATTACTTCCTAAAATTGAACTCATTTTCCTAATGTTTACCACAGCTACGTTGTCACGTCTCTGATGCTCCTTGTTTTTACAAGACGTAGAAAACTGATACCTTAGCTGCAGGGATCTCTAGTAATGCTCCAAGCTCTTCAAAAGTAATGTTGTTGTAAAGTTTGCTTGCAGATAGTAAGTTGTGCTCAATAACAGCTCTGTCCAGGATACTGGAACCTTAGGGGTAAGATGAGAAAAAAAATCCGTTGCTATGAGCTTGAAATACTTGGGGTTTATTGTAGAGCAGATGGAAAATGCTTCCCCCTGCCCCCCCCCCCCCCCCCCCCCCCCAAAGGGTTGCATGTCCAGAAGGTCCAGATGCATCCGTCTTGCATCAGTGTTACCCTACGCAGAAGGAAGTGAACAAAAAGAAATGGATGGCACGTGGTTGATTTTAAGACGGGCAGTTTAAACCCTTCTGATTTCTAGAATAATCAAGTGGAGCCCTTGGTTTTGCTGCAAGACTCAGTGTCTGAACTGAGGGAGTTTGACCTCCTGTGATCTGTTCCCAGCTTGCCAAATGGAAAGACCATTGCTTTATTTTATTA
This sequence comes from Rhynochetos jubatus, assembly GCA_027574665.1. Taxonomy (NCBI): domain Eukaryota; kingdom Metazoa; phylum Chordata; class Aves; order Eurypygiformes; family Rhynochetidae; genus Rhynochetos; species Rhynochetos jubatus. The sequence goes on from CM050651.1 coordinate 27,367,345, forward strand.
TTATTCGTTACAGCTCTTCGGGGTACAATTAACCTCTCCCTTACTGTGCTCGTATGGTGATAAACACACATCTGATTTCTCTCCTCCTGATTTAACAATTTAACTCATTTGCTCCTTAACCTCTAGTTGAGGATAGGCACATTATTAAATATCAACTAACTTCCATTAACTTACATACAGTACAGGTTATAAACAACAAATCAACCAAAGGAAAAGACTGTAGCTTATGTTAGTAAGTACCTTTAACCAGTTTTCACCTCTGCGATTACAGCTGTTTATTTGTCCTTAATCAGCGAGTACTGTTCACTAGGAAGGTTTTCCTGATTAAGAGGTTATTTCATGCTTACGTATTTTCCACTTCAATATTCTTCTAAATTAGAAAATTGAGAACAGTGTGTTTAGGATTCCAGTGAAGTCACTACTTTACATTATTTCTCACTGTTCAGAGGTTCTGGGAAGAACCAAGCTAGTAAGATGTCAGTGAGATGGTTCAGAAAACAATTTGGAGACAGTGTGAGGTCCAAGTCATGCCCTCACTGTCATCTTCCTGTCAAGTCAGGAAGCAGTTCAAATAAATTCATCATCTGCACAGGCCATTTACAGCCTACATGCATGTCACGTGTTTCTAGACAACCTATTTATAATAGTGCCTTAGAACCGGAGAAGCTCAGAATGACAGAGACTCAAAGTGTGAGTCAAGGTTGTCAGCCAAGAGGACAGTACACGAACAAATAAGCGAGATTTTTACAAGTTATCTTCTACAAGAGAATTTCAAAACTTGAGTAGCCAATCAGAAAGATGGAGTATGGCTAAGACGCTTTAATATTAAGCTATACTATGAGGGTAATATGCTGGGAAATAATTTAAAAAATAATCATATAAGCAACGCTAAATTCTTTTCCATCCCACCTCTTGACTGCACTGCGCAAATCTAACTGTTGTGGATGAACACCTAGCATTACAAGGCTTTGAAAAACACATACCATCAGCTGTAGTTGCTTTCTGGTGAGGCATCAGCATAGCTGCAAACTCCTGTAGTTGATTTCCACGGATAATTCTGTCAAGATACATTTTCTCCAAGATTCCATAGGCTGCAAGCTGCTGGCATCTCTCATCCTTGAAGAGTGTAGCAAGCATGCGAGAGCGCTGTTGTCCTGGGAGAGACAAGAAGATTCTTCATAACTGATCACCAAAGCATTGAGCGTTCAGACGTAAACAACAAAGTTACAATCTTCTTGTTTCCCTCAATACACACAATTAACCAACAAAGCTCTACCAGAGAAGGAACTCTGTAGGCTGTGTTCAGTTCCAAACCACAGTTCGCCACTGACTATCTCCTGCATCCTCAGCCAAGATGCCACCTTATCACTGGCAAAGACACAGAAGTAATCCAAGCCTGAGTTGACAGTATGCCAACAGGTAATTTTGACACTGTATTCACGATTTTAGATTCCACACCAAATCTCAGTGACAAGATCCCTCCCGACAAGTAACGCACAAGCTGACTTGCTTCAGGGGATAGGAAATACCTATGCTGGGTCTTTCAGACAGAAGCGTAATGTGTATTTTACCTGCTGATGCCAAAATAGTACAATGCAAAGCATGCTTCAATGCCTCCAGTCGCTCAGTTTCATGGACAATGCTCTTATAGGAGAGCTCATTGTATCTTTGGGCAGCCTCAATGAACTTTCTTCTGTAATCAAGAACTCGAGCATAGCAAACCTAGAAAGAAAGTACGTTTCAGAAAAAGAAAACTAACAGGGTGGCTGCATAACACAGGTCTGTATAAACTGCCACATTTTCAAAAGACAGGTCCCATAAATATTGCACTACTACATGCTAGGGACATCCGTGTCTTCAAACAATTAGCTGGACTTGTAAAGCCCTTGCTAATGTATAACTGAAAGCAATTGAAAGGGCATATCCCAGCACTAGTCACGTGTTTAAGACTGCAAATTTCTAAATGTCAGGGACTAAGTAAATGAAATGCTGTACAGTTGATATTGTACTTATGCAAGCTTCCCCTTCGCTACTGACACTGACAGCTAGCACTTAGGTAGCAATTCAGATGTGCTTGCTTTTCCCTTTCAGCGCTGTAACATCCGATATTTCTTCTCTCCCTCCCTTTGTGCTTTTCTAATGCTTACAGAAAAGCATTTACACTTCCAACTGAGTTCATGCCTTAAACACAGCATGGTGGGAGAGAAAAAGAGAAGGGAAAACCAACAAACCAAAACCACCACGCCCTGAGTTACAGCTCATGGCACATCTGCTTTGAGTTGTAGAATTTCAAACACCACCACACTGGAATGGTACTGTCACACTACAGCTACCACTGCTCATCCCAGTTAGTAAAGTGTTTTGAGAAATGAGTGTACAATCTGTGTACATACTAAATCCACAGATAAGCAGAGAGGTCAGCAGTTACTTAAAGCTACTTTTAGGGATGGGAATTAATAGTTCGTTACTGTTTGGAGGCAGGGGTGGTGTCCACTGTCCTTAATATTGGACATGATTTTCTTCCACTCTTAGATTTACAGAGAAAGGTGGAGGCAATATTTTCAAGAACATTTCAGATGTTTTGAAGCCTAAGTTTTATTTTCAATCAGAAAAGTTGGCATTTAAGGAACCTTTACAGACTTATCTCCAAATCATAAGGAATGAGCTGTTTAATTATTGCCAAGATGTGGTTCTTAAGATCCCCAAGCCATTTAGAAGCTTTTCCCTTTGTTTCTTCTCTCATTACAAAAGTTTTAGTGGCACTGGATAAAAACGTCTCAGTGTGAAATTATCTCCCTTTAGAAAGAGGAAGCAATAAAGCAAGTTAGACAACCTTATAATGGATTTGCAGCTGTTCGTTAGTTGATTCATTCTGAAGCAGGGAAGCTCGATTAATATAAGCTTCTGCTTGAACTGGGTCATCATCCTCCAGATAGAGCCTGGCAATTTTCAAGTAGGTCTCCAGTTTGTAATCTACATTGTACTGTCTGCAGAGAAACAGAAAAGCAACTGCTCAGAATCACTCCACAGCTACCTTTACTCTTAGCCATTCTAAACATGTATTATGATTCTTAAGCACTTGGCAACATTTGCTTTACCCTGCTTCCATCTTCCCTACCACCAAAATTAGTGCTCTCATTTAGGGGAAGGAACTTTGAGATGAATGCTGGTACAGAAGTGGCTCCTACAAACACTGGTACAAATAATGCTGCCCACCAAGAAAGAAATGTACACGCTAATATTTTAGCGGATTGGAAGTTTGCCATGAGTGGTGAGTCACCTGAGTTAAGAACCAAACTTGCAGTGGAAGAAATAGGTGCTAAACAGTCAAAACCTACAGCAATTCCTTCTGCATGCATACGGAGAAAGAGGATAGAAAGGACAGCCAGAGAAAAGTAACAGCAAGGGTTCTGGACTTCAAAAACAACCCCCTCGCCCACCCAAATCCGACACAAGCCCACAAAAAACACTCAACTGTACTTGTTAATATCCAATTTCAAACCATGTCTTTACATTGAACTGTAAAGACAAACACACAGAAGAACCGTCACCTTTCAAAAACCTTAGTACCATCAAAAGGGCTGTTTATCAACAAGACAGTGCAAAACTGCTGGTGCAGTATTTGGAGCACACTGAAGTGTTTACCGTAATGTATAGTCACCAAGCTATGCACTGGTCATCTGGCAGTAGTTCCAGGCTGAACTACTGAAACTCTGGGAGAATAGGCAACTCCAAAACCCCCAGTTGCTGGTCTAGTGAAGTACAAAGGGAGCAAGTAGGTTTAACACAGAACTGTGTCTAGCACCGTACTTACTTTTGCCCTGTTTCCAAGGGGATCCCCACCAATACTTGTGCTGCGTTTCTCCAGTCTTCTTCCTTCTCATAGATTGATGCAAGATGTTGTCTTATTGAAGCGACCTAAACAGTAATAAAATCAGTAACAAACATGGTAAATGTTGAATGGTTCTGTATTACCTTTCACAGTATTTGTTGTTGTTGTTGTTGTTGACGAATCCCTTCAACTGACACCCCAGCTCCACAGACACAGCAACCCGCACGCACGCCACACGAGGACTCCTGTGCGGGACTCGCAGAACAAACCTGAACACCAAGCTTTTGAAATACGAGTGCCAATTTGAAATATTTCCACTTAAGCTTTAACAAAAGGAATTTATCTTGAGGGAGCGATAAGTAGTAACCTTTTAAAAAGATGGAATGAGGCTTTCAGGAACTTTTCAAGATTCCCAAGCCATTTCTTGCAGTTACACCTCATATTGTGCCTGTGAGATATGAACGAGGCAAACTATGATTAGATCCTAATGCAGAAACTTCTACCTTGTAGAGCAGCTGTCAGCAGGTAAAATACCAGCACTTACAATCTGCATTTTATAAGCAGGAGTGTGAATTAAAAAAAAGAAATCATCTGATGCCTTGGATTTAATTTATGCATAATCATTACCACACACAGGCAAGCACGTTCAGTTAAGACTTAAGAGTAAAAGCTACTTAAAAAGACAAAAGATAAAAAGAAGCAAATACGAATCATGACAGAAACTGCCTTGCTTTTCTTCTCAAATACTAGATCCTAAAGGCGTTTTATTTAAACATCTTCTCTAAGAACTCTCAGATGATGGTGAACACTTGTACAACAAAACCAAGAACTGAACTGCAAAAGGAACTGCAGCACACGCAGTAGTTAACTAAAATTGGTATTTCAAGAAAACATTTTTTCCTAAATGATTACAGCTAAACCACACAGAGATATTTATTTTGAAACAAAAGCTATTTGTGAAGACGCTTCTCTCTTTACGTCACCAGCCTGTTACATTAGTTGGGTAAAATGCAACACGAGCACCAGTCTGTCTGTCAACAGTACCTCTACTAGTCCAAGTATTGTTTTGTGGTAAGAAGCCATTTTCTGTTAGCGGAGGGATTACATGCCCAGCATCCTGATGAAGAGACAAAGTCTGTATTCTCTGCACAGTCCTAAATACCCTCTCCATTTAGCTCAGCTTTTGCACGTACAGGAATGCAAAACTGGATTCTAAGTAGGAGTATCTATTTTGAACAGCTTTTTTAAAGACTTCAAGTAGTCAGCAGATAAGGGGGAAAAAACCCCAACGCCAAACCCGCAAACCAAAGCCCCTCGTCATTGATCTCTCACCTGCTCTTCAAACGAAATAACTCGAGGCTGTATCTTTTCCAAGGTGAAGTGGTAAATTTCTTTGGCTGTGCTGTCGGGAAGACTCGGAAGATGGGTACAGAAATCTGTCAGTAGCTGACGCGAGATCACTAGGCTGACATTCTCATTCACCACTGGTTTGGAGACACATGGAAGAAAAACACAAGACGTATGCAACGCTTGTCAGTGCCTTCGGTGTACGCGATCATTTACTTTTCTATTAAAATTGGAACATTTCAAGGTTTTAAATCTGTAGCCAAGTGAAGTGGCTTTTTTTCTTTGTTTTTAAAAGGTGATTTTTTTTCTCTCAGGAACAGTTTGCACTAGAGGTCACGAGAGTTCTAACCCCTGACAGGTAATACTGAATTTCTCACTCTGATCTATAGTTTAGAGAAATGTTTCATTCTGAATCACTGTTCTCAGTTGCTGAAACATCTTGGACAAAGTAAAACTTTAGGCTAAATTTCACTAAGTTTATTCTCAACTTCAAAAAAAAATTACAACAGGTATAATTTACGGAGGTATTCAGTAAGTCAAACATCCAATACAACACAAAAAACTCTCGCCATTTTTTGACGGTTCTTCAAACTAACTGGAGATGGGGGAAGAAGGGGCTGGTGGTTTAAATACAGTTTGGCACCCAATTTTGGCATTCAACAGAGACTACATTACCTGTTCACCTTCTAACACTGTCACGCCGACAGGCTGGAAAGTTCTAATAACTTGAAAAGCTTACAAGTCCATTCTCCCTCAACATGCAAATGCAGCGATGATGGACCCTCTTCCAGTTGTGTTTGAGTTCCAACAGGACCAAGACATCATGTATTTACACAGCCTCATGTGGAGCTAACAAATACGCAATCCCACAGACCTCTGGCCTTCACTCAGTGTGCAACCAATTATACCAGATGCACTTACTTGCTTCTACAAAAGCTTTCAACGCTTCGAGTTGTTCTATACCCGACAGTTGAATGGCTTTTTCCAATATCTGACGATACCTGTCCACAGATTAAAAAAAAAAAAAAAAATTAAAAGAAGTCACTCATAGGGCACGTTTTTGCACTAACAGGTTCAGTTTCTCTGCTTATTTTCTGTGTCAGAGCCCTACTTCTGCTTATGTTTTCAATAACATGGAGGTAGCAATTTTCCAAAGCGTGCTCAAATGTCAGGAACGTGGAATTGGTACCGCTCTTTTTAAATCCCAGGACTAGATTCTCAGATAACACAGCTCATGATTTTGTTACCTGTGAATATATGTGCAATTTTGAAGGTTTAAAAAAAAAAAAAAAATCACATCACTAGGATAATGCAGAGTAATGAAAACTGTATCACTCATGAAGTGAGATAAACAGAGTTAGTCAAATGTTCAAATGCCATGTCCAGTAAGAATGATAGTGCTGGGAATGGCAAATAGTATATTATGGCCACTTGACATAAGCACAGGTACAGACTACGCATTTTTAGGTATTTATTCCTGCAAAACCAGCAACTCCCCCCTTTGTCATGCTTCACAAAGCTCATTAAGCTTTGCCTGGGCCATAGCCCAGCGTGTGCAATACTGATCCAGTACTATATTCCTGCTGAGGACACATTCGGAGGGGAACGCCACCAAGTTTTTACAGGAAACTCCTTAAAGCGAAGCAACTCCTGGAACACAAGCAACTGGGCAGGGACTTGCAGAATTTCAGGCGACTGATCGACACCTGACTGAACCCGCGGGGGAGAGACAGTTTACGTGAGACACTGCGCTGTGAGCAACCCAAACCCCGAGGTCTGCCATCCAAAATACCCATCTAATAACAATAATAACGTGGTTACTGACATATCCATGGCAACCAAGAAGAAAACTCCCCGAAAATAAGTTCTGCCGACGAGCAGGCAGCCCAGCTTCGAGGGGCGGCGGGCAGCCAGGCAAAGGGCTAAGGCCCCCGGGACACCGCCACAGAGCAAGACATTGCTAGAAACGAAAAATAAATCTAAAAGCGACAGAGTTATGAGGCGAAATATTTCCTTCTTTCTTCTTTTTTTTTTATTTAAACAAGAGCGGCCATTGGGCAAGAGCCGCCTCGCCCGCCCAGGGCCCGGCAGAACGTCCCCCTCTGCCGCAACGGCCGTAAACCCAACGTGCGCTCGCCCGCCCGCCTCGCCCCGCCACGGGGAAGCCGGCGCCAGCACTCACTTGCCCGCCAGGTCCTTGTGAGAACCGCTGGAGTTCATCAGCTGCGCCAGGTCCTGCCTCACGGTCGCCGCCATCTTCGCCGACTCGCCGCCGTTCCCCTCGCGCGCCGCAGACCTCCTACCATAGAGGCGTGCTGCCGGCAGGGTAGAGGGGCTGCCGTGCGGCGGGGGGGGTGTCACGTGACGGAGCGCGGCCGCGCGGGCCGATCCCGACCGCGGGACTAGAGGTCGGGCGGGCCCCGCACGCACCCTCCCCCGGCGCCGCGGGGAGGCACGTAGAGAGCTATACGGGCGTATAATCGCCCGGCGGCCTCCACGAGGGACAAGGGACAAACCTGGCTCCCCCGCGATTAGTGCGCGCGGCCCCGGAAGCGGGCGGCCCGGCGCGGCTGGGGCGGCCCCGGAAGCGTAGGGCGGGGCTGCGCGCGCGCGCAGGGGGGCTGCGCCGGCGGTTGCCAAGGCGGCGCGGCGCAGTATTATGGGATGCGGCGGGGGAATGGCGCGGGGCGCGTGATTTTGAACAAACACGGCGGCTTCGTGGCGGGTGCTGCCGCGGCCGCCGGGAGCGGTAGCGGAGGGGAGAGGGCCGGTGACGGGGCGAGGCGCGGAGTGCGTGCGGCGACGGCGACGACGGCGGCGAGAGGTGTCGGTAGCAGCAGCAGCAGCGACGGTGGAGGAGGAAGAGTGCCCGCCCGGTGAGTGTGAGGGGCGGGAAAGCGGCGGCGAGAGGTTGGAGAACGGGTGTGGGTACGGCCCCGCTGGCGGGGAGGGAGCGGCGGAGCGCTGACAGCCGCCCCCCGCCGGGAAGGCACAGGCCCGGCCCCGCTGGGCGCGCTCCCCGCAGCGAAGCGGGCTCGCAGGCGGCCCCGCCGAGCTCCCTGGGGCTGGCTGGTTGTCGCCCCTCTGCCGCGGGGGGCTGCCCGCTCGGCCAGCTCTCCTCAACTCTGTTCGCTGAGATCAGCTGCGCCCAAAGCTTCGGCGGAGCGGCGAGTTTAAAACGGGCTCGGGGCCGGCGGCGAGGCTTCCTTATTGGACCGAGGATCGCTGCGGGACCCACCGCCGCCCCCTTCCCTGCCGGTCCGGAAGCGGTTGGGGTTTGGCGGCCGGGCAGCTCGGAGGGCCGCCCCGCGGGCAGCGGGGAGGCGGGGCGGGGCGCTCCGGCGGTGCGGCGGGGGCAGGTGCGGAGGGGGCGGGCCGCGGGGGCGGCGGTGACGGGGTGAAAATGGCGGATCTTTCGAAATACGGTGGTGGCCGCTGGCGGAGCTCGGCGGTTCCCTGCCCCCCCCGCGCCGCCCACCGATGAGGTGAGGCCCTGGGGGACGCGCGGGGGTAACGATCGTGGCGGGGTGGCGGCCGTTGCCGGTGTCGCGCGGTGCCGACGGTGGCAGCCGCTGGGGTTCGCCTCGCTTGGGCCTGGGGCCGGCTCCTCTGGCCCACGGGACACCGCGTCGGGCGGTGGGGAGCCCTCGGGACCGGGGCGGTTCCTGACCCTTGGCTGTGGCGGCGGAGGGACGCGGTGGCGCCTGTCTTAGGCCCGGGGACGCTCTCCTCACCCAACTTGCCGGCGTGGGCCGCCGTAGGGCCCACGAGCACCAGCCGGGGCCGCCCCGGACTTGGTCCGGGCTGAGGACGTCCGGCTGGTGTCTGCGGGGATGCTCGCTCGGGCTCTGCCCTGCAGAGCGAGGGGCGGTGAAAACGGTGTTTTCACACTTCCTTACCTGATCCAGATGCCGGGGTGTACCCGTGCCGTAAGCGTGCAGCTGCACGGCGGTGGATAGCCGCTGAGTTCCAAGTGAATTTAGCTGGACCATCTTTTGGGATAGTCCCAGCTCCTCTCTTCATCTCTCTTGCTTGTTACGAGGTATACTGGCGGTCAGAATGTGTTATTAATTCCTGTGGCCTTGACTCCGAAGCACGTCGTGGACTAGTAGTGTAACGTTTGCTATGGAGTTCTCAAAGGCACTGTAACATTGAGACCATGTGAAACTGTCCACTGGAGCATCATGTGAACAGGAGGAAAGCTCTCAAACTTAAGATTTTGAGTGAAGAAAGAACAGATATTTAAATTATCTTTTGTTAGGTTCATCCTTCTGAACAGGTTTTTGAAATATGTGACAGGTACTGTAGAAAATGCTGAATGATTTGGAATATTCTCTGCAATGTTTACATAAAGCTGGCAGTAACGCAGTGTGTGGTTAGCTTATTCACAGTGGCTTTTTGGCTTATTGGAGGCAAGAAGAATAGTGGGTTATCAGCTGAAAATATCTCTTTTGTCCGATGAATCCTTTCATAAAATAAAATGCATTAGCCTTGTCTGTATTGATTCCACAAGACGCCCAGTTTACATACGCGTCAGCAAGTGGTAACTCTTATGTGCCTTGTACAGATTTGTGTCAACCTGCGGAGAGCTGTGTGGTTATATCGCTCTGCAAGCCAAGCACTCCTAAACGCTGTCTTGGAGGATGTGTTAAGAAACACAGCCCGGCTTCTCTAATGGGTTAAAAAGGTGCTTCATGTGATAAGTTTCGGAAGTTTGTTGTGCGAGGTTGAGCATTCAGGTTATGTATCAAGAACTGTTTGCTGTTGTTTGGTTTGCTTATGCTTCTGTGGTGTACATGCTCTGGTAGTTTGTAACTGAATGCTCTGAATGGTTCAGCTGGAATTCTCCAAAAGCTTTAACTTGTTTCAGGTGTCTGCTCACAGGTAAATTTGAAGTGTGGCAATGAAGAGTGCTGTCTTATTTCAGCGTTAGAGACGTTGTCTCGTATGCTGGGATATCTTTTATTTTAGGCTTTGAAAAGCAGTCAAAGCCCTTAAAGTTCCTTGTCCTTACATTAGTTTGAAAAAATTTTAGGGGGGCTGGAGCGTAAGGTAGATTGGGGCAGGGGTGTTGATTTCTGCTTCAGCAACAAACTCTGCTTCCTTATGTGTCACTTGGGCTGGTTGTGCTCCTGTGCTATAGAGGTAGTGCTTCCTTACTTCACATGCTGTTAGAAGCACATCTTAATGCTCTACAGAACTTGTCTACTACAGTGGTGGGATTCATAACAGCTACCTAGAAGACAAACTCATGGTTGGTGGGGTTTTTTTATTCCTAACCGCAGAAGCTCCCAATTAAAAATGCAAAGAAAAGTTTCTTGAACTTTTGATTCAAGGGATTTTGCCAGGCCTTACATTGGAGTAGGTTGGTTTCCTTGGTTACTTAGAAAACCAGTAAGCAACATAGAATCATAGAATGCTTTAGGTTGCAGAGCATCTTAAAGACCATCCAGTTCCAACCCCCCTGCCATGGGCAGGGACACCCTCCACTAGACCAGGTTGCTCCAAGCCCCATCCAGGCTGGCCTTGAACACTGCCAGGGATGGGGCACCCACAGCTTCTCTGGGCAACCTGTCCTGGTGTGTGAAAGCCTGTGGCTTTCGGTACAGTCTGTGACTAGGCTTGCCCACTTGACAACGTTAGAAAACAAATGTTTTTCTTGCACTAGAAAGGAGGAGATGGCTAGAATAATCCCTTGATCAGTGACAGGGGTGCATAGCTAGATGATGTAAGAGATTCACGTTTCTGATGTTCCAGATCCAGATGTAGATTAGTGGCCCCTTAACTCTTCCAACTTGTGTATCTTTCCCCTTCACAAGCCGTACTTCTGTAACTGGACATGTTGCTACCCACCTGAAGGTTATGTCCTTAGATCTGGGCTGTGATCTGTCATACAAGTTCCAGGTACATATAAAATCCCCATCTCTATAGTCTGGCTGGGTTTGGGTGGGGTTTTTTTTTCTTCCTTTGGAGTAACAACAATTTCAGGTAGGCTTCTTGAGTCCATAGCAGAAGAATGTTTTAGAAACTTCTTTAGATGAATCTGTTCCATGAGAAGTGTTTTTGGGTCTTTTGTTTGGGTTTTTTTAATATTATTTTTATCAAAAAGTTCCCAGTGGCCTTAGGCCTGCCTAATAGCTTAATCTGCTCTCCTCCTCAAATATTTGAATGAAACAGGAGGCACAGTCTGCAAACAAGTGAAAGCTTTCTGGTTTAAAATCTAGTTAATTGTTGTAGTGTCTGGGCAGAGCTTTGCTGACAGCTTTTGTAGTTTGTGCTTTCTTTCAATGGTTTTCTTCTAAGTGTTATTCCCCCATTGATTTTGGAGAAGTTGTGGCTGTGCATTGCTATAATCCTATGAGTGCTTGTTGCTTTGCAGGTGAGGAAGATGGCTTCTTCCTCTTCCATGCTTTCCCATTCTCTCCCGCAAAAGCGGCTACACAAAACCCCCCCGTTAAAACCTGATCTGCATCAAAACTGACTTGGCTTTTGTTCTAGGTTGAGGTGAATCTACACAAAATGGCTTGACTTGGACTAGTGCTCTGCTGCCACTGAAAGCTGGTTGTACTCTTTCACTTCTGTGCAGGGAATTGAAGTGCTAAGCTTGGGAGGGTTTGAGATTTTCCCCTGCCCGACCCAGCTGGATTGTTGGCTGTGGTGCAGTTCCTTGGTGCTGTTCTGGTGCTCGTAGACTTTGAACTGAGTTATCTCAGCACACTGACCCACTGGAATTTGTTCACCGTTCTGTGGAGACTCTTTCTTCCCAGGTTGAACAGGTTGGTTTGGGTGACTAGTTTGAACCTAGTGTGGTTCCTTCATCTGGGCTGCCCTTGCAGCTACATCAGTGTTTGCTAGCGCAGGAAGGAGGGGAAAAATGTTTGTATGGAAATGAATGGGCAGATGCCAAAGGAGGAGAGGAGAGCTTTAGCAGTAGTGCTGGCTTAATATGCATAGGGAATTGGAGTATAAGGAGAGTCATGCTGCTTTTCATATAAACACAGTGGTCAAAGTCGCAAAGGGTGCTATTTGAAATAACAGTGCAATAAAGCTATTTCTAGGATGTTTTTCACAGTAAATCCTAAAAAAAATTATAGCAGATGCTTGTTTTATTAGTATGTAATCACCAGTTTGACAGACAAGGGGCTTTAGCTGTTGGTTTTCCTTTTCAAATTATAGTAGAAGCTTAAATTACCCAGAATTTACCGAGGGAAGAAGGATCTCCTCATAAGTGCTATGTGGGTGTGTTTGGTGTGTGTTTAGCGTTTGTTTGTGTGTTGTTGGTTTTTTAACCCAGCCATTCTTAAAAAGAACACAGCTAGCACCTCTCTTACAAACAATGGCAGCGTTGACATGAGCTTAGTCGTTGTTCCTATGGCGGGGTGGGGGCGGACATGACGGATAGAAAACTCTCATGTCCGTATCACTTGATAATTGTTACTTTAAACGCATAGGAGTTGCTAATTTGTACACCTTGCCCGTTCCTCTGATAAGCTGCATGCAGTTGTGTGTGTGGTGTGTCACGTAGGGAGCATTCACTTAACAGAATGTAGAGTCATGGGATGGGAACAGTGTCCATTGGTTGAGTGAATTATGCTTGCCTTGGGAACTGTTATTTTGAATTTTGTGACAGTAGACAGTTAAATTTGTGTTGAATAACAGATGATATTTTCTTAGTATTCCTTGTAATTGAAGAAGAAAGACTGGCTACTTACACTAGTTATGTATTCAGCATTTGATGAGGACTAAGGTTGGGGTTTTTTCTTTGCTATAGTTTGCCATTGACATAGTATTTGATAAATCTAGAACAATGGTCCTCTGGGAAGTGTGCAGACAAACTGCCTCCATATCTTGTCTTCTGTAGAGAGTGGAAATTTTGTCTGTTCTACCCATATTTTGTTAGTGTTAAAACAATTTGCTTTCGCTCTGCTGTTACATATGCAAACATGGCGAGTTTGCAGTCTTAGATGGTTATTTTCTCCACTTACCTTTGTTAATCATAGCTTTGTTATGGATTAAACTTTTTTGGTTTCATGACATGTTTTTGGTTGGGTTTTTTTAAGGCAATCTAGCTCAGTAAGCTTAAACAAAAGGCTCTCTGTTGAAAAAATAACTGCTGAGTGATTTTGTAATTCTTTGCTTTATGACAAAACAAATCTTTCCATTTCAGAGGCAAAACATAGAGTGTCAGAGAGGAAGAAAATGAGGAATGCATAAAATTAATGATACTATTTTAGCCATTGTTGAAATGGTAGCAAAATTGAAAGATGGCAGTTAATTAGACAAATTGCAGTACAGTAAGATCATCTACATGCAGTTGTGGTCTTTGGTCTGAGAATATGCCAGCAGTATGGGATGAATTTTGGGTATACATATGCTTCTGTGAAGGCTTTTCCAGCAAATGAGAGAAAACATGTCCTGAGTCAAGAGTTTCATAACAACTGCACTTCTTACCTTTTTGTGCCGTTGTTGTGTGCTTGTATGTACATAACAAAAAGGGATGGGAGAACACAACAAAATGAACTAACATGTTCTTTATTTTATAAAATGACCCAATAAAATTATTTGTTTCTCCAAGATTTTTTTTTTTTCCTTTGAAATCAATTTAGGCAAATAAGTGACCTTCACTTTCGTAACTATAGCTCATTTCTGCTTTGCATGGCGGAAAGGTGGTGTCCTATGTCACTTGTACTAGCAAGCAGTCAGTCTGTGGGAACTATGAGCCTTGTGTTTTTATGTAATATATTCAATCCTCCCTTGAAACAGGTTTCTTCTGTTTGCTGGGTTAATGGCCAAAACATTAAATGAAGAGAGGTTTTTTTTTTCTGTATGCGCAGAATAGTTCTGGTAACAGCGTTGCGAACAGGCTGCAGCAGAGAGACCAACGTGGCTGTAGTCAGTTTAGTACCTACAAATAGCAGGCAAATGTTGACACTTCTGTTTCCTGTGAAGAAAAATTAACAATTGTGTATGAGCTATGGGTTCTCCCAGGACAGAAGCAGAGAAGGTGAAAGAGGGAAGCTACTTATGACTTTTTACCATTGCTGCTGGAATAACTGGAAAAAATAAGAGCTCATTCTCTCTGAGTGGGAAGGTGAGTTTTGGTGTTATGTCAGCAAAAACGTGTTTAATAAAAAGCTTTGACAAGCTGGTTGTCCTGGATTCTTAACAAAAATTTGTAATAACATTGTTATCATGAGTTATTACCTTTGCTTCTGCTTCTAATATTTGTTTATGGCTGCAAAATAAGCTTTTTTCCTTAGCAGAAAGTTGTCTCATAGTTGTCCAAATAATAAACTAGACTACCCTCAACAGTGCAGGTGCTACACAATTTTGCACACACCCGCCCCATAGACACTTCTCAGTTACATTGCTGGTGCTCAGTTGGTTTTGGTAGACTGCACAGTTTGACACAAAGCTGTTTGGGTGCATGCCCTAAGCTGGATTTTGGGGGAACTGCTGTGGTTTAACCTTGGCTAGCGATAACATACCACGAAGCTGCTCGCACACCTTCCCCTGCTCTCCTCCAGTGGAGGGGGAGAATTGGAGCAAAATACAAGGAAGCTCATAACATTGAGATAAGAACAATTTAATAATTGAATATAAATTAATATTATAGTGATAGTAATATTAATAGTACTACTAATAATAAGTAATGAAAATAACAGAAAATAGAAGAAATTATGCAGTTGCTGACCGACACACATCCAGGTCCCGATTAGAGAGAGTCAGAGCTAGAGACCTCAACTTTAGGGCTGTCACCAAGGCAACAATGCGACTGGGAGAAGCCAACTGACCCACCAACTCAAGAACAAACCCACCAAGCTGCTAATAACTGAGCTAAGGCCCTGGTAAAAAAAGGTAACATACCCCCAGACCACTTCTTCCTTTTTTTACTGAGCATGATGTACCATGGAATGAAATACTCCTTCAGCCAGCCTGGGCCAGCTGTCTGAACTGTGAAGAAAATTAACTCTATCCTGTCTGAAACCAGCACAGGAACTTACTGAGGTGCTGAGACATCCTCTAATTCAGGTGAACCCAGCTCATTGTGGGCATGTGGCGCTTTAACACAGCATAACAATCAACTAGAGCACTTGAGCCGCAGCAAATAACCTGCCAAGACTGCAGGGTAGCTTCAATGTCCCATCATACATAAAAACACGGTTAATCTCTAGTCCCTAAAATTATAACTTGAGAGTTGACAAAAAACTTCTTTTGCATATACAAAGTTTTCTTAGAGGTAGTAAAGAGGGAAGGTATGAGGTAGGTGATTTTGGAACATAAAAAGATAACTTTTTCTTTGATAACCTTTTTTTTTTTTTAAGTTTAAAAAGCAGCAGTGGCTCTAACAGCTTTCAGTGGTGTCCAAATCTTGACAGCGCTACCCTGAAAGCATTGCAATTTATGGTCTTGGGTTTTTACCTGATTTTCATCTCTGCATTCTTCTAACTTATTAAAGAACCCTATGGTTGCATAAGAGACATAGGGAATTAAGTTTACAGGACAAATTGCTTTTCTGTGCCATGTTCCATGGTTTTGGAAATGAAATACCCCACTGCAATCAGTGGTGTGTTTTCGTTTCAGTTCGAATGAAATTCAGGTACCGTACCTTCTGACTGGACAGCACTGCTGAAGCAGGCATGCAGTGCGCTGCAGAATCATCGCACTTGCTGATTTGCAAAGCCTCAGTTGAACTGGTAGGTTACAATTTCGTTGTGGTGAAGCTTTGTTTATAAACGTAGTGCTAAAACACACTCTTGCTGAAATTGTTAGCAGCAAGCCTAATCTTAAAATGTGCCCAGTCTGATAACACCTCTTGAAAGTCTGTGGGGAACTTGATATCAAGCCTATGATGGCAGTTTTCATGCTCATTTTTAAGAGTGTTCTTGGTGTGATATTGCTGCATGTTCTGAATTCGTCTGTTGCTCCACGTTCAGGAGGCATCCAGAATTTGGAAAGCAAGACCTTCGTTTCAAGCTATACTTTAAAGACCGGAATCTCTGGGTTTTGTGCCTGGTGATAAGTACTCTTCACATTTCTGAAGGTTAGGTGTTTTTTTCAATCAAGCTAAGTTCACTACATAAGTATTCATTTTAACTTCAGATTCTTAATGCTTTAATTTTGGCCTCCTAAACACTGCAGAAAATAAAATCACTTGGAGGGATTTTTTGGGATGATTTCTTTTGGTCTCACCACAAAGTCTGCATAGAACATAAGGTTAGAAATGCTTCGTGAAGTGCAAAGGCCCTGGAATCTACAAACCCAAAATTGCATTGCTCGTGACAGTGAACACCTTCAGAATGTGTTTAGTGATCCTAAGTGCAGGTGTGCAGTTTTGTTTTTCAGCTTTTGTGCGGATGTGTGTTGTGAAAATGACTGAAACTGCATGCAAACCAAGGCAAGGGTGAGGGGAAATGGTCTGACTTTTTTTGTTTCTATATTATTATTAGTTTTCATGAAACTCTGCTTGAAAGTAGAATATTGTTTACAGTTACGGAAAGGGAACTGAACTGCTTTGAAGTGTTCTGCTTCAATGAATGCTACTTCCAGTTCTTTCCTGGAACCTTGCTAGAAGGAAGGTGTGTGCTAAACAAGCAGTGTTTAAGACTCTAAACCTTACTGTGATAAAGTGACTTCAACACCCCTTTCTAAGAGAGAAGGAGGAGGTACAGATGTGTATGGAATGTCTTTCAGTGGTTGGCAGCATGCATTTTTTGATAATCAGAGCATAAATTACTATCCTAATTCTCTATCTCAGTCTTCTTGGCCTGGACATGCCAGTCATTTGAAAAATATACACATTGATCTTTTACTTCTGCAGAACATTGCACTTCTTGGATCCGTGGGCAGCATTTGCATAATAGTAATGCCTTTGCTCTTCAGTGCACTCAGTAATTTACTTAGCACCGGTGAGGATTAGACCCTTAGAGGGCACTAAGTAGTTCTTGAGAAGCAGATTTATCATCAGTTTGCTGATTCTGGTCTATCTTCAAAACGACATGAAAGTCTTAAGTTTTCAGCTTGCTGTGAGCCACAAATGCTGAAAGTGTCGACTGACGATTATGAAATAGATATCTATGCAAATCTGAAATGTAGACATGGCTTGAAATGCAGAGTAATATTAGTAAAATTGTATGTCTTTGCCCCCTTTGAGTGGCCATCTAAGCGGCATGTGAGGGATAGATACTAGGAATTCTGGGCGAGTGCTTGGAGTTTTGTTGGTTGGGTTTTTTGGTGTTGGTGGGGTTTTTCTTCAGTAATACTGTTCAGTACCTCACAGTGGCTAGAATGTTCTTACTAATCTTTTGTAATCGTTGGCACATTTGGGTAATGTAGTATTTTCTTGTGGTGAAAAGGGAGTTGTCCAACCTGGAGTTAGGTATCAGAGTGTTTAAAAATGCTGGTTTTCTAGCAAGCAATGCCCTCACATTTATGTGTAATGTAATTCAACCTTTTGCAGTCGATATGACATGCTGTTTTCCTCAGACTTAGTTGTGGCTTTTTCCCTCTTTCTAGTTTCTGTTGTGCCTGGAAGGTTCCCTGTTACTCGTGGGGATTTTTGGTTATTGTATTCTAGCTCAGGTCTTTGTTAGTTTCATTGTAAAAATCGCTTTTGTGTTTGGTGTGGTGTAATCTAATTTCTGTGGTAGTATGCTGTGATTCCTTGTCCCTGAGAATTAATTTTGATGTGAAGAAAACAGCCGCAGTCACACAGGATAGCAAAGTCTAAAAAGTGTATTTGTAACAGTGGTTGTGGTGAAGGAGGAAGATGCAATCATGTTGCATGCATTGTATCTAAAGCTTTGGGTATGATTTAACTGAAGATTTTTGTGCGAAGGCAGTGTATTTCATATCAGTATGTTGGTAAAACACTTCTGGTCTTAATTATTTCAAATGGACACAAATTTCTGAAACGTTAAGTAAAATATTTTTTTACAGCATGTCTACAAAGAACATCTTCTGTTTGTTACTCTGGGGGGTTTCTGGCTCACTGTATTTTAACTGTCCTTGTCAATATTTTGTACTGTTATATGTCAATGATAGCAGCATGGAGAGTTTAGTAACTGTACCGTGGTTGAATAATTGCAAGATGCCTTTTTTTTTTCCTCCATCCCAAGAGCTGGAAGATAGAAAGATGAGTGGGAGCACGTGAATTAATTGTTACTGCACTGTTGCCTCTGGCTGGCATTTGGATCTCTCTTTTGTCAGCTTCCAACTACTCAGGGCCCGGTAATTTTAAACTACTTAATCTCTGAGTATGAAGGCAAAAAAGTTACATTTTTTGGTCAGGTCACCAGCCTTCTGGAGTTTACATATTGCCACTATGGGAGAGTTAAGCAGAAGTTGAGAAATTTGAAAAGCACTTAACCACCTAAATTTTATTGCATGTCCCTGACAGCATCTCATGCTTCTGAGATTGTCAAGGATCCATTCAGTATTTCCCTTACTTCCTCCTGCTCTTGCCTTTGTTCTACTAATGGATTTAGGAGTGACATAAATGATGGTTTTAAACTTTTACTAGTAAAGAGAAATATGCTGCTTTTACGAATATAACTTCATACGAATATTGTGGGATTTTTGAGTTTTAAAATCCTCAAATCCCCTGCTCCACCTTTATTTGAAAGAAAAGGTGTTGCCACATTTCTGTCTCGGCAAAGGAAATGCCAAATGTTACCCCTTTTGTGCTGGCTAACTGGTGATACTGCATTTTTTTGGGTACCCCATCCCCCCAGACACACACAATAGCATTTGTAGTCTATTGTACTTGCAGTGAACCATTACTCGTTAGGTTGCCCACTGTTAATTTTTCTGCCATTCATCTGACACTAGTTTCCAGCCTCGTTCTCCCGACCTGGTATAGTAAATCCCTAGAGAGATACTGCAACTATTGGTGTTCTCCCTTCCACTTCACAAATTAACAGGCATACACCTTGATTCGATTAAAAGCCAGTAATGTCTTAACTTTATTGATCTTTGGAGATGGCGTGGCCTTTTGTGGCACTGAGGGTGTGTGGAGATGCTTTTAAGTCCCTTAATGCAAGGATTTAGATTTCCTGTTATTTGGGAGCTGCGAAACTTTATCCAGTGTTACGTCGCTCAAGAAGCACATTGTAATAATGAATAGATGGTCATATTCCATCTTCTCATAGCGATGTAGCAACTAGTTTCACATGTGCTAGACGTGCCCATGTGGTTTGTCTTCTGGACAGTCACCCCAGTGGTGACCTCTTGAGGGTCTGGATTTTTTGTAGTGTTTCATCATTTCTCTTCATACTTATGTTTGAGGGGGTTTGCGGTTCCTAGCTCAGCAGGTTGGAAGTATTTGCCTTTGTTACACTTAAGCGTAGCACTATTAAGAGCAGTGCATCCAGCCTGGCTTTAAAGAACTACTAGCTGCTGTATCTGGCAAAGATACTTGGTTGCAGTTAGCATTTGCTTACCATGCAGCAACAGTTCTACTGGTCCAAAGGAAGAATGGGTGTTGTTTAGGGGCTATGTTGGACTCTGCATTCATGAAGCTTTTGATTTTGGTGTAGGGGGTTTTTGCACTTTGAGATAGGTGCTCATACAGAAGCTATTACTAATTTGATTTCCCTATTTTCTGATGACGGTGACACTTCAGAATTCAGTTTAAAATGAACATTGCCGGTGACTTAAGGCAGGTCTGGCCAATGTTCTTAAACCTGTCAAGTCGTACCAGTCTTCCTGTGGCTGAGCATCACTAGGCCTGTGCCGTGTACTGAGAATGGGACCACTAATGGGGCTGGAAATGGTGATGAGTCCGCTTGGTCCGCTGCTTCGTTGTGATGACCTTGCTAACATACAGTGCTATCCCAGGATATCATGTAAAGTTGGTCTCGGCAGCCTTATTTCTGTACGGTTTTGCTTGCAGTACATAGCCTCACTGATTGATTCCGTAACATCCTGATGTAAGTGCTGCACTCAAACTGTTCATGGCTGCAGACTAGAAAGTTAACTATTCTTAGTGAAATGGGGGCATTTCTGGAGATGTAATAAGATGTGGTTAGTTACTGTAAAATACAGGCATTGTGTCTTGTTTACTTGTTTGTGGATCAATGTGCTTTATTATTTTGATTTTCCTGTTTAGTGTGGCTGCTTTGCCTGTTTTGTCAATAAAGCTGTTGATGTAATCAATCTCAGCACCTTAATGGTGTTAGTTTCCGAAAGATTCTGCACTGACATACTAGTGACAAAAAGGGGGGAAAATAGGTCAAAGTTCTCCGGTACATGTCAGATAGCATTCTGTGCTTTTTGGCAACATTTGCATTCTTTATCCTCTTCCTTATAAATAAATCTCCTTTACGTTTTATGACATTACATGTGTATGTATATTCTTTATGAATAGCCAGTATAGAGATCTGTGCCGTGGGTAAGATGATCAGAGGTGGTGGGTTCACTCAAGCTGAGCTTTTGTCCCTGTCCTGGCAGCGCTCAGCATTTTTCGAAGTCGTTGCTTCAAGACTTTGCTAACAATATGCTTTAGTCCTTAATTTTTTTACATGCATTTGGCTGGTTAGGTGGCCTGAGCTAGGACAGGCTTTTTCTAAACAAATATTCATTACGTGAATTTCTTCTTGAGCTTTTAATTGAGTTGTATGGCTATTTTGTAGGCTAAAATTATCTATTTAGTAATCTGATGCTAGAATTTTTGTGGAGTTACCTGGTCTGATAAAGCACTTATCCACTTCCTTGGTTCAGATTGGTTTTTTCTTTAGGTTTTGAGCTAAATAAGTGTAAAAGCTTACTACTGATGCATCTTTTGGTGGGGATTGTAGGTACAGTTCTTGCATTATCAAATGATTCAAAGCATAATTGCTGAAGTGAAGGAAACTTTCAACACTTTAGTTAAAATTATTCTTTACCCTGGCTTGAAGGTCTCAAAGCTGTTAGAATCTTAAAAGCTGTTCAGTCTTAGCATGCTTTTGCTTTTGGAAATCACTTTAGTAGAGGAGCTGGAAAAATGGAAACAGTACATGTTTGGTATAAAGCATTAGGAAAAAAAAAATAGAAATTCTAGCTAAATACCTAGAAATAAAAGCTGCTGGGATGTTGCAGCTGCCTTTGGCAACAGCCTCTGGTATAGCTAGGATGAGATTTTCATTGATGCATTTCATGTATCTATTTCAGGCCTAGCCAATAAGCAATGAAGAAATAGAACAATTGGGTTGTGTTGTAGCTTTTCTTGCTCTTGTTGACGACACTAGCCTGAATGTGTTAATGGAAGCCAACTGTGAAATGATGAGACCTCGTACCTGTCAAATCTTCCAATGTGATGGCCATAAACTGTGTGTAGCCTTTCTTTCCTTTTGTCAGTTTCTGATTCACTCTTGATGTAATGCATTTCTTTTCCTTCTCCATTCTGACTTGCAAGTGGTTTGTTTGAAGTCAGAATGCTGTTCAAAGCCCTGACTGTGCACTTAAATATAAATATCCTTTCAACTAGATACAGGTATTTAGTAACAGTTTACTGCTTTGTAATATAATGAAATTGTAAGAATGAGGAATATAAGTAACTGTTGAACTGTACAACTACATACATATATGTAAATAATTTATGGTCATACTGTTAAGAGATACTAAGAATGACCTTTCTTTTAGGGAATAACATGTATGAATACAGACCAAAGGCAAGTAATTCAGAATTATTTCTCATTACTGAATCTAGTGATTTTTCCACTGAGTTAGATGATTCTTTTTCAAACACAGAGCCAATCATTTGGATTGTGGTTGGCCCTAGGACTCTAACTTTTAGATCCAAGCCCCTTATGCTTGTCAGTATAGAACAGGATGATGGATTAGGGGTTTATTTTTGACTGAAATGGTTTGAAGTTGTGAGATCTAGGACACAACCCCATGTAGGCTGATGAGGAGACAATAAAGCAACACAGCTCATGAAGAGAGCTAGCGGCCTTAACATATGCTGAAACAGTTGTTTCTTACTATTCCTATTTTTGTGTAATCTTGTACGCAGTTAACCAGTTTGACTTTAAGACAGCAATGTCCTACTGCTACTAGCGTGTTTTTAGGAGTAAGCTGTTTTGTCTAGCACTAGTTACCAGGGCTGGCATCACTGCAAGCTGTACTGGCATGACTTTGGGAGAAGTGCTTTCCAAAGGAGGTATTTCTGGCAGTGACATCAGATAACTTTGTATCTTTAAATGCCTGCCAATAAGTGAGCTGTCGGTCATCTGAACAAGTTCCTTCACAGCTCAGGCTTCTTGACTGTCATGGCAGTTTTATATGGCTTGTACTCTGGAGGTGAGGGGAATCAGGCTGGTATCCTACATGATCAGGAAGGCCATGGACTGCTCCAGCACAGCCTCCTGAGCTCAGCATGGAAACTAGATATAGTAGGGTTTTTTCCCATCCTTCTGCTTTGTGGGTGAAATACTGCTGTTTTATGTTAGCAGCTGTCCAAAATGGAACCACAATGACTCCAGAGGAATCGGTGTCACCTTGGCATTTGGTCAGTGGGTTTAGTGGCACAGTTTTAATTATGAATGTTGCTTGGTACGAATAACTCACCTCTGTTCTTCCTACCAAGTGGGAAACAATTTGCAAGGATCCTGTCCTCTTGAGCTTATGATGACTACACAAGAGTGTGTATGCATACCCACACAGTGTGCTTGCCCATCCAGTGCCTGGGCATGTTGATGGGGTTAGCAAGTAGAGAAGATGCCTTAAGCTCATCTGTTTTCAGCCTCTGACAGTGATACGGTTTTAGTGGCATCACCTGGAGAACTGTGTCCAGCTGTGGAGCCCTCAACATTAGAAGGATATAGACCAGTTGGAATGAGTCCAGAGGAGGCCACAAAGATGCTCAGAGGGCTGGAGCCCCTCTGCTGTGGGGACAGTCTGAGAGAGTTGGGCTTGTTCAGCCTGGAGAAGAGAAGGCTTCGGGGAGACCTTATAGCACCTTCCAGTACCTGAAGGGGCTACAAGGAAGCTGTGGGGGGGACTTTTTACAAGGGCCTGTAGTGACAGGACAAGGGGTAATGGGTTTAAACTGAAAGTGGGGAGATTTAGATTAGATATCAGGAAGAAGTTCTTCCTGGAGAGTGTGGGGAGCACTGGGACAGGTTGCCCAGAGAAGCTGTGGGTGCCCCATCCCTGGAAGTGTCCAAGGCCAGGCTGGATGAGGCTTGGAGCAACCTGGTCTAGTGGAGGGTGTCCCTGCCCATGGCAGGGGGCTTGGAACTAGATGATCTTTAAGGTCCCTTCCAACCCAAACCACTCTATGCTTCCATGGTTCTGTGATAATGTCTTTAAGGCTTCACAAGTGGAAAGTGACTGGCTTTGATTCTTACTGTAGGGGTGTGTTGTATATATATGTCACGCTTACTGGTCAGCTTAAATTCTGTTTTCTTTCAGATGGGGTGTTCTTTGTTTTGTATTTAGAATGCGTTTCAAATTAGTCATGAATTTGGACATTATATTTTCTTGTGAGTACTGAGGGAAAAAACGTTGAGCTGCTCTTTTCACAACCAGCATAGCAGAATTATCTGTTCGTATTGGAAGGCCAGGGCTTTGGCTTGATCCTTGGGTAGGTGGGGTTATTAAAGCCCATCACTAGACAGCTGTTGGTTTTTCTGAGATTTCCAAAATGAGGATTTGGGGAAAATGAACCCCTGTTAACATCTGGTATGGATAACAAGTCTCTTGAGGCAAGATAACGTGCTAATCAATGTTGACATGTATGAGAAAAGCCATTATCATCTGTTGGGTTTTTAAAGACGTTGAACTAGTGCTTTGTATTTCAGTACGCTTAAATGTCTGAACAAGGTGCCTGTATCTTGGGGGTGAAACCCTTTGGGTACTGTGGTGTCAGGAGTGGACTGGTAATCCACAGCAGGTCAGTGCCATGATTTGACCTCAGTGGATGATGTTGAAGAGGTTTCATTTAAGCTCTTACTGAGAGTAAATTCAATTTATCATGTGGTGTTTGATAACAACTTTTTTCACAATATCCCTCCTGTGCATGTACAATAACTTCAGTCTGAAAAAAATTCTGCTACTATATTTTGTTCTTTGGTAATATTACTATTAATAAGCTTTGAAAATGCATGTTTTCTGGAAGTCAATAACTTTTAAAAATATTATTGCAGTGTCTGCTCCGGTCATCACTGCCACAACTGCTAAAATGGAGGTGGTTTCAGCAGAAGTCAACAGCTTGCTCCCTGAGGAAATCATGGATACCGGTATAACTCTGGTGGAAGACGACAGCATAGAGGCAGTTATTGTGGGAGATTCTATTCCCATGGAAACAGAACTGGAAGAAATAGTGAATATAAGTTCCACTAGTGACTCAACTGCAGCCACAGTCACCACGGAATCGGTTACTGCACCCAGCAATCACTCAGGCGACGCAACAGTGAACACTGCAGCCCCAAAAACTGATGTGAATGCAGTAGCAAAGCCTACCTTTTCAAGTGGTCTCCATAAACTTGGTGCTCAGACCCCTGTCACTATATCAGCCAATCAAATTCTTCTGAACAAGACTGCCGATATTAAAATAGGCAATCAGAGTATTAAACCAGATGGACAAAAGCTAATTGTAACAACTTTGGGCAAGTCTGGCCAACCTATCGTTTTAGCATTACCCCACAGCCAACTTCCACAGGCACAGAAGGCCACATCCCAAGCCCAAGGTGGAGACTCCAAGGTACAAGGCCAGCAGATCAAAGTTGTTATTGGAGGTCGGTCAGAAGTGAAACCTGTTGTTGGTGTTTCAGCTTTGACGCAAGGAAGTCAGCTGATAAACACTGCGGCCCAGCCTTCTGTTTTGCAGACCCAGCAATTAAAAACAGTACAGGTAAAGTGAGTTATGCTGATGAAATATCTTCAAACCAACTTGGTTGCTGCAGCTGTTGTCCATTTTTTTTGCTGATTGACACATGATTGCTTTTGGCCTTTGTGTTTATTCCTTGTTTTAAAAAATACAGTGCTGCTCTTAGACCATACATGCATCTGTGAATGCATTTACTGTTTTATGCCCTTTACCTCTAGCTACTGTCTAAGAAACTTAGGATTTACTGCAGAGAAAGTGAGATACTAAAAATCAATAAATTGAAGATAACTTTACCATTATTTTCATTTTATAAAAGTAAATTCTGCATTCTTTCAGGAAGACTGAACTCTATATGCCTGTTGTGCTTTATTCAAAGTGTACTCTGCTTTACTCCTTTATGAAGGAGTAGCTTATGCCTACTACGTGTGGTTTGTTTAAATAAAATCCCTGGAAAAGCCTTCTGGCATTTGCCATAGAACAGAAAGAACAGTGTGCCTTGTCTGCCTCAGATCAAGTTATGCTTGTTAATAGATACTGCTAGGCTGGATGCTGTTGTAAGCTGGACACTTCAAGGTCTCGTTCATCATCTCTGGCATGGACCTTGATATATTTGAAACCGCAGAGGATCTGCTGGGATCTGAAAATGTTTTGAAAAGTCTTGAAAATCAGACCCTTTGGGTCATAACACATCTGGTATATGGCAGAACTAAATGTGAGTGACTTTGTTCTAGTTGGCAGTGAGGCAGAAATAAGATCTCATGAAAGTGAAGGAGAAGTTGAACTTGAGGCAGGTTAAGAAAAATATTTATTTTACAGTCTGAATGAAATGAGAAATTAAACCCAAAGTATGCTAATAACTCATTTGCTGCACATGAAAAATGATGAACTTTTGAGCACGCTGTTAGCCAAATGGTAAGTTCCCTGGATAGCATTTCATGGAAGGCAAATGTGAGCAACTTTCAAGACGGTTTGTTTTAAAGCTGCAGGTGATCCCTGCACTGACTTCCGCTTTCTCCAGTTTTGTTGCTACATCATAACTGTGGACAGCATGTTAAATAGCGGCTGTTTGAAGCCTCTCAGTCTTCTGAAGTGACTTATTTTTG
Source organism: Rhynochetos jubatus (assembly GCA_027574665.1). NCBI lineage: Eukaryota > Metazoa > Chordata > Aves > Eurypygiformes > Rhynochetidae > Rhynochetos > Rhynochetos jubatus. The sequence continues at coordinate 27,393,437 of CM050651.1, forward strand.
TACCTTGATCATTAGTGATATGGTTGTCCTTATAGCTTTCAAAAAAGCCTCTGCTCTTGACTCGGCATCGGAACGTTTAAGAGTGGATTAGTTCTAGTTATTTGTCTTCAGTTACTCGCTGCCAAGTGACAGATAGAGGAAACTGAGGAGGATGACTTAGCTGTGATGTGGTTTTGCTTGCATGAGATGACCTGTGCCATTACTAACTGAAATACAGTGATGTGGTAGGTGACCTCTGCCGTTTGTTTGTTAGGAATTCTACAGGTTCCTTAGTAGAAGCTGTAACAAATGGACTTGCATCCATTTGTAAATCTAGTTAATTGCAGTTTGAGTAAATTTGTTTTGTACCATTTGCAAACCAGACTGAATCGTTAACACCTGGCATTCCTTTTTTCCTATAAGGAGAAGAGGAAGTAGAAATTAAAAGCAAAAAGGCAATGTTCAGTTGGTTATGAGTACCCAGTACTGCAGGAAAGATCATTGCATTAGCACTTCCCAGACAGTACTTTTTCCTGTAGGAGATTACTAAAGTATCAGAGGGATACATGAGGCTAGGCGAGAGCTTCATGGTCTACCCTACCATGAATGACAGGAAGTGACCCATACCTTGAGTCCCTGGCTTAGAAAATGAAGTCATGCATTTACCCCACCATCCTGAACAAGCCTCTTAAACTTTCAGTGAGAGGAAAAGGAGGCTGTGAATGCCTCCTTCCCTCCCAAGGATCTTGTGTAACTTACCTGATTCACAAAGCCACAAGAGATATTTCAGATGCAGGGCAGCACTGCAGTTTGGCTTGGTGCTGAAAAGTGGATCGGTAAAAGATTAGATGGCAAAGAGCTCTCGTTAGCTCTCCTTAACATCCTCACTGTTGTAGGGGCTTTGCAGGTCATTAGAGAAACTCAATTAGCCTGGGTGTAATCTAACTGTGACATTTGAAATCTCAGCACTTGAGAAAAGGCATAATTAAGTTGAGCAAAACATTCCTTGGCATCTGGCTGCCTCTCTGCGATTTTAGAGGTATGGGGATGTGAGGTGTAAAATGCGGTGGGACCTTGGGCTTCATCTATATCCTGGGGTTTATTACTGTCCCTTGGCAGCTTGTCCTGATTTAGTTGAAACCACTGCCCTGCATGTGTGGCCAAAACTACTGGGCAGGTGCATCTGCTTTCAGCCTGTTGATCCTGCCTGTGTACAAGCTTAAAGACAACGCGCCTGCTGGTGTACTACTTTAGTCCAGGTGCAGTAAGCAGGAGTTTGGCCTTGCAGGTGACTCTCAATCAGATGTCCAGACCCCTCAGCACTGCTGTAACTAAGCTAGTCTGACTTGAACTTGTCTCGATGTGGTAACTGGCTCTGCGTTCCAGCAGTTAATCTACATGGACATAGCATCATTGCTACCATGGCAAGACAACTGCTAAGCCATTGTGGCTTCCTCTCGTCGTGGAAAAGTGACTTAGTGCACTCCCTAACCTCAGAACGAACTCCCATTCCTAGCTCAGTTTCTTCATCTTCTTTGAAGTACACTGCTCAGCTACTGCTAGAGTCCCTAATTTTTTCACATTATGCCAAATATTAATTATATAGGGTGTGGCTAGATGGACAGGCTCCCATGAAGTCATCCAGGGAGTGGATTTATGGTATGTTAGCTCCTTGGTGGTAGCTGGCTATGGGCATTCAATCCAGCAGTCAGTGCGAGGTATGCATGTGCCTTTTTCTGTATGGGCAGAACACAGATTGACAGCTGAAAACAAAGTTCAGCCATAGAAACTTGTTAATTCATCTTGTTTAGTGGAGAGTGCTTAGGAGGATACAAATTAACCCTTTAAATAAAGACTCTTGCAGGTAAAGCTCTTTACTTCTGTAGTGGAAAGAATGTATGTGTGCTTCTAAATACTATTTCCTTATGGAAGAGCTTGTTGCCCCAGGAAATAGTTTTGCAGTCTAATTCAGAGTAACTTTCAGAGACCATGCTTAGCTTACACAGGCAGAGGAATAATTGTTGTGTTTAGTACAGGCTATGGCAGCTGGCTCCAGAGAACTTGCTCTTTCTGAAGCATCAAAGGAGCAGTCTGTCTTGACGATTCCCTCTGGCTTCTCCAGTTTTTACTGAAATGAGTAGCAAGCTTCCCATGGATGCCGAGAAGGCTCTCACAGGTGGCTGGGGTTATCAGCTCCAGTGGCACAAACCTCAGAAAGGCTTGCATGGTAGCAAGTAAGGGCAGGAATGCACTGCCTATACTAGGGGCCAAGAGCTGTTTCTCACCTCTAACCAACCATGTTTGAGTTTTGATGTGTTTCCTATGCCCTGGGGGGATTCACTCATTTCTTAGACCACCTTCATTAACAAATAGTTCTCCCAAAAAGCGTAGAGCAATGTGTCTGAGGAGGATATTGCCGGAGGGCAGCAGGCTACTTGTGCTGACCAGCTGTTTCCGGAGTTTTAACCTTTTCTGAAATTCTCCATGTTAATGTGTGGCTAGCATTTGACATATCTTCATGTAAGTCATTTTAAGCACGTTTATTGGCTGTTACTAGAAAATGACTGCTGTTGTCCAGAGCTGACTGTTCCTGCTGGATGTTGATTGTGTTCTGAGCCAGACTTTGCCCTTGCTTCAGAGAGTAAAAGCAATAGCAGTGGAGTTACAGTAGTACTTTGTAGCAGGGTAAGATTAATTTTAGCAGAACAGAATTCTCAAATCAAGCAGATGAAATGTGGGGAATTTATCAGAAATTAAAATGTGTGTGAATTTGCAAAAAAATTTACTGATAAAATGCCTGCTCATCTATCAACTGTGTATGTGCCAAGCCAACTGAATCCGTGAAATGTTAAAATGGCTTTGAGTTAAATTTGTAAACTGGGCTGTGAATGAAGCTTTCTTCAAACAACTTACGTTTCAAGGTTTTAGATACTATATCTCCAAAAAGAGACAAGGGGTTTTTCTTCTTCTCTGTTTCTTTTTAAGCCTTTACTATTGTACACCACCTGTAAAGCAGCTAATGTGGCCTGGGTGCAGCCCCTTTTGGCAGATGACCGTCCCCTGTGAATGGTCTGAGGCAGAGGTTTCCTCTGAGGAATACATGTAACTAGCACATGTCTTCCTTTAAATGAGGTCTCTTTTCTGGCACAGCATGGTGTCAGAGCTGCTCATTGCTGGCTTCCCTTGGCTGGGCACAACTCAGGCACTCAGAGGCCACATTTACTTTCCACAGGAGGCTGGAGGGCTCCAGTGCCATAGCATGGGGGAAGGTTCCCTGGCCGTGCCGTGAGTCTGCTGCTGGGAGCTGAAACAGCCTCACATGTGCTCTTTGCAGGGTGGATGAGGAATTCACTATGTGCCACTGAATACTTGGAATGTTTTTGTGTTACTCTACTGTAAAGGAGGTGTTTCCAGTCATCAAATTGTATAAATAGGGTTTTGTGTAGGAAACCATAACAGGCAGCCTACTCAGTTGCTTCATTTAAATACTCACAACTTTCTCAGGCTATTAAATTTTAATAGCTGTCATCTCTATCTCTACGTGTCAGTGAGGTTTTTCCAGTTAGCTACCTGCATAACAAAGATGGTTCCACGCCTTTGAGAGGTGGCTTCCCACGTGGCTGCCAGTGTTGTGTCTCTCTCAGATTGCTGGAGTTGGTGGCTGGTGCCCGTGGGATGGAGCTGGGCATGTGTGGTGGAGAAGAGTAGTATGGGCCTGAGCTGTGGGGTAGGTAAATGTAAGGGCCTTCCTTAATAATGCCTTCCAATGTCCTGACTTAGACTCAGGAAAGATCCTAGTGATAGTCCACACCTGTGGGCAGCCTCTGCAGTCAGCAGGTTAAAATACTCTTTGAAAGAAGTGAGGCTCTTAATTGAACCAGCCACCTGCTGGATGCTGGTGTACAGAAACTATTAGGGTAAATGCATCTGGTAGTTAACTTCTGTCAGTGTGGAAAAGGGGAAAAAGCCTTGTTTAAGACTTCTAAGGCTATAAAATCTTGCTTACAGAGAGGGTGGGGGGCACTGGCACAGGTTGCCCAGAGAAGCTGTGGATGCCCCATCCCTGGAAGTGTCCAAGGCCAGGCTGGATGAGGCTTGGAGCAACCTGGTCTAGTGGAGGGTGTCCCTGCCCATGGCAGGGGGTTGGAACTAGATGGTCTTTAAGGTCCCTTCCAACCCAAACCACTCTAGGATTCTATGATAAAGGTTTCAAGTTGAAGTGATCTGTCTCACCGCATTGCACATACATGTCCTGATCCAGCTGTTTTTCAGGAGACTGGATCACAGAAGGAAAAAAATACTCCCTTGTACCTGGATGTAGCCAACTGATTCCTTCCTGGGTAGTGGGTACCAAAACTTTCAGGGACTGATGATCCACATACTTTTTGAGAACTGTTGCAGAAGGCTGTTTGTCGGTTAAAAGTGTGCTGCTGTGTCAGAACAGATTGAGATGTTTCAGAGCCATAGTTGTCATATTTAAATCACTCAAGGAGCAAGTTTTGTCCTGGTTGGCTGGAAAAAAACTTTTGTAAAAGCTTCAAATGCTGAGAGTTGTGCATTTAATTTTATCATTGATTATATGTAGAACAACAGCATCTAAGAAATAATTTCAGTATCTTGAAGATGAGGTATGTTTGTACACAGAGATCTCTTACAAAAAAGCTGTAAGAGATTTGGCTATTCTGCTTTGGTGGCTGGTTTTCTGAAGTGGCATTGATGATATCCTAGTTCCTTCCATAGTGAGGAATGAAGGTGAAATCTAAGATAAGCAGTTATTCTTCTTTGTGCAAGTATTTCGCTTTTTAATTTCTGATGTACTGAACAGTAAAATAGTTTAGATATTACTTTAGATCTCTCTTCCTCCATCTTTCAGATTGCGAAGAAGACCCGAACCCCAACTTCTGGTCCAGTGATCACCAAGCTGATCTTTGCAAAACCAATCAATAGCAAAGCTGTTACAGGGCAGACCACTCAAGTGTCACCAGTCATTGCAGGTTGTACTAGTTTGACTTGTTTTGCTTTACCATGTTTTAAAGGCTGTTCCAAGAGGTGATGATTGTAGAAGTCTTTCTGTCTCGCTGATTTTACTGTAGTTTCTGTTGAAGTACCTCAAGCGATTTTAAAAAAAATCAGAAAATTTTGTGGGTGGAAGCAGATAAATGTAGTTGTTGGTACCTTTACACTTTGCTCATTTAGAATTGTCTTTGTGATTGTAGGGTTTGATCATTTTGCTTTTACTGTAAGATGCTTGCATTTTTTGGATTTTGGGGAGGAGAAAAAAAAATACAGAAAAAAGGCTACTCAATAAACAAAATATTTGTAGATATTTTATATAAATACACATGGGGAAAAGCAGGCATCTGCTTTTGTACTACTTTAGTCTGCTTATAGTTGGACTTAAACGTAGTACATGCAAATAATGGGAAAAATATTTGACTAGAAAAAGAATAAATCTGTTCTTTCTGCTAAGTTGCTCACGTACTTCAAAAATAAGCATGGCAGGAGAGTCTGAAAGTAATCAAGGCAAGTAAGAAATGGTTTGTCTCTTTGGAGAACAAATCTCTGTCCTTTAAAATGAACAAAGTTAAAGAAAAAACCCCACAGTGTAATCATTTGTTTATTACAGCAGTGGGACTGATCAGTCCCTTGCTAAGTGCATCACTGCATGTATGCAAGTAACATCTGAGACAAGTAAATTATCTCAAAAGGACAAATGTAGGAAGCCAGAGTCGTCTTCAGAGCTTTGAAGGATGTCTTCAACTGTTTCCAGATTGACCAACCCAAGTAGGCCTAAAATCTTTTCCACATATTTAAATGAATTTGTTAAGCCTTTATAGAACTGGGACTTGAGCTGGTTTCAAAAAGAATGCAACTGTCTCCTGTATTCAAAAGTTTGATAGACACAAGTGAATGCCACATAACTGAAATACAGTCTTTTCCTTGAGTTGTCAGGCTATCTGCACCCTGAAGCCTGACTCGTGTTTTGGGTGAAAGAGGGATTCCCCATCACACTGCCCAGTTTTTCCTCCCTTTCTCAAACAATTCCCTACCAAAGGTACAGACCTGTGAATAAGAAGATTGCTTCATTGTGCTATAGACGTTTGAATTAAGCTGTTTGTGTCTTTAAAAGGAAAACAAAAACAAAAAACTGACCCAAAACTGTTAAAAACCCTGAAATGGGCCACTTGCAGCTACATGACATTTTCATCTGGCAATACGTGAAAATTAGTAAACAGTAAGGAACCACAACAAAAACAATACTAACAAGAGCATGTTTTAAAGTTTGCTCCCTCCAGAATGAAGCGAAATGTTCAAATCATAATGTTGATGTACATATTATTGATAAGCATGTATTGCTACAAAATAAACAAACTTCCAGCTTTTAAATCACTGTGCTGGAAAAATCAAGAGTACCTGTCCCTGAGCCTGTGAGAGAAGCATCACTAGGGGGTGAAGCTGCTTTCCTATCGAGAGGGAAATCTTTTTAAACATCTGCCTTTCCTCTTGACATTCCAAACAGCTAGCACAGCTTTCCAGCTTTGTGAGACTGGCATCATTTTGGGGAAGGTGTAACACTTGTGTGTTGATTTTTGTATGCGTGTTTTTATGAATCTGATGAATATTTTTAATTGCCTGGGAATTTCTGCAAACTGAGGTGAAAGTTGTAAATTGGAAAGTCTTGTCAATATAAACCGCCAGATTCTGTTTAGGAAGCTGATGCCAAGAGGCACAGAGGGGATGTAGTGAGAAAGAAAAAGATGTCACCAGGAAAAAAAATTAAAAAAACCCAACAACTCAAAGCATCGAGCAGTGTGGCTGGTGAAATTCCCACCAGTTGCATGTGGCTTTAGCAGCTCCTGGCAACTATCTGCACTGTTACTCGGGCTGCACAAAAGCAAAGGGTTTTTTAGAGCACACAGACCTCAGAGGAAGGCAGCTTTCCACGAGGACAGTGCTTTTTCGTGTTAGTTCCAGTTGACTTAGTTGTCTGCTCCTGGAAGGTTATGCTGGCGTGTGTTTCTTATTTTGGTAAATGTAGTACTAGCGAATGGGTGACGGAGCAGCTATGACAGAAGTGAGCGAGCCAGAGTGCAGCAGAGGAAAGCTCAGTGGTCACGCACTCTTTGGAAAGAAATTCGTTTCCATTCTGGGTGTTTTGCAATATTCCTAAGACTGATTTCATGATTTGGAGCTGCTGGATTTGATGTTTAACCTTTTTTACCATTGTAAAAGCAGATAGTTTGTAGATTTACGCCACCTGACACGTCTTGATGGGAGTGTCATATTCTGTTAGGCAGTGAAAAAAACAACCACCAACACGGAGCAGAAAAAAACCCGAAACCCTTAGAGTTGAGTGTGGACAAATCAAACACCTTTTTTTTTTCATCTCTGTAACACAGCTCATTTCTGAGGTTTTAAAAGGAAGTTCTGAGGTTTGAAAGGGAAGTAGCCCAGATGCTCAGTTTCCCTGTATATTGGCAGCAGCGCAGGGAGTTCTTAGGAAACTGCCAGCTGGCTGGGTGTTTGTGCGCAGGTGAATTGGAGGACTGCACATACCAGGATGCTGTCCTGGCTTTAAAGAATTCTCAGCTGAATTTCACAGAAAGCTCAATGTACACCTCATCTTTTTTAAGCCTGAGTGAACTGTCTTTATTTGCAATAATATAAATTATTTTCTTCTTTGTTGCTAAATCTAACTTAGAGAATGCTGATGTCCTTCCTTCCAGGTACTACACTCTCAGAAGTAGGGATCGATTGTGTGATGCAGAGAAAACTTTGCTTTAAAGTTAGTGTAACCAGGGATAACTCGAGCTGATGTATCTTCACTGTTTATAGGTAGGGTTCTTTCGCAGTCTGCTCCAGGAACACCACCAAAGACAATAACGATCTCTGAGAGCGGAGTCATTGGATCATCTTTGGGTACAACAACGCAACAGACACAGAATAAAATTGCTATCTCACCACTCAAATCCCCTAATAAGGTAAGGACTTGATTCTGCCTGCAGCCTTCTATTCTACCTGCACAGTGGTCTGAATGGAGCTCTGTATCTTTGCTACCAGCTTCCTATGACATAGCTGCTCCGAAGTCTCCATTGCATATTACCGTGCTCTGCAGTAATGGCCTAAGCTAGATTTTTTCCAATTGGCTCCCTTACTGCTGTTTTAAGTAAATATGCATTACTGCATTAGTTTCCCATTCCTGCCATTTCTTGACATTCCCTAAGCATTCATTCCAAGAGCAGCTGTTCTTTCTTAGCCAAGTGCTCAAACAGGGTTTTTCTATGCCTTCATAAAGTGTCAACAGGCTGTTTAAGAGGAGACCTCAATTATGTTAATAGGTCAGCATTTATTAACCATTGCCTGCTGCTGCATGGGTAATTATCTTTCCTAATCACATCTGAAGTAAATGAGATTTGCAATGGGCCTTGACAAATACAGAGATGGAGATTGGCACAGGTGGAAAATAGATAGAAAAGGTAACTCATCCATTGTAAGCTGCATTACAGACAAGTGTTATGGTGATACTGCTGTGTTAGACTTGAGAAAATTGTCTTGAGCAGAGAAATATTGATGCAGAAAGGATGAGTTGGGGACAAGAGGCATAGTGCACGCAAACTAAATATCATGTATATGAACTAGCATAAGAGTAAAGAATTCTTTGTTTGGCTGTACTTTAGCTATGCAATGTTATACAAATGGAGTGAAGGATGTGTGTTTGAGAATTATTAGTAAGGGAAGCACCATGAGGAAGAAGTAAAAAAAATTCCAAACCTAGCATCAAGATTAACGAGTGGGCGTAAAAAGACTCCTTAGGGTTACATCTTGAATTTGCTGTAGATAAGTAATTCTAACTATCTTTTAAAAGCAAATGGTTTCAAAAATTGGGAGTTTTCTTAAAACATAAGGAAATTTAGAAGAAAAAGTAGAAAAACAGCCTTGGAAGGGATGTGGCTATATAGAGTAGCTCAAACACTGCACTCTGCAGAAATGCAGTCAGAAGACTGGATATCTATGGGAATCTGAAAGTAGACTTGAAAATACTGATGTTCTTTGGCTGAATCAGTAGTATAAGCTGATGTTTGGGGTTTTTTTTTTCATAGCTATCCTTTAAAATTTCCATTTATGATGAAATAGTTATGCTGCTGATTATAAAGCTGTTATTCAGAAGATCCATCATGACAAAACTCAGGCTTCAATGGGCTAGTTTCTTTAAAAAAAATAAAAAGGCATCAAAAGTGGTGTTAGCTTTCTGCAGGTGCCTTTTGGTGCTGAAAACCAGCAATGCCTTGAAGTTTCAAACACATGTATGTGCTGGGCATTGTCAGACCTCTGTGAATTGTGATTAAATACAGCATCCTTGTTCTTAGAAAGAACTCTGTACTGATGGAGAACTGTACTTTCATGAGGAAGGGAATGTGTATGTACAGGATCTTGTGTCCTGGACAGAGATTTTAAACTGCTTCTTTGTTTTGCCAAGCAGCTAACAGTGGTGTCGGTGGCCTCGCAGCCTCCCAACTCCCCCCAGAAGGCTGTGGGCGTCCCACTGAATGTGGCATTAGGACAGCAGATACTCACAGTGCAGCAGTCAGCACCCTCCTCCCCTGGAAAGGCTATAGTCAACCACACAACCACCCAGGTACAGACTGACTTTCCTTTGTCTCCTAGCATGTCTCTGTCTCATTGCTTGCAGGAAACTGGACTGCTGAGCCGCAGATTGGCAGTGGTCAGTCCCAAGGTGTTCTTGTGTTTGCTTAAGAATTGGCAAAAGCATTGCTCTGAGGAGCATGTGCTGCTTCAGTCAAGGGATGCAAACCATTGCAAGCCCATAGAAGGACATGCTGTTAGAAAGCACCTTTCCAACCTGGAAAGCCCCACTTGGTGCAAATTCTTACCTCTGTATACTGAATCTCGCAAGTCATCTGAAAGGCTCCCAAGGAAGAGTTCTTTAGGTGCTTCTGTCTCTCTTATTAGTGTTTCTATGCCATAGAATCATAGACTCATGGAATGGTTTGGGTTGGAAGGGACCTTAAAGACCATCTAGTTCTAACCCCCCTGCCATGGGCAGGGACACCCTCCACTAGACCAGGTTGCTCCAGGCCTCATCCAGCCTGGCCATTCCAGGGATGGGGCAACCTGTCCCAGTGCCTCACCACCTTCTCCAGGAAGAACAACTTCCTGATATCTAATCTGAATCTCCTCACCTTCAGTTTAAACCGCTTGTCCTGTCACTACAGGCCCTTGTAAAAAGCCCCCCCCCCAGCTTCCTTGTAGCCCCTTCAGGTACTGGAAGGTGCTATAAGGTCTCCCCGGAGCCTTCACTTCTCCAGGCTGAACAAGCCCAACTCTCTCAGCCTGTCCCCATAGCAGAGGTGCTCCAGCCCTTGGAGTATCTTTGAGGCGTCCTCTGGACTCACTCCAACTGGTCAATATCCTTCTGATGCTGAGGGCTCCACAGCTGGACACAGCACTCCAGGTGGGGTCTCACGAGAGCAGAGCAGAGAGGGAGAATCCCCTCCCTCACCCTGCTGGCCACACTGCTCTGGATCCAGCCCAGGATCCGTTTGGCTTTCTGGGCTGCCAGCGCACGCTGCTGGCTCATGTCCAGCTTTTCATCCCCCAGCACCCCCAAGTCCTTCTCCTCAGGGCTGCTCTCCATCCATTCTCCACCCAGCCTGTTCTTGTGCTGGGATTGCCCCGACCCATGTCCAGGACCTTGTTCTGGTGAACTCCATGAGGTTGGCACGGTCCCACCTCTCCAGCCTGTCCAGGTCCCTCTGGATGGCATCCCTTCTCTCCAGCGTGTTGACACACAGCTTGGTGTCATCAGCAAACTTGCTGAGGGTGCACTCAATGCCACCATCCGTGTCACTAATGAAGATGTTAAACAGTACCAGTCCCAACACCAATTCCTGAGGAGCACCGCTTGTTACTGGTCTCCCCTCAGACACTGAGTAGAGCCACTGACTCGAGCTGCTTTCCAGGTGTTTCTGAGGCTTCATAGAATCACAGAATGGTTTGGTTGTAAGGAACCTTAAAGACCATCTAGTTCCAACCCCCTGCCATGGGCAGGGACATGCTCCACAATAAGTTTGCAACAATGGAGTTCATATTCTTGTGGCAGAGGTCTGCATAAGCAAGACACCATGGTCTGAGACCTACAGAATTAGAAAGTATTCATTTCCTGTGTCTCATTTCTAGAAAAAATATCAGGGTTTTCCATAAGAGCTTTGGTAAACTGATTTGCATTAATGAATGACAAGACAAAACTTGCCTTTCTTGCAAACTATAGTTCTTACATTTTACCTCTTTTTTAATCTTAGGTGAATCTTTTTCTATGTTAATGTCTGTATTCCCATTTTGGTAAACAGGAAGGGGTGTGTATGAGTGTAAATAACCCGGAGTGGATATAGCAGGGAGTGGGCACAGGTGCATGTGCAGCATGGGACCAGAGGCTCGGACAGATTTTGCCAGTCTAGCCTTACCAATACAGGTGATAATTGGAGTGCTGATAGGGGAAATGGACACCAGCATGACTTGAATTCTTTTTTTCTTAGAGTGAAACTGGCAAAATTGTCTTTTTGAAACAGTCGTTAAAGATTAAGTCACACTAATGCAAGTACCCCAGGTGACAAAACAGAGATGGCTGTATGGTTTGCATACTCTGATCCAAAGCTATCTGACACAACACAAGGGTTTCACCTGTCTTCACTGGGCGCAAGAACATGCCCTTAGAACTGTCACTTAACTTTTACAATTTTTCCAGCTGTCCTTGGATGGCAGCCCCTCATTTGTGTGCGAGAGGGTACTTTGACCATGCTGGTCTCCCTGTGGTAACACTTAGGCTGTGACTGTACTTGCAGATAGGGCTGATTTTTTAATTGCTTGGGGTTGTGGGGGTTTCAGTATGTTAATAAAAAAAAGAGAAAACACCTTCTTTTAAAAGACCAAGCTTCTATTTCCAGTGAAATATGTGCAAAGTGAGATTTCATGGAGTTGCTGGAAGCTGGGAAAATGTTCTATTAAGTCACATCATACTATCAACCAAATTTAACGCTAAAACTTATTGCCAAGGACAATGATATGCTTAGTATAGATACTAAAAGAGACTTAATAAAAAAACTGAGCTCCAAAAGAAGTTAGATGGAAGGAGAAAAAGGAGGAATAAACCAAGGTTTAAGGTTGTCAGCAAGGCTGGAAAAGAGGCCTTTATCAAACCAGTAGACTTATGACTGTGTATAAATAAAATAAAAACTGGTTACCAGTTTGTAGTTTGAGAGAAATTGGAACGATGAAGTCTTGCAAATTCCAGATGTGCCATTACCCCAGCTGCGAGGTAGCACAGGGCTGCTGAACTCCCTTTCTTTCCCTGTTTTGGTTTTTTCTTCATATATTTGTTTTGCTACTCTTCATTGGTTTTGCTTCTTTCATTTCTCAGCTTGCGCCCTCTTTCTCATGTGAGTTTATGGATTCTGTTCCATTTCCTTCTCAAGGGCTGCACGCTGGTTTCTGTGTTAATCGCAAACTGTCTTAAGAGGAGGCATCTGTACACACGGAGATAAATCATGCCACAGTCCGGCATGGTTCTCATGTGTTTTTATTAGTAGGAATATTTCTAGGTTGGCTGGTTTGCTTGATCTTTTTTGACTACAAACTAAGCAATGTTACCTGAAGCGGGTTTGGTAGACACTGTATCTGGGGAAGTGGACTGCATCATCCTACTCATGTAAATATTAGTGTACTCTGGTATCGAGTGTTGAAAATGGAACTGAATTTGATCGGAGCTGTTGAGAGGCATTTAATCTCTTCACAGCTGCTTTACTTCTGAAAGCAAAAATGTGGATAACTGACTTGCTTCACAAGGATAGGAATGAGTGAAGAGTTGCTCACTAACAAACTGAGGAATAAACACACTGATGTTCACAAGTAACTGTGCTGTGTTGGCTTAACAGGCTGTGAAATCAGCAGTGCAGACCATTACTGTAGGAGGAGTGGGTACATCTCAATTTAAGACAATTATTCCCTTGGCAACTGCACCCAATGTTCAGCAGATTCAGGTACCTGGAAGCAAGTTCCATTATGTCAGACTCGTTACTGCCACAACAGCCAATAGTTCAACCCAATCGGCTAGTCAGAATCCCAGCACGAATACACAGCCTCTTCAACAGGGTAAGTGCTTGTTTTGTTTTGTCTGAAGGAAGTTTGACTTGTGGGGTTTTTTTTTCTTGCTTGTTTTGTAAGGAATAAAATGAGTACATAATAGAGATCTATCACTACTGCCAGATGTACTTGGGTTTGTGGTAGACACCTATATATTTCATATTCTACTGTCACCTCTGGTTTGTATGTGACAATGCTCCTCTGTGTCAAGTTGCTCTGTAGTTGGGCCTGAACCCTTGGAGCATCTTATGTTGCTTTTCCCTTGTTTACCAGCCTTGTGGACGACTCGTGGCAAGTCCTAGATCCTCTGTATGAAGAGTGTGAAGCCAGGACAGCACACAAACGTGTTGTCAATACACTTGCAACACAAAGATGCTTCCCTGTAAAATGATTTAGAAGCACTAGATGTTTCTGTCAGTTTCTGTCCATGCTTTCCAGAGCTGCGGTGGAATAAAAGATTCCAAACCAAGCTGTGGTTTTTGTATTTTCCTCTTGCCAGAGGAAATCCACTGTCCACAGGAGATCTGCACCCAAGCTGGTTTTTAAGCCATTGCTGTGAAACGTGTGCACGTGGTTCTGTGCCAAATACCCATTTTTACGCAGGTGTTCTTTAGACATAAGTGTTCTTTAGACATAAGTTCAGTCAATCTCAGCCCATAGGTACAGTATTAAGTAGCTTTGTGTTATGCGCGTGTGACAGTCCGGAGGACTGAACTGTGGACTTCTGAGTGCATAATACGTGTTAATGTGATGTTGTTTATTGGTACTAGCAAAGCCCGTGGTGGTGAATGCGACCCCCGTGCGGATGTCTGTTCCCATTGTGCCAGCACAGACTGTAAAACAGGTGAGCTAAATGTAAAAGGCATATTCCTGACTCATTTTGGTTGGATGGAAAAAAAACCCAGTCTGGTTTCAGCACTGTAATGAAATTTTCTATTAATAACAGTGCATTCTGAATCAATAAAACAATGATTTCTTGAAGAGCTCTTTTCTTTACAGGTGGTGCCCAAACCGATCAACCCAACTTCCCAGATAGTTACCACTAGTCAGCCCCAGCAAAGACTTATTATGCCAGCTACTCCACTGCCACAGATACAGCCCAACCTCACCAACCTCCCACCGGGCACTGTACTGGCACCAGCACCTGGCACGGGAAACGTCGGGTATGCAGTCCTTCCAGCTCAGTATGTCACGCAGGTACGGTGTTAACGCAGAGATAAAGAAGGGAATTGTGCTGTTGCAGAACATACTGCCTTCTTAAAGGGTCTTGTGCCTCACCTGTCACCTGATGCTAAGGGGACAGTTCCTTTTAGGAATCCGTGGCAGAATGATGACAGTACTAAATTGTAGTTACAATTAAAGCTTTATTTTCTTAACAGGATTTTTTTTATTAGCATAGCATAGAATTTATAATCAGAATAGCGCAGGATTTCTGTAAGCAGATTCAGTGTAGTACAGTTTTATAAGTAGCATAGTGCAGAATTTGTAATACAACTTCACTTTTCATTTCTAATCACCTAGACCCTCTGCAGAGCAGGTCACATCTTAACACTTGGTTTGCTTTATCAATATAACAATCCTAATCTAGACTCAAAAATCATATAAAATGGTAAGTCACTCACCCAGCCCTCGGAGGAAGCAGATGTCAGTCGTGGCCTCCCTGGCCACTGAGGGGTCATGGGTCTTACTGTCCAGCAGCAGTTTTGTCCAAGTTCCTCACTAAGGACTTAACCGCTTCATTTTATAGATAGTGGTCTGTGCTGTTATGCTTCCCTGTTCTGTGACAGGGTCATCACCTGGTTGCCTGAGACCTTCACAGCCAGTAAGGAAAGGAGTAGTCAGCCTGGTGTCCAGGAATCTTGAGGCCAGTAGTGAGGTGAAGAAGAAATCTGTTTGGTTTGTCTCCTTGGTTCACAGGACGTTCAGGGCCTGATAAGGAGGGGAAAGAGAATGAATACGTGACCCACACGGTCACAGAGAATGGCGCTTGCATTATAAAATGGTGTTAGTTATGCTAACCATGTGAGTAAGTGGTCACACCAACCCATGTCTAGGGGCTAGTTTTTTTTGCTTTTTGCCAAGATCTGACCAACATTCAGAATGAAATGTTGTGCTGAAGGCTGACCAGCCAGTCTGTACAAACAAGGACTCCGTCAACTCATGGTATTGCTGGTACCAACTTCACTTCTGGTTCCCTTGCAGGGGGGTTGGACTAGGTGATCTCCAGAGGTCCCTTCAAACCCTGACCATTCTGTGATTCTGGCTTTGTCACAGCTGCAGTTTGACCCTGAAGACTCCTCCTGTGTCCTTCCAGGCCATTTCCACTAATACTTCCTTAAACTAAAAAAATACCATTTGTGTCCCAGCCAGAGAAAATGGCTGTGCATAGGAAATACAGAAGGTGGCCCAAAACAGTGTAGCTTGGCAGGTTCTTATGAGGTTTTGGTTTTTTAACGGGAAAAACAAGCTGTGGGTCCAGGTATGCAGAGAGGCTGGAATGTAAATCATTTTACTTGCTTACTTAAATAAGTCTTATATATTAATCAAACTACTAAAGCAGTTTGTACAGAAAGTGATCTTGCTGTATTAGGGGGCAGGGTTGCTTAGGAAAAGAAGGGCAAAAATGAGGATGTTTTTAGGAGCTGCAACTGTCTGTGGTCTGAACATCTTTGTGTGTAGTCTCTGTTATCTGTATAGCTGTGGACACTGTAACAGAGATCAAAAATACCATCTAAAATAACGTTTTTATGGTACATACAGAGGCAGGAGGTTGCTGCCTGGTCCTAGTTCTACAAATGTCTAAAACTGCCGACAAGCATATTTTATAACAATATCTGGAAAGCTAATTAAACTACTAGTTACACATCCTCTTGTGTCTAATTTATGTTACGCATTAACCTTTTTGTTTTGTTAGCTACAGCAATCATCATATGTATCTATAGCGAGCAACACTGGCTTTACAGGGACATCTAGTATCCAGTCCCAAGCACGGCTACCATTCAACGGGTGAGAGTTTTGCACAGGGGAAAAAAGAGTGGGGGTTGGGGAACCACACCAAAAACCTGCAGTATGGGCTGCTGAGTGAGCATCTCCTTTCCGTCCCATTGTAAGGGAGGGTGGGAGCTGAGGTGTTGAAGTTTGGTCTGGGGGATTTTCCAAGAAAACGAAGTATATGGTGTTGTGGTTATTAGCTCTGACTAAAGGACAGGGAGCTGTCTGACGATTGGTCCAGTCTCTTGATCAAAGCTGTGTGTTCCTTTCCAGTTTTTTTAACTCACGTAGCAGGAAGTTGACCTGAAAGCTCCCTGGTGCTTATTTGTCGTTTTGCATCAGCGCCTGGGAGCTACAGGCCTCAGCTGTTTGTCAACATCGCTGGAAAGAGGCGCTGGACATGCAGAAATCCAGCTGAACAGAAAAAAGGAACTAAAGCCCAAAATGGATCCTGATGGGAGGATTTGGGTTTTTTCAGTCTTGTGCTTTTCCTTTAAGGATGAAATTAATGGCTAACATTATTTTCCCTTTGCCAGTCCAGCAGGCTTAGCTGTTCTGCACAGCCCTTTTGTGTTATTGTTTGCTGGAAATTGTAAACAGCAAAGTGCTTCTTGTTGCTGCAGCCTCAACTGACGCAAACTAATCCAAATCCAGATGCAGCGATTCAAACGAATGGGTTTGATTTAATCTCCCTGGTATTAGATGCAGAAATTGCTGGATCGGGATGGAACGAATCTCATCAAAGGCGATTAGTGACACAAAGTCGAGCTTTAGGAGCGGTTAAAGACTGTGTCTGGTATAAAATTCAACTGTACCGGATACCATGTTTTGGCTTGCTTTCCCATTATTCCAGAAATCGTGGGGGTGTTTTGTATTCCAGCAAAAGAAAGGGCACAATCATGTGTGAACCTTGGTGGATCTAGTCCTCCTGCATGCAGAGGGGTTCTGGGGAAGTTTTCTCTGATTCCAGTTTTGACGCTTCCTCTAGCGTTATGCCTCATTTCTTCTTTAGGCGCGCAGCTACATTTGCAGCAAATAACCTATCTCTGGGTTGGAAAGGCACTATATGTAACAGTTATGTAAAGGCAGAGCCAAAAACTTAATGCAAGGGGAATATAAAGATTTTTTCCCAAGTTTTTCTTATGAGCTATTTACTTTAAAATAGGAAGAACCAGATAAAACAATATGTGTTTTATTTAAATGCACTTTTTCCCCCCTCACAGAATAATTCCTTCTGAATCTGCAAACCGCCCCAGGAAGCCTTGCAATTGTACTAAGTCTCTGTGTTTGAAATTGTAAGTACAGCTTGGGGTGGTTTTAAGCCTCATTTTTGATATCACAAATTTATGCCAATATCATACGTTTTTAAGTACGTCAGAAATGTTATGTCTAGATGCTACTTTAAGGTGGTTGTTGAAATTGATGGAGATGTTGCAGTACCTGTGTGATTTTGCAACTCCTATGAGCTATATGGACCCTAACATTTTATAAATGTGTAACTTCGCAGCCTTGTTGCATGGTGGAGCCAATTCCATTCAGCAGCTGTAGTTGCACCGTTGTTGCTATGAGTGAAATGACATCCCATGGTGTCTTCAGTGGGTACCTCCTGTACTTCGGTGAAGCGTATCAGTAGTAATACGATGTATCAAGTACTTCAGAAAAATTGGGCTGTGTATCTTTTCCTAAATGACTGAGTACACAAGTGATTCTTCACTGATAGGTCTGAGCCTTGCTCATCCTCATGAGGTATTTTGCTATTCCATTCAGTATCTTTGTAGGAATTTGACATTAAAACACGTTAAGCTGAGGAGATGCTAAGTTTCTTTAACTTGAATCCAAGGCAGTTTACTGATTCTGGGACAACAACAGGACAAGACACTGAAATTAATCTGTGATCTTCAGAATCCTAGACAATGAAGAGGAAAGCAGTGGTGTGCTACTCCAAGCCAAAGTGATGCAACAGTACCTGAACCCAAGTTAGGAAGTGTGTTTAAACTTTCCAGCTTGGGTTTATTAGACCTGCACTAGAGGATTTAGGCCTTGCGGTGAGGCTGATACCACTTGTCTGTGAGGAGCTGAGCACAGGGTGACCCTTACCCTCACTGGTGCGTGTGCATATCGCCAGAGGAATTTGTTACTGCCGCCCATGCTAACGCCAGTGTAATGGTCACGTTTACAAATGCCTTCTGCATCTTCTGTTTCAGGTATTGTGACTGTTTTGCAAACGGTGAATTCTGCAATAACTGCAACTGTACAAATTGTTACAACAACCTGGACCACGAAAACGATAGGCAAAAAGCAATAAAGGTGAGAAGCTTCTTCCCCTGCCCCCAGGATGAAAGCCGTTTAGCAGGTGTTTTCTGAAGCTACGGCCTGGGGCAGAGTGTGTGTATAATGCCCCGATCTCCTCCCACACGTGCAAGGCTTAAGTTCTTTTATTGCACATCTAAATTCTGCTCCCCGCATGTGTTGACCGACCCTTTGGGTCTGCATTGACAGGCCTGCCTTGACAGAAACCCTGAAGCCTTCAAGCCCAAAATAGGGAAAGGAAAGGAAGGAGAATCAGATCGGAGGCACAGCAAAGGATGTAATTGTAAACGCTCAGGATGTCTCAAAAACTACTGCGAATGTTACGAGGTAGGAAGCGTTATCTCATCTTGAAGACACTGGCTTTTTCCCTTTAGCGCTGGGACTTACCGATTTGCTTTGTCTCTTCTTTGTATTGCTATAATGTTTTCTTCTTCTTCCTATTCTTTTCCATTGCTATACTGTTACCTCTTCTAGCAGTTTGCACCTAGAAAGCCAGGTATATGGCAAAATTGATGACTTCTGTTGTGTAAGTTTAATTTTAAGCCCTATAGCAACATTGAACTCAGGCTTGGACTTGTCCCTTAGTGAAGAGCAGTATTACCTGAAGAAATCTACTGCACCAAGTCCATAGGAGGACTCGAAGTGGCATCCCACAGACACTCTGTGATAGAACATGTCTCTGGAGGAGAAATGCAAAAGTTGTGTCAGCTAACTGATCAGTCTGTGGATGCACAAACAGTGGCAGACTGACCTCATAGCTCAACCACCTAAATTCCACTGGAAACAGCAGGTTGGTGAAGAAAGGGATCAGTGGGAAACCGCTGATTTGCACTCAATTCAAGTATACATTCTAGGAAGGCATCTCAGTTTGAGGCAAGAATTAAGAGAGAAAAGTACTACTTGGGTTTCTTCTAGGGGCCAATTCACGAGATGAAAACAAGATCTTTTCGTTGTGGCTTTTCATGAAGGGATTCAAGGTCGCAACAGGTTTCCATGTCTTGTTTGTTTCTTTCAGGCAAAAATCATGTGTTCTTCCATATGTAAATGCATCGGCTGTAAAAACTTTGAAGAAAGCCCAGAGCGAAAGACGCTGATGCATTTAGCAGATGCTGCAGAAGTTAGGGTCCAGCAACAGACTGCTGCAAAGACCAAGCTATCTTCCCAGATCTCAGATCTGCTGACAAGGCCAACAGCAGCACTCAGCAGTGGTGGTGGGAAGTAAGTTAATGCAGCACCCCATTTCAGTTGCTTCTAATGTGTTTTTTCTGATGTACGTGACAGGTATGTGCCTGTCATCTTTGAACGTTACCGTGTAAGCTGTAGAAGCAGGAGCCCTCGGGTGAATGGAGCTGTTTGTTCATGTGACCACGCTTCCTGTGGAACCCGGGGTATGCCAAGCTTAGCAGTGTTCAAGCACAGAAGTGTTGTCCTCTCATGGCTGCCCATGTGCTCACAGAAAGCATGAAGTACAAGCGTCCCGTTTACCGAGAGGATGTCATCCTTGAGCTGCCGTCAGAGTAAAAGCTGGAGAATTGTTCTGTGTGCCTGGGCATTTCCAAGTCTGTGTCAAAATGTGCATCAGTGGAGGCAGGCCCACCGGTTCATTTGACTGTAACTCCCCGCTGCTTGTCCAGAGGCTCTGGGAAGCAGTGGGACAGATGAAATGTCATCAGTCCTTGTTCTCGTTGTCCAGCCCTGGCGTTAGGTGCATTGTGTGGTTTTGCTGAGAGTGAGTGGATCTTTCTTTGTTCCAGGCTGCCCTTTACGTTTGTAACCAAGGAGGTAGCTGATGCAACCTGCGAATGCCTTCTCGCACAGGCAGAGCAAGCGGAGAAGCTGGGCAAGTCAAAGGCTGCAGCAGAGCGCATGATTCTGGAGGAGTTTGGACGCTGTTTGATGAGAGTTATTAACTCTGCAGGGAAGTCCAAAAGTGACCCTTGTGCCATGAACTGCTGACTCGTGCACATGAGCCACAACAGAGTGGACTGAACGGAACACTTAAGGCACAGGGACACTTTGGTTTGGCATAGAGGATTTAGTAATATTTGTTAATTTGGTGCTTGTTGTAAATTGACCCGCGTAAGACTGAAATAACAAAATCCTTTGTAACAAGATGTAGAGCCTTTTAAATCTTAGCTAAATCCTCTTCTACTTAAGACAATGCCTAAAGTTCAATTCTTCCTCCCGATGTGCGGCTTTTACCTTGGGTTTCTTAAGCATTAGATGTGTTCTACCCTTTCCCCAGAATAATTGCCCAAAGGGCATATATAAATTATTATATTATCTACAGTGTTTGGAGTTCCATCGCTTTGTGCATGCAGGAAAGCACAGGTGATGCCAACAGCCAGGGGGTGCTTTTGGTGACAGGCCTGTGATAAGGAGGTGTTAGTGTATCTGAGATAGTTCTGGAAGAAGTATGCAAAAATGAGCATCTGAATGGAAGGTAGTACTTGTATGTAGGACCTGATACAGCACGCTCCTGCAGTGCAGGGAGCGCTGTGAAATACACGGGCAAGTAATACAGAGAGGCCGCTGGCACATTTATCACTGGACAAGTGGTGGTGACTCTCACTAGAGCAGGGCCCAAGGAGTTCAGAGGCGAATGGAATTAATGGGAATTTTTGATAGGAACGTGGCTGAGAGCTCAGACGTTTCTGAAGCTGGAACTTGAAGGCTAAACCAGTGGCCTGTTCTCAGAAGTGAGGAAGAGCAGCCATGCTGCAATGCCAGACTGCCCAGCGTAGAGAGTTACTCAAGCGTGCAGAGGATACATGCTGTTGCTTAGGTGAAGCTTGTTTTCAGAAGTCTGCAGCAGCCTATTCCCTCACTGGAGGTTGGGCTGTGCAGCCCGCTGTGCCTTCTAGGATCAAGCTGAAACCCTGGAAAAGTGTCTTTTGAGTCTGAGAAGCTGAGGTCACTGGGAGGGGGTGAAACCACAGTTGTCTTAATGAGGACTCAGACAATCTGCATCTGAATTGACTTGCAAATTCAGGTGTAGGGATCATGTTCAGCCTGATTGTGGGTCTTTAGGATGCTGCTTCTCTATGTTGGCAATTACCTTGGCATAAGGTTTTTTTAATGTTGTGTAGAATGACTGTGAGAGCCGTGATTGGAGAGGATGCTAGCAGGGGATCAGGATTGCTACCGAAACAGACGCAGGGATCCTGCTGCATGAAGCAGGGGGAATCGCCTATAGCTGTGTATAGACTAGGGCAGAGGATTTTTTTCAGTATTTGTTACACACAATCTAAGATCACGTTTTGATAGTCAAACGCATTTGCAAAATTAACCCAGTAGGTTACTTACTTACCATGAATGCCAATAACCATGTTTAATCACAGGCATTTTTATTACCTGTCTCATTGCAGCCTGAACTAGCTAGGTTTTTCCAACATGGGTTTTGTATTCCTCGTGTGAAACTTTAAATGCAGAGAAATGCAGCAGAGCTTTTCCTCCAGGTTTTCTAGCAGATCAGGCTTGGGAAGGTGGGGGTTAGCCAAACCAGCAGCCAGAGCCAAGTGCCTACATGTGTGATGGCACTAGATGGGGAGGACACTCCACTCCTGTCTTCACCCCTTGGTCGTGTGCACTGAGCAGAAGGCCCTTTCTCCTTGACCCTTCTGGTACCTCTTTGAAATGCTTTGGGGGTGCGAAGGGCCCGGGAGGTGGCCAGCAGAGGTAGCAGGCCTGTTGAATGGCCATTGCAGACAAGGTCTGACCTGCTAGTCACCATCCGAAGGGCCCTGTCACTAACATCTTCCCGAGCATGAATAGCAAATCTATTTGTGCAAATCTCTGAAAAGGGAATCCACCTCTTGTGTAAGTAAATGCCATTTTTTTCATAATTAGGACTTGGATTTACTAAAAAAAATCAGTGCAGTAACTTTACAGATGTAGATAGTGCAGATATTCAGTTTACTTCTAGTGACCTAATATAGTATGTCCAGTACGGTTTGTATAAATGTAAATTAGTGTAAGTGAATAAAGTAATACCTACTTACATTATTTTTAAAAAAAGATTGCAATATGCCTTCTTTTGTTTAGACTTCAATACATGTTAATTTTGTACATATTCTGTGTCTTACTCTAAATTGCACTTTTGTGATGTGTATTTATATACAGTGTGCAAAAACACTTGTGAGATTTAGATTAGAGTTGTAATTATGTATGATGGCATTGCTTGAGAATATTTTGCTTGTAAAGACTTTGAAGGTGCAATCAAATGCTCCTAGTTCTTCTATTTTTGTCCTGAACAATCTTTCTCGAATATGAAGCTTGGTTCCTCTCTCCCCTCTCCCTGGTGTAGAATGTGTGAATTGGGTTTTGTACTTCCTCAGCCACCTGCATCAAACTGCTGGACAAGATTTACAGTCAAGTTCATCCAGTTACATAAAAATAATTGGGAATGGGACAGGGGTTCATTTTCTAGTTCTGTTTACATCTGAAAGTAGAAAATTTTAAATTTATATTTACTAGACCTATTCAAAGAATACACTTTTCTATATTGTACAAATAAAACAGTCAGATAAATCACAAAGAGAAATAAACATTTATACTATTCTGTAAATATGATTATTTTTTGCACTCCATTCCT
Source organism: Rhynochetos jubatus (assembly GCA_027574665.1). Taxonomy (NCBI): domain Eukaryota; kingdom Metazoa; phylum Chordata; class Aves; order Eurypygiformes; family Rhynochetidae; genus Rhynochetos; species Rhynochetos jubatus. The sequence continues at coordinate 27,416,469 of CM050651.1, forward strand.
CCAGCACTGACAAATACAAGGCTTTTACTGAAATATCAAAATAGATCTGTTCGCACTAGGCCCACTTCTGGGGCAAGTACTGGCTCGGCTGTTCGAGATCGAACCCTACCAGAGGCAAACGCGCGATTCCTGGGGTACTGCCGTGCGTAGCCATTCGTGACAGGTACCGCTCGTGAAGAGCCAGATGTGCCAGCCGAGCCAGCACCAGGTAGCTCAGCCCACGTGGTAACTGCTCGGTTTCTCTGGAACTTTCAATTTTCCTTTCAAGGGTGTGCAGCACCGCTGCCGCAGGGTGCCACCCAGAGCTCGTTGAGGCCGCCAGGCAGAACTCTGCCGTGACAGAAGAGAAGCCATTAACTTCTGGTTGACTCTGAAATTTAAAATTGCTTCTTCAGGTTATATTATTGTTAACAGAGCTTGCTTCTGGACGGCACACAAGTCACCTGCCAGCTGAACGGTGCCACGGTTTGATCTGACAGCCCTGGGTCTGAGCAGAGCGCTGCAGCCAACCCCAAGTAACTCCATTTTTCGGGGAGATTTGAATCCTTTGTGGGGTTGGTTGTTGCATTTCAGACCTACAAATCCCAAAGCCTTTGCACTATAGCGCTGAACCCGGGGGTCCAACAGTCAGGGGTTACTCGTACCCTAAAGTCCAACAAATCTGTAACGCTGGGGTGGGGTGGGCACCAACCCTGAAGTGCTCTGCCGCAGCGAACACACCCAGCAGTACCCGAAAACCGGGCCTGCGGCAACCTCCGGCTTCCTCAGGAGGATGCTGCCGCTTCTCCGCCAGCGCCCGGAGGATGGCTGCCACCGCGCTGGGCCGGGCCGCGGGGCAGCATCCCCCGGCGGCGGGGAGCAGCTGCTGCTGCGGGCCCTCCCTGCCCGCTGCTCCTTCAGGCTGTAGGTGCGGTCCCCGGCGGGGGTGGCTGGGGAGAGGCTCCGCGGCGGGGAAAGGAGAGGGGAGGTGGCTGCACACCGAGCCGCTCAGCGGGGAGAGAGGAGCGCTGCCCGCACGCACCGGCGGGAGGAAGCGGGAGGGCACGGCGTCCCCGCCGCAACGCGCAGCGCTGGAAGTCGGCCTCGGCAAAGTGCCGGGAGCAGAGGACGGCTCCGGGGCCGGACCGCCAGGCCTGGCGGCTCCCCGGCTCCGCGCGGTTCGCGGCACGGATCCACTCGCGGCGCTGCGCGGCATCCACCGGGAACCTGCGGCAGACGGAGAGACGGCCCCACCGGGCGGGGCCCGCGGGGCCACTACGGGGATGACCGCACTCACTGGTGGAAGGAGACGCCGCGCCGCCGGCTCCTCCCGTGGCCGCGGGCGGTGCAGCCCAACGCCGAGCAACCCCGCGTCACGCCCGCCCCGCCGCCACCGCCCCGGCCCGCCGCGGATCGCGTCCGCCCGTTGGCTGCCACCGCCCGCTCACCCACCCGGCTTCCTCCTTCCCATTGGCTCGCGAGCCACGACCCCCGAGCCTTCCGGTCAGAGGCTGCTTCCCATTGGGCGCGATGGCAGGTCCGTGCTGCTGTCCCGCCTCGGTTGGACGTCAGCGGAGGAGCAGGGGGTGGGAATGGGAAGAACTACCAGCCAACCGGGAGCGGCGGTGAGGGAAGAGTAACCAATGACAAGAGGTGATCCTCGCAGCCAATGGGAGCAGCGCTTCCAACCTCTATATAGCGGGGCCGGGAGACAAGGCTCTCTTTCCCGCCGCGTCGTGCCCGGTGGGAGGGTCGGGGGAGGTGGTGCTGCTGAGCGCTGCTCGTACGAGCGGGCCGCCGTCCGCGGGCGCTCAGCCTCGCAGAGGCGGGAGCTGCAGCCGCGCCATGGGGCCGGGGCAGCGCCCGTCCCGGTATCTGCCTGCTGAGCGGCCGCGGAATTCGGCGGCGGGAGGCGGCAGCGGAGCTGTGTTTCAGCTGCTGTGAGAGGTGGGTCAGGGGCCGCGTCCTGAAGCGGCCCCAGCCACGAGTCGCGGCCCCTTGGGCTGTGAAAGCCGGTGGGTCGCCGGGTGCGGCGGCTGGGTTCGCCAAGTCACGCGTGTCGGTGCTATTCCCTGGCACCGGAAGGTGGAGGAACACACCCCTCCCTCCCCTTTCGCTCGTGATTCTGGTCCCTGTCCGATGATGAGCCCTCACTGCTGTTCACATCATGACAGTGCCGTGATTACTGCCCTTGAGCTGAGGACGGGCGGCACCGTGTAGCAGGCGCTTTCCCCCAGTTCAGCGGGGCGGCCGCCCCTAACGCCTGTCTCCCCTTCTCCCCCAGGGCCGATCACTGCTCCTGCCCCGAGAAACCCGGCGGAGATCCCGAAGGAGGCGGCTCCACGCAAACACACACACACACACACACACGCTCGCTTCCCGTGCAGGGAAGGTGCAGCCCCGCTCTCCGCCGCCCGGAAGGCGCGGGGCGCGCCCGGAAACCGGCGGCGGGCGAGAGGCGGTGCTGGGGCTGCCACGTTGGAGGGAGCCGGGGACGGGTGATCGCCGGGAACGTGGAGGTGAGGGGGAGCGTGTGTTTTTAACACCTCGTTTTGCACCTTTTCTTCAAGTTTCTGTCGGAAACGGGGCGTAGGTGCCCGTGGGCGCGGCCGTGCGACCCAGCGTTCCCAGCCGCGCCCGGCGCGGCTGGGAACGGTGGGTCGCACGGCCGCGCACGATGTTTCCGAGACGGGGGGAGCCCTAAGGTATTGAAATAAGACCCAAAAATGAGACGGTGGAGGCCTTTAAACCGGTTTTCGTCTTCCCGTCTTGCTGTCTGCTGAAGGTGTTTGGCGGCGAGGGTCTAATGTGGGTTGGTTTGATGGGTTAAGCCTGATTTAAGGGTGCCCGATGTGTGCCCTGATGCTGTACAAAACAGAGGGTTTTTTTAGAGCAGTTGAAGCTTTGCCCACGTTTTCCTCTGTTCTGGTCTGTTCAGCAACCATCAGTTCCCTCTGGCGTGTCGATGTTATTCTGCCAATGGAGAATTATTCCTCCCCTTCCTCCTGGCTGTGCTCTGGAGAGGATGGCTTAGGTGTGCGTCTGTCTGCGGGATATCTTTGGGAAAGCGATCACCCTGGCTGTTTCTGGCAAGTCCTGACACAGCTGCTGAACCCGTGGCAGTGCACTCTCCCCGTGCTCCATTTAAGCATTACCTTTCTTGGGTTTAATTTTCAGTGAAATGAAGCTGAAGGAAATAGATCGCACTGCCATGCAAGCATGGAGCCCTGCCCAGCAACACCCCATTTATCTGGCCACAGGTGAGTGTCTGGAAAGCATGTGCTAGCAGGCCTCTGGCTACGTGTGGTTGCTGCCGTGAAGGGGTTGTAATTGAAAGTTGGAGGAGTTATTTTTGTGTCCTGAAGGCCGGAGCAGGGTAGATGGTGGAGTGCCTTTATTGTGCCATGCATGAAAACATACTTTGCATTCTGCAAGGCACAGTAAGCAGCCTTTATGCCAGGGTAAGGTGACTGCAATGCTAACCGCTAGTTTACTGTCCCTTGCTGTTCATTTGCAACTTTGCTCATTTTCTGTGCATCGCCGGGGTGAGAGAGGCACTTGCCCAAAGCTTTCATATGGTGTAAGGCATCCCCAAAGGGGTAACTATGGGGAGAAGAATACACTGCCAAGCATGTTTCTTTGCAGGTACGTCAGCTCAGCAGCTGGATGCAACCTTCAGTACAAGTGCTTCTCTAGAAATATTCGAGTTGGACTTATCAGACCCGTCGCTGGATATGAAGTCCTGTGCCACCTTCTCTTCCTCTCACAGGTAAGCAGTGGGGTTGTAAGGGAGAAGGCTCTGGAACTGTTACAAGCGGTGTGTATGGAAAGGCCGTTTCATGAGGTTTATCTGCCGTTTTTCCGGAGAGAAGTTCAGCACTGAAGGGTGAAGGCGCGTGAGTGAGATTGATGTTGTGGGACAGTGAGGTGTCATTGCGAAGGCAGTGAGTTTGGAGTCTGAGGAGTTGCAAGCAGCTCATGCGTTGACATGAGCTAAAAAATGACTGTCAGGTTTGAATATGTATGCAGACTGCTTATCCTGGGGAGCCTCTGGGATTCTCCAGAGGACAGAAGGAGATGCAGTTGCAGCTTTTCACGTTGCTCATCCCGCTTGTATTTAGGTGTTTTAGGGAGACTCCTGTAACATTGCTAAACTGGGTCATGTTGTGTGTGTAGTATCATACGTCACCTCACAGCTGGGAAGCCAAGTTCCTGGCTATACAACTCCACTTCTCTCTTAGTTCCTTGCAGTGTGCTTGTCCAAATAAATTATCGATAGCATCAGAGCGTTCAATTTCCATCTTGGCAGCGCTTGTAGCAGCTCTCTGGTGGCTCATCCAGCGGCTGCTGCTTGTTGTGGGTGAGCTCAAATAACATAGCTGGATGTGCAGGGTGTTTTGGATTGGATCCATGACGTTTTTCATAGCAGCTACAGTGTCAGTATAGCCACTCTTTCCCCTGGTGACCCAAAATGGCAGGAGTGGAGGTGCAGGCAGTTACAGCAACTTGCCAGTGTGTTCAAGTGGGAATTTGACACTTCTAGAGAAGCAGTTGCCATCTCCCGGGCCGCTAGCATGAGTAGAAATTAATTGGACTTGAGTCTTTATTGTCTGTTCTAAAGCTGTAAATTCAAGACATAAGGGCCTACAACTGTTACCTGAAGTTCTTGACCAAATGCAGTTTTATGGGTTCCTAGAGATTAAGTGTTGCCTATAAACAAGTTGAGAGGGGTTGAAATTGCGTGCGTTTTCAGGTGGTGAGATGGTGACCCTGCTTAGGGATGCTCTCCTGATCAGAGCAAATAACAATAACAATTGCGGTACCTTTTGCAGGAGGAAGCACGGGTGTTGGGCTGCTGGCTTTGCGCAATGTCAGGTTCGTAATGATTTGCGGGGCTGGCAGAGCAGTTGTGCTGGCAGGCAGCACGCAATCTGCCCTGCAGTTATCTGCTCTTTAGTACGTGGGACTTGTGAGAAACAGCCACAGTGTGTGTTTAATGCCCTGCACTGTGGGCAAAGCTGATGTTAACACGTCTTACTGTCTGCTGAGAGCAGGGTGAGGTGTTTGATCTTTTAAAAATTTCCTTTTTTACCTTGTTTTAACTATGAGATTTTTTTCAAGGCTTGCCAAATGACACTTGCTTACTGAATTTCAAAAAACACTCCTACTATCCAGAATGCAGTGCTCCTTTGAAAGTACTTCCCTTTGTGAGCAACACAGGAGTTTGACTTCGCCCCAGAAAATGCATTCCAAGGAGGTTTCATTTATATATTGTTATTAAAGGTAACAAGAAGTGCCCCAGCTAGCAGTGTATATCTCAGGCTGTGTTTTGATTTGTAGCACGTGAAAATGTCCGGCTGATTAAACCCACAAAAGATAAATCCTGAAGCAGGCTTTGTTAATCGCCCTCCGAGTAAAGTTTTGCGCCGATTAGAGCCATGCTTTACCTTCGAAAGAGCAAAGGGCAAGAGGAGGGTTAATTGCGCTGTTAGTTCTGGTTGTTCCTCACTGTTTTCTGCCTTCATTTTGGATTATCTTAAGTCCTGTTGAATCTTGCTGGTGGTGTAATACTAGTGCCTAGACAACCCCGTCAGTAACTCCGTTTCTGATAACCGTGCGTAGTTAGGTGCAGAACAACAGAAATTGTACCCAGGGAAAGGGTCTGTCTGATACTGCAGCCCCATCTCCATTCGCAGCACTGTTCTTTGAACCCCCACTGTAAGCTGAACACTACACTAGGAGACTGAGCACTTGGCTGTTACAGTATTTCTCACCCAGCATATGCTCTTTGTCTAGCTCTCTGCAGTATGTATTTTATCATGCTGAAGTTGCTGTGATTTAAAGAAATTACTTGAAGGTTGTTCAGAATTAGCAGAGGTTAATAACACTGTGAATGCTAAAATAACTCTTTGCCACCTTCCAGTCAATGTGAGTTTGCTTTCTGCTTGCGTAAGAGCTGATATGTGACAGTCACTTTATGTAGAAGAAATTCATTCTTTGCAGGCCTGAATACACAGGAATGCGGGTTTGCTTATGCAGTTCACTGTGTTGAAGGAAATTTGGGTGTTTGCAGATGGACACAGCGGTGTGAAAATATTTCATTTTTGGAAGTATGTTTGATTCCTCTTGATTTAGCCTGGAAAATCGGTCGTGGTCCAAGAGATGTGTGTCTGTGATGTAAATAGACTACTTGCTGGGCCTTAAGTACAGCAGATGAAACACTTGCACATCCAGAAGCACAGATATGGAAAAGGATTTGGAATATTTCTAGTTCTACCTTTTTCCTGTCTTGTATGAAGAGTTGCTCACAAATAGGAGTATTCTACCTCTGCGGTTGGATGGGCTTACAGGCCTCACTTTGATTACTCCTGCTGTTTTGCAAAGGTGAGCTCAAAATCTTGCACAGTTGGGAACGCTTACCTGATTCTGCATCCAGAAGATGAGAGATGTCGTTTGTTGTGCGTGTCATGACCATGTGTATTGATAACTAACAAAACTGGGACATGATGCCTTTTTGATGGACGGAGTTGTAAGTACAGAGGCTCATCCTTAAGGAGAAATGCAGGCGGTGGTTTTCTCTCTGCTCTGGCTGTTAGCAGCAGTCTGGAGGCTTTAGCTGGGGTGAGCAAAATGCAGTGCATCAATGTATGTGGAGCTGGCGGTGGATGGCTGTACGCTGCGGGGAACTCTGTCTTACAGGTACCACAAGCTGATCTGGGGGCCACACAGCATGACCTCGGGTGAGAGGGTCACTGGAGTCCTGATTGCTGGGGCTGAAAACGGAAATGTCATTCTGTACGACCCAGCCAAGATCATAGCTGGAGATGCTGAAGTAATAATTGCCAAGAAAGACAAGCACACAGGACCAGTAAGAGCACTTGATGTCAACATGTTCCAGGTTGGTTTTCTGGTGTTCTTTGTTGCAAACTGTCATCTGTGGAGCGGCCCGTCTTAGCTTGTAACCTCGAATATTTTTGTCCCTTTTCCCCTCCCCTAAAAAGCATGAACTAAATTTGGTGTTTGAACATTTCTTTGTATTTAGTAGGAAAAACCTGTCCTGTTACTGGCATTTCAGGGTGGGGAATGGAAGAGTTTAAGGTGTCTGGCTCATTCCTTCCCCTCATCAGTTTACCTTGTCAATTTAGTGGGTCTCTTTTGCTCAGCTTATATGTTAAGGTGGTCTTCTGTGGGGTTTTTAGCCAGTCTCCTTTTATAGCTCCCACATACTGTGCCGATATTGTAAATACTCCCCGTGTGAGGAGAACATGCTCTCACTCATGTTTCCAGTGACGTCAGATGTTAGATATCTCCTCCGGGGGTTGGGTAGGATCAGTCTTCAAGACCTCCAAGTAAGAATACTTGGAAATAAGAGACAAAACAGGAAACGTGGTGACGTGGCCTCTTCAGTAGAAGAGCTCTCAAAACCAACAGGCTTTCCTCCATCACTAATGAGTGTTTACTTCCTTCTAGATACAGTGGGTTGGTGTTTTTTTCTTGTCCCTACCAGCTGTGCAAGAATTCCATTGAATTAGTTTCCCAAATAGCACTTCTGTCCCTGCACGCTTGCTTTCATCAAGGCCGTTCTGTTGTTCATTGCGTCCTCTCTGAATTGCTTCCTTTCCATTTCTGCCCGTTACGAAGTCGGGAGTTGTCACCAGCCATGGGATGTGGTCAGAGGGTGCTCAGTGCCCTCGGCTCAAGTTGCCCTGCCTGGTCTTATGCATCCCAGATGCGGGGTTGATCTGAGTGATTGTACTTGTTGTGGGCCGGTGCTATCGGCTGCTGGAAGCCCAAATGCCATGCTCCTTCCAGCCAGCCTCGCATGTTGTGGCAGTCTGGAGCAAAGCTCTGCAGCAGCAATAGCTGCAGCACCGCTTCCTCATCTGCCCTCTCCCAGAAGTGTCATGGCTTTCCAGTTGTCTGTGCATGGCTGTGCCCCTGCAGCCTCCTCACGGGTGTTTGCTCTGCAGTGGAGGGCCATGCCACCAAATGGGAATTTTGGTCTTGGCATGACTGTCTAGTGTACGGATTTTTTTAATTAACCGAGTCTTACCTGCAATCTCAAAAAAACCTACTCTTTTTCCCTAAGCTGTTCTGGGTGAGCCAAAGGCTATATCCTGAGCTGATAGTAGAAATTGTCACAGTCCTGTGGATATGATGCCTCACAGCAGCTAAGGCTCTGAATGCTGATGCTGAAAATACTCTTCATGTGTCTTCCAGACTAATCTGGTGGCCTCTGGTGCTAATGAGTCTGAAATCTATATCTGGGACTTGAACAATTTTGCCACACCAATGACACCAGGAGTGAAAACACAGGTACCAGATTTATTTGTTAAATGCTGCAGACTAATGAAAAATACGCGTGCCGCTTCAGTTGAGAGCTCAATGAAACCTACAGTTCTAACGCTGTCTCAGGGCGGGGAGCAGCCTGCTGAACTCTAACTTGGGTAGCAGCTAATTGTAGTTGGCCAGAAGCTACGTTTTGACAATGTTAGGCACAGCCCTTAGGGAGTGCTACAACAGATCTCTCCATGTTAAAATAAAAATGTTTCTGCACACTTTCCAGTGCCTTTCCCAAAGGCCAACAAAAATAGACCTTCTACTGGTCCTTCATTTTTGTAACATGCTTATTAGACTGTGAGGGTTTGAGATACGTGTCTCCTTGTGACATGCCTGTGGTTCAAAGCATACGGCAGGAGCCCGTGTCCTTAAGGACTGCACACTGACCAGCAGCCTAGGTAGCTTTCAGAGAACACTTGGAAGGAAGTCAGTCTTTTGCCAGGCTTTGTGTCTGGCTGTGATTTTTTTTTGCCCAGCTCCATACAAGCGTGACTGGATGTGGCTGCTTTTCTAGCCCCTGCAGCGCAGTTTCCTGGCTGTGCCTGTAAGTACAAGCGTGATGTCCATGCGATGAGTGGTTTACTCTGCAGCCCAGGCAGTAACCCTGGATGTGCAGTCGTGTTTATCCACAGCAGACCTGCAATTTTGACTGGCTGCACAGTCGATTTGTATCTTCATGTGGTGGGGGTTTTGTTTTTGTTGTGTTTGGCCAGGGAAAGTTTAAGTATCCACTTAGTCTTTAGAAAGGTTGCATTTTGTCAAGCAAGAAGTAATAACAAGCAGAGTCTCCCAGGTTGCACCACTTTTTATATAACCATAACCATCACACGTCTTCTAGTCTTCCTCTGCGTGTTTTGCTGCATGCATGAATGTGAAGTTCATGAAGGTACAGATTGAGGAAAATAGGAGGAAGATAAAAAACAGCTACTGATTAAGTCAGAAGATGAGGCAGTAGGTTTGGCAGTTACCTTCATGCATTTCAGGGAGTGTTTAATTACTATACTTAAGGGCTAGTGTTTAGCCTGTTGTCTCTTAAAGATGGTCTATGGGGAAAAATAATAGCCTGTTGTACTTTGTGCCGTGTGAAGGAGCTAGAAGAATGGAAGGAAGTTGCTTCAATGCATGTATGTTTCTGTAGCTGTTGCAAAGATGCACAAGAAGTTTGTGGTTACTGGTAGATGGGTTTATTACTGCATGATAATCTGGAGACAACAAACTGAGAAGATGGGATGAGAAGTAATCTTCAGTTTAAAGATTTTTTTTTAGTTTAAACTCTGGGTTTGGGTACTTTAGTCTGAGTTGTTTATTATCATGCAAGCATTTTGGAGGATGCTCAACTTAGTGAAAGATCCCTGTATAGGATTTTTTTGTGTAGTAGTAACTTTCTAGGTTAATAATAATTTTGTAGACTGGGAAATCTTTTAGTCCATATAATAGTGCAGCAAGGACTGTGTTAACATTGCTTTTAATCCTTGGACTAAAGGTGGTGGGGAAATGAAAAATAAAAACAGCAAACTTTTTTCCTAAGTCAAAACCTAATAACTGAAGGCAAAAGGGTAGTTCATACTCAGGGAGTAATTTTCTGTTCTTGGAGACAGTGCTAGCTGGAGCTAAACCACGACATGTGCTTAGTCTTCTTTAAGTGACTAATATATCATATTGTAAAGGAGAAAACACAGATATTTCAGCAAAATACTAGCAGCTTATAAATCAGGGGTTTCAAGTGTTCTACCCTACAGTGTATGCACATGGGAAACCAGAACACAAGAAGTATCTGGAATGAGTTTCCTCCCAAATTTGTCATTTAGCAAGTCCTGAAAATATCAGGTCTTTAGTCTGCGATTTGGAAAGGTGACAGGCTGTTCTGTGTGTGCAACAGCCTCTCGAGGACATCAGCTGCATTGCGTGGAACAGGCAAGTCCAGCACATCCTGGCCTCTGCCAGCCCCAGTGGCCGAGCTACTGTGTGGGATCTCAGGAAGAACGAACCCATCATCAAAGTCAGTGACCACAATAACCGGGTGAGTTAACTCTCGTGCGGCTGCACAAGTGCACGTGGAGTGGTGTGGAGTGCCTCTTGGCATGTGGGGACCAGTCATAGCACCCCTTCTTACATGACATAAAGATACTGGGGCATGGCCCAGTTTTATATGATGTGCTAAATATCTAGTGCTTTCTCTTTAAAGCCTGTGTGTGTGCAGAGGGATTGGTAGCATTTCGAACTACAATAGGCAGATGCAGATTTAAGGCAAGGCACTCTGATTTCCTACCAGAGTCATAAGTTAGTTTGGAGAAAGCCATTATTAATCTGTTTGGGGCGACTACAGGAAGATTTTTATTTAGCTAGTTAGAAATTACATGTTTTGTGTGCTGGACAGAAGAGGTAGCAAGAGTTCAAAATCGTGTTCACACATGGGTGCTTCTGCAGTAGCTGCTTGGTCACTGCACTCTTACTCTGCTGAACTGTGGAACTTGATGTTTAATCTGTGTGTTGCTTAATGCAACAGCAGCACAGTAGGCTGTCTTCATGCCTTTGTAGTCTAGGGATACAGTGTCCACATGGCAGTGACCTCTGCCTAACAATGGTTTTTATTAAAAGATCAATGAAATATTAGAGAAAAATGTGTACCGAGGGCTTTACAGTTTTCTTACATTAAAACACAGGATTGTGAACGAGACAGCACAAAGTCATCTCCTTGAGAAGACATTGGGAAACTAACTGCAAGTCTCCTCACTCCTGGAATGAGGATAGTACCCCAATCTGAATGCAGTCAGAATAATGCCCAGAAACACAGCTGCAAATTCCCTCACAACAATGTTTTGCCGTGCATGTAAACATATGTAGGCTAGTTATCTTTTGTCCTTTAGTGCTGCTTAGTTATTTTATGCTGCGGTGCAATGTTGTCCCTCAGATGCACTGCTCAGGCTTGGCATGGCACCCTGATGTTGCTACCCAGATGGTTTTGGCCTCGGAGGATGACAGGTTGCCGGTGATTCAAATGTGGGACCTAAGATTTGCCTCCTCACCGCTTCGTGTTCTAGAAAGCCATACAAGGTATGAGTCTTGTGTAAGTCTGGTGCTCCGTGACGTTTGTGATGTCAAGACTGTCATTGGACCAGTCTATACATCTCGCTGCTTGCTGTTTCCTCTGAAGGCTCGCTTAGTTGGAGCTATTGGTTCCAGCAGCGAGCAGTGTTATGTGCTGGCTTGCTGACTAGCCAGCCCTGTGTCTCAAAAGGCTCGCCTTTTTCAGGCCCTGCTGGTTTGAAAGGAACAGGCCCAAAAGTAAAAAACTACACCTGCTGAAATACTGAAGCTGCTCATTTGTTTCTGTGCTTTTCAAGAAGAGGGAGTTGAGGTGCAAAGATTTAGTAGTAATTGATTTTTGCCTCAATAATGGACTGAAGGTGCACCTGGGCACATCCTCACGTGTGGACATGCACAGTCACTTTGCCCCTCGGTCCCCGAAATGCCTTAAACTTGGGTACAAGGAAAGATTTTGTTACATTCTTGTCCTTCCTCAATTGTTAGTGCAACTTCACTTGTTGCCTGGAACCAGTGCTTGATTTAAGGAGAGAGAACAGCACTGAGTACATGTTGCAGCTTCTACCTAACCTGCTGCCAGTAGTTCTGCTGGCTTGAATCTCTTGCTGATAAAAAGAAGCTGACACAGTTCGTAGTCACCATCCTTACCTACAGGTTTGCATGCTGTATGTTAGTGATACTGCACGCAAACGAACCATTTTGTTACATTGGTGTCCAGCTTCTTCCACGTGACTCTTGCATTCAATTGTCCGATACAGTGGCTGCACCTTTGTACCTCTTCATGCAGAAAGTTGAAAGCATCTATTTCAATATATGAAGTGCTGATAACATTGAAAAATTTCCTCTCTTATAAGAGGAAGGAGTGGGGAGGGAATTTTGAGTTGGACTGCCCGGCTAATATAAAAACTCTACTTAGAAATATATTTTATTTATCGCCATTTTGCATTTACGTTAAACTTTCTTTGGTTGTGACTTTTCACACAGGGGTATATTGGCCATTGCTTGGAGTATGGCAGATTCGGAGCTGCTACTTAGCTGTGGGAAGGATGCTAAAATTCTCTGTTCCAACCCTAACACAGGCGAGGTATTGTACACACACCACTCTAAAAAAAATATCTGTGTTCAGAGGTGGCAGAGTGACATGAGCAAAGCCAGTGTTGGTGTGCTTACATTCCTGGGAATGGTGCTTCTGTGGGATGTTTCTCCCTGTCCTGTGTACTTGTTTGATGTATGTGCCTTCTGAGCTTGTTCGGTGCAAGATTCTTTCCTAGTGTTGCCAATACAACACGTTACTGCTGCTGTGCTGCTACGTAGGAGGGACCTTGCTCGTTATAAGGGATAGAAATGGCCCCACTTAGGCTACTTGCTTGCTACTCTTGGTTTGCACCTGATGTGGCTGGATTACTGTTGCAATTCCCCTTTTCCTTCTGTAAGCATAAGAACTTTATCCAGACCAGAGGGATTTTGTAGGTCACTACAATAGTGGTGGATTAGTGAGAGGCACTTGGTGTTCTCACCCCACCCTTTTGGGCCTGGGGATACCTTTCAAAGGGAATGCAGGTCATTTTCTCAGGCAACTTGAATGTTTGCCTCTAGACCATGAGAAGGGCGTCAGCCATGCTGGAGGGCTCCTCGCTTGCCGTGGGCAATAATCCTGGAGGACAGTGAGAGGTGTTTCTAAAATTCAGACGCTGGCCCAAAAGAGGAAAAGCTGTGGGGTGGTAAATGAGTTATCTGAGCTGGATCCTGTGCTGTTAGGAAGGCTTTATATGTGGATGGATCATACTACATGTTTATTAAAAGGAGCTTCCTGGGAGAGAAGTGAGGCAGTTAGCATTTTGCTTTTTGAGTTTCTTCTAGTTTATGGTTAAATGTCTGCTGCAGTGGTGGGCGTTTTTCCAGGGGCAGGAGAGGCTGCCTACCCAGACCGCAGGTTTTAACTTACCCAGTTTTCTTGTGAAAACAGGCTTAACTTTGGAGCCTGGACACATCTCCATGTAGCATGTAGAGATACCCAGGTTTGCTCTGAATGAGCTAGCGTGACTATTAGCAGCTTAAAGCTTGCAGTGGAACAGCACGGACGTACCCTGCCTGCACGGTTTGTCCTGCATGGATTAAACAGAAGATTTAATGGGAGAAGGAAATTATCCCACACCACTACCTAATTCCCTGTTGGGTGATTGTTGGCATTCGCCTGCTGTTAGTGTGTGTGGTGATGTGGAGACTGCTGGGGAGCAAGAATAGCAGACCAGTCTGGGCGCAGGCAGGAGAATTGCTGCTGTTGGATGTGGTGCTTCATAAAAGCCCTGATTTGTTGGACTTGGTTTTGCTGCCCAGGTGCTGTATGAGTTACCCATGAACACACAGTGGTGCTTTGATATCCAGTGGTGTCCCAGAAACCCTGCTGTCTTGTCTGCAGCTTCATTTGATGGGCGGATCAGCATTTACTCCATCATGGGAGGCAGCACGGATGGCTTGAGGCACAAGCAAGTTGACCAGGTATTGGGAAAGGTTCAGTTACCAGTATGGACAGAAATAAGGCGGGGAAAAAAAGCCAAGGGCAGTCTTCAGTGGCTGTCTGGCAGCCTTGCTTGCGGGGATACCAATCTGGTGTAAATGAGTGCTTATGTTTAGCTTATTGGAGATATGTCACATGGAGTTTTTTCCCATTTTGTTATCTAAGCTTTCATCATCTTTTGGGAACCTTGATCCATTTGGTATGGGACAGCCCCTCCCACCCCTGCAGCTTCCCCAGCAGACTGCCTCACAGAGTGTTGTTTTGCCTCTGAAGAAACCGCCCAAATGGATCCAGCGACCCGTGGGAGCGTCGTTCTCGGTAAGCAGGAGACACGGCTGGGCGTGGTTGGCCAGACAGGAAGAGAGAGCAGTGGCACCTGCAAAATGCTTTTAGGAAGAGGGGTGTTCAGTGGTGTGTTCCACCTTGGGAGAACTTCCTGTGTGTCATCGTGGTGGGAGGTGCTTGTGGCAGCTTCCAGACTGGTTACTTGGGACAGAAAGCATGGATAACAATGCAGGGGGTGGGGGGTGGTGGGGGGTGAGAAACAAGGAGGTGGTGTGTTGCCAGCAGGCACTTGTTTCTTTTTGTTTTGGGATTAGGACTTTGCTTTTATTCATGCATGGTGCTTGCTTTGGAGTAAATAAATACATATTGGCAGGGGGAGCAGGACCAAACTGGGCAAGTGTCTGAGACAAGTGGAGTTTGAAGCTATTATGTGAGGCAGTGTGGTGGAGAATATTCAGGTTAGCTCTGATCAAGGTAGCAGGAGCTGCCGTAGCAGCACAAGACTAGGCTCTTCCATGGCTGGTTGATTTGCAGAGGAGCCAGGTGAGAGGGTGGCAAAGCCCTGCTTTTTGTGAGAGCGATTGTCTGCACTTTGGCTCCACCTTTGGCCTATTTTCTAGACCCACAGGCCATTTCTTAGGGATCTCATGAAGATTTTTAGTCTGTCCGCTTGAAATGGATTTCTTTGCCAACATACTGCTCCATTTTCAGCATCCTATGTCTACTTATTTAAAATCTGATGCACAAATTAAACGTGGGCTTTCTCCTATCAAAGAGAAGTGATGTTGCCTAACCACTGACTGATGTGTCATTTTATAATGGTGTTTATTCCCTTACTTGTCTTTGTTTTCTAGGAGCTAGCTGTCAGTCTTTTTCTTGGCTAGGCTTTTTGCTGACTGTCATTTAATGGACTGGCCTGTGTAAATTAACTTTGAGCTATAGAATGAAATATTGTAAGCCCCTTCTAAATTTTTTTTCTTCTGTTGATTTTACTTCGCTGCAAATGATGTAACTGACTGCCATCTCTCAGTAGGGTTTTAACTGGTAAGCAGCCCACCAAGAACAGGGCAGACATCATGCTTGAGCATTTATTTATTTTCTTGGGTAATTACATTGCAGTATCATGAGATGCTCCATTTATGCTGGGCACTGTACAGACCACAGCTCCAGTTGTCAGTTTCTAGACAGTATTTGCCTGGGAAAAAACAGGCACAGGAGTAGCTGTGCTCATAACTCTTATTAAATGTGCGCTCACTTACCCAGCAAGCTCCTTATCTGCATAGAAACATGGGGTGGTTGGGGAAAAAAAAAATCAATGAGTTGATGTCAGGATTGTCTGTCCATTGGATAAGCGTATATATGCTATATAAAATCGCGTGCATACATGTGTGTATGCACATACCTTTTCATACACCCTCCGGTATATACTTTTTTACATGCCTCATGTATGCCTCAATTCCAGTTTGGAGGCAAGCTGGTTACATTTGAGAATGCCAAGTCTCAACAGCAGCCAGGCACCGAGCAGCAGCGTCACCATGTCTTCGTGAGCCAGGTTGTTACAGAGGAGGAGTTCCTGGCCCGCTCAAACCAGCTGCAGGAGGCTGTGCAGTCCGAAGGCTTTGTCAGCTACTGCCAGAAGAAAATCGACATGGCCCAGGCAGACTTTGAGAAAAACGTGTGGGCCTTCTTAAAGGTAACAGGATAACAGCAGCTCAGGAATTCCCCACTGTTAGAAAGCCAGTGCAGGAAAGACTCCTGTGCATTATAGTGTGTTAGCAGAAGAGATGCTGGGAACCAAAAGTTTAGGCTGTGCCCATAGCCCTGTCATTGGAGGTGGCCTGCCAGAGGAGAAGGTCCTCGGGACCAGGGGTGTTTGCAGGGTTCTTGAGAAATCATGGCAGAAGCCAGGGCTTGAGGGAAGGTATCCTGTGTTTTCCGACATCCCCTGTCAGTACATCATTGTACAGAGTGCTGGTGAAAAGGGATAAAGCTCTAAATGTGTTTTACCCTGCTCACTATGAACAGTTAAAGGTTTCCAAGTGAAGCAGATAAGCAGATTGTTCCCCTACAATAAGCAGATGGAAGCCTTGCCTATCTGCTTGGGGTGCCCAAGCCACTCAAAGGCCTTTTTGGTTCTCTGTTGCAGTCAGCCTCCACAGGCCCTTGCTCTCACTGGGTAATTTGTGCTAGTCAGGTAAAAATCGAGTGAGGGAGAAGATGAAAATTGTGAATTGCCATATATTCTTTAACTTTTGTTTTCTAAAGGTGAACTTCGAAGAAGATGCACGTGTTAAATACCTTGAGCTCTTGGGATACAGGAAAGATGATCTGAGGAAAAAGGTAAGTGTGCCGGGAAGCTGTGCCTGTGTTAAATGCTTTACTGATGGATGTATAGGCAGAGTGCAGCCTAAAACATTGACGATGGTATGTATGATTGAAGTAGTTATTTACTTCTGGGACTGGAAAAGCAACTACCAGTATCCACAGGCTATTCAATACAACAAACATTTGTATACAACATTATTTTTGGTGTGTTTCACGACAGATAGTATTTGTCAGTGCTGCAGCTCTCCTAATAGCCGTAATACAATTGTTAGTCATGGTGTCTGTGCCTCTGTTTAGATATGGCTGATGTGAATAGTTGTGTTATTTAAGGAATTCATTTTTTCCAGAGGGCACTAGAAACCTTCCTCTGCTATTTAAATTTTGTCTAGGTAAACACCTTGTGAATAACTTCAGCAGTTACTTTGGGGTTTTTATTAGCTATATCGTCTTCTTGCAATATGGTTGTTCAGTGAAAATTCTCAAAGCAGGCAACAGGCTTCAGGTGTGACCGCATCGGACAGTCCCACATTGATCTGGAATTCTCACTGCTCTAGAAGCTTTGATATTTGTTGGTTCACGCTCTTCATGTAACTTTCTTATATGACATCCTACTGTAGCATAATGGAGTCTGATCTGGTTTTAGGCTTTATGGTTGAAGAACATGTAAGCAGCCTTCAGGGTTTAATTAACTACCTTGGAAGACCTAGAATAGTGTGGGTTTGTTTGTTGGGGGGTTTTTTGTGGGATGCCATTTGGTTTTACAAAAAAATAAATCAAACCTTCTTACATTAGGAAAGGCAAAATTTGGATTACTGGGAAGCAATTTGCACATCTTAAGTATAGAGCTTTCTTCCAGGCTGGAAGAAGATTCTTATCTCAGTGTTACATGGGGATGGGCACCTGCTGTGCATTTGAGCTCTTCATTGCTTTCACTGCTGTACCCAGGGCTTGTCTAGTATTTCTTCAGTTCTGATTCAGTGGATTTGAGTGTTTGACTCATTTTCATTGTATCAAGCTGATGTTTTATTTTCAAAGAGTGATTCCATTAAAATGTCACTATGATTACAAATTAAATGGCCTCCATGGCAAACTTATTATTACAGAAAAAAAGTCATGGTTTTGCTAAGTCTGTCTTCTGCTTCCAAATTTGTATTGCATGAGTCAAAGGCAAGCCCAGCAAGGGACATGCTGGTTTTAAAAACCAGATCGCAATTAGAAAATCCAGGTGAAATTTAGCAGTGGTCCTATGGAGTCGTCTCGTGCAGACTGGAGCCTCCTGCTGCTGCTGTTGCTCTGGGTTTGATATGCCCTGTGCGTGGGGAGAAGCTGGGAAAATGGGCATAGCTGAATTGGGTGGCCTGAAATGCAGAACCTACCCCACTATTCCAGTATTTGAGGAACAGGTAAGGGGAGCTGCAAGGCCATGTTTTCATTTAGCTGTTTTTCAATAAAGCATTCCACATTGATGTTGAGTCTATGGTTTTTTTTAATGTCAAGAAACCGTACAGAACAGCTCATCTGGAAATGTGTTACGCAGGTGATAAACTCACCAAATCACAAATGGTTTTTCATGTTACTGGTAGGGTAAGGAAAATAAAACAGGGTCACAGATTTCAGCTTCTTGGAATAAGCTATTAAGAGCATGGTGTTTTGGTTTTAATCTTCTTAAAGCCTGTGATTCTCATATGCAAGTCAAGTCCTGGATTTTTCCTTTCTATTTCTCCTTTCTTTTTAAACTAATGATTAAAAAAAGAGAAAACGGTCTCCATCCATTTGAGCTCAGCTTTTTGTGAAAACAAGCCTGCAGTACTAAAAGGAGTAGATAACATTAGCAGCATTGGGAAACCTAGGCTCCCAGATGTCAAATTAATGTATTTTCTGCATGTATTCTAAACCCTATAGATTAATTTGCCATTTCTGAGGGCACTAGTTGAATGTAGAGTCGTGATTTGCTTTGCCAAGTAGTAAAAGCTGGGCATTTGAACTTTCCATGCCTTGCAGAATCCAGTTCTACAGCAGTATGCCTGCTGTTCTTGAAATCACAGCTTCCTGACAGTCCCCCTGCTGCACAGTCATAGAATCACAGAATGGTTTGGGTTGGAAAGAACCTTAAAGATCATCTAGTTCCAACCCCCCTGCCATGGGCAGGGACACCCTCCACTAGACCAGGTTGCTCCAAGCCTCATCCAGCCTGGCCTTGGACACTTCCAGGGATGGGGCATCCACAGCTTCTCTGGGAACCTGTTCCAGTGCCTCACCACCCTCTCTGGGAAGAATTTCTTCCTGATATCTAATCTAAATCTCCCCACTTTCAACTTAAACCCGTTACCCCGGTGCTGTCACTACAGGCCCTTGTAAAACACACCCCACACACACACACACCCAGCTTCCTTGTAGGCCCCTTCAGGTACTGGAAGGTGCTATAAGGTCTCCGTGGAGCCTTCCCTTCTCCAGGCTGAACAAGCCCAATTCTCTCAGCCTTTCTTCATAGCAGAGGTGCTCCAGCCCTCTGATTGTCTTCATGGCCTTCTCTGGACTTGCCCCAACAAGTCAATATCTTTCTTGTGTTGAGGGGCAGTGATGATTGTCATGGCTTCATTTTTCCCTAACCAGAGCAGACAGAGATTTGTCCTGTGTGTTCTGATGCTATTTTTATTACTGTGGTTTCCGGCAGCTCTGATGATGTTTGAGGCCCTTGAGTTAACAATTAAAGGTTTGAAGGCATAGAGCAGCTGTTGTTTCCATCAGAGCTTGCAGTGCACAGGGCTTAGCAGTAAATCCATTGCCAGGCTGGGAAACAAAATGGCTTTAGTTGCAAAACTGGCACATGTAGCCAATATGTTGCTTGCAGAAGGGTTAACATGAAATCTGAGAGATCCATGCGATGTCTGCATCTCTAAAATAAAAGGGTACTTCCATAAATCTTGTTTTCTAGATTACCTCCACTCTGAATAAAGAGAGTCTTGCAGATGGTGACTTGGGAGAGGTAAGCGCACACATCTGTACAGCTGTTTACTTTTATAATGCCATGGTAATGTAGAAAGTAGGAATTTTTCTTTCTGCTTGGTAACTGTCCCAAATGAAGTCACAACCCAGCATATGACAAGTTCCTACTTTCTGTGGGATGAAGGTATTTATTTTAAAAACAAATGTCACTTTTTGCTAATCAAATGTCCCCCTCTTTACCAACAAAGGGCTCTCAGTAACACGTTTTAGGGGTGTCCCTCCACCTTTCCTTTTTGCTGCCTGTGTCTTGCCCACTGTGACACTTTACTGCCTGTGATGTAGAGCAGAGCCTTCCCCAGGGCTTTAAAAAAGGCAGGATTGGGAGCGTGGTCCTGTAACACTTCCCTGCAAGAGTGATACGTACAATTCGGGCCTTGCCCGTTGTAATCGCGATGGCCTGAATGGGAGGACTGCATTGCTCTTGTGCCACAGATGCTTCAGATGTCATCTGTAGTTGCCTAATGGGGAAGAAAAGTTTTGCTCTAGGTTTTCAGGCAGCTAAGATGAAAACGGCACAAAATATTGTGTAGTGATGAAGAGGGCCTCTGCCATGTGTGTTGTGCTCCAGCATACATTGCCAAAGCGTTTCTGTGATTTGCAGTCTGGTTCTGGCTATTGTTGTTGGGTAGGTGGCTGTACTCTGCAGCACAAAGTATTTCTTCCTCTTTTGCTGGCTTTTCTTTATGGCATCTTCTCTCTGCTGAAGGCTCCCACAGAATCAGATGGATCTGTGCTGAATGAGGGGGATGAAAGCCAGACTACAGAGGAGCAGCTCTTGGAAGAGGTATCTGTTGCCATCTAGACTAACCCTGTTGACCTCCTGTGTGTTTACTTAGTTACTATGAAGAGCATTTTATTTTGTTGGCTTTTTCTAGTCCCGAGGATATATGGAAGTACAAAAAGTCATTTAGAAAGAGGGCTCTCAAGTTGCTTGGGCTTTCTCATTACCCTCACACATCATGTGAATAGATTTTGGTGACAATGAAGGATGAACTCGTAACAGTCCAGTTGGCACTAGACTCAGGGACTTTATTCTGCCATAATTTTCACTCTGACGTTTCCCTAACACGTACTAAATAAGTCTAATACATTCCTTTCTGCCCCAGCTTCCTCATTCCTGTCTTCCCTTCTGCTGGTTGATCATTACCAAGCTGTCAGCTTATTACTGCCCTGTTTTTAGGTGAAACCCTTTGCAGAGATGCAGCTGTGGTACTGGAGGAGAGGGGGAGCGTTCGTTCTCTGCATTGCTCCCACCGACATCACAGTGCCATCCGTCCCCTTTGCACCTGAACAGCGAGCATCGGGGCTTTGGTAGCTAGCTGCCTTAGGAACGTCTGTTGCAACAGTTCAGCCGGGTTTGTCACAGGCAGTTTGTGCTCCACCACGTCTGCCTTTGGGATCCTACAGCTTCTGGTAATTTCTGTCTGTCTGAGCAGCATTGCTTTCAGCCCAGTGTTTTAAGTGTGGGGATGGGTCTGTAACTAAGGACCCAGCCTCTGCCACATGAGGTTAATAGCACTGAAAATAGTAGTATTGCTGTGTGAACAGCCCAGCTTCATTTTCACCCGTTCCTGCAGTCTCTCTTTTGGGTTAGAATTTGAGCTGTTAGCCCAAAACTACCTATCCTACCTGTGCTTGGTGCCTGTCTGAGTTGTCTCTGAAATGAGGATGGTGGCTTACGGCTCATGCACGTTGGAGTGGTGCACTTGCTGACTCATGTAACAGTCTGTTAAGGACACCAGAACAGAGCGCTCTTGTTGGGTTAGGTGCTTGATTGCTTCTTAATTCATTGCACAGTGTAGTGGAGGGCACACGTATCTGACTTCATGAGGATTTTGCTGTATGCAGTCATGAAGATATTGGATGTCTCATAACAAATGTCTTGTCTAAGAGAGAATTCACAGCCAAACATGGCCTTTGCCTACCAGCATGGGTGGTAAATATTTGTTAGGTCAGCCTGAAGCCACTGATGATGTGTCAGGGAGTGCTGTCACATATATCAAGTAACTGGATGGGCACATTGTTCCTGTGATAGTCACAACATGCTTTCAACTGAAACCAAACACACATCATGCATTATCTGACAGCAAAATGATTTTCCAGATGCTGCCTCTTTTCATGAGCCAAACGTAACGCTTGTTTCCGACTTACCTCCCCATCCCAAATGCATGTTCTTCGTCAACTGTTCACTTGTTCTTCGTCCTCGGAAGTACGGTTTCACTGGTCAGCGTATAAGCAAGGTGTTCTCAGCAGACTCTTGTACTCCCACTGCCCATACTAGCATGCTGGCTCATGACAGGAGGCAATTTGTGGGACAATTTCTGCACTCTTATTAGGCTGTGCTATGAAAATTAATGGTGGAGAGAGACTTACCTCTTGGTACTTTATTATTGAAAGGTTTTATTTGAAATTCCAAAATCCAAGACTTGCAGGAGATGCTCTCTATCTTAACTCTTGGGGGGAGTTTTTATAAAAAAGCAACTTCTGTCCACTGAGCACTCCTGTACTGAGTGCAAAGTGCTTGGGTCTGTGTGGACAGTCCTGGACTTGTGTTGAAAATTAAGCATGCATTCATGTCTTGTGCATAATTAAACTAGGGTGTATGCCAAGTGCAGAGTGTTTCAAGGGTGAGCTGAAAGTCTTCAGTGGAGCAAAGTGAAGATGAGGCAGTGTTACGGTAGACTGTTCTCGGCAGATATTGGAGTTTTGAAGGAGAAGGGAAGGAAGAAGGTTTGATTTTGTGGCTGTGGCTGTTGTGCTTCAAGGGGGTTGTGTGTTTATGGGCACAGATGTGCGTGTGGCAAGTCAGCACCCAGGATCCAGGTGTCTGGTTGCTGGTATCTGTGATCTCTAGGTATGCACACGTGCTTGCGTAAGCCTTCCCTGGTGGTTAGAAATCTGGTGCTTCTAGCACTTTTATCCCTTGGCATCCATTATAGAAAAAAAAAAAAATGGTCCACTCTACTCGCTCAAAACAATGATTTTATAATGGTGCGTTTACATGCGCTGCAGGGCCTTTGATAAGCGCAGGCCTTTCTTGGTGTGCTTTGGAGGTGACTTGGTTCAGACACCAGGGGAAATTGATTATCCTGTGCTGAAACAGTGTTCTAACAAATGACAGGGATACTCTTTCCTTCGAAGCTAATGATCTCTGAGGTGACTGGTAGTCTGAAGTTCTACCTGTAACTTGTAATGCAAGAGCCATACATTTTTTTAATGTGTGTTTTTAATGTTCCACATGCTTACATAATCTCAAAAATTATGCTGTTCCTTTCTCTTAGAGGATGAAGGACAATAAACAAGAAACTGAAGATTTGGGGTCTGCAAAGACAACATTTAACATCACTGTTAGTGGAGGTAAAAAAAACCCTTGATTATAAATATCAACACATACAATGAATTTGTTAATACTGATGGTGATACTGGTGTTTTGGTGCAAAGGCAATTTCTGCACAGATTGTAAAGTATGAATATGACTTGTCTCGTAACTCCATTCATTTCACAGCAGTATCAAGGCACTTGAAAATACAGCTTTTTAGGGGGTGAAAGGAATTATACAGTACTCATATACCCCATCACTGAAATGAAGCTACTGTGAGTGATTGCTTTCTGGTGTAAAAACACACACCCGATCAGGCATGAAGTGTTAATGTTGCTGTTTGTACCGAAACTCCTAGGGGATCTTCAATAACACAGAAGCCACTGGCCCCTGTCTAGGTTTGCCTCTTTCTGACACTGTATGCAGGGTAGTGGTTTCAGATGTCACGTAGGCTTCTAGCATCTTGCTCTGCAAGGTAAGTGATGCTTGACAGTGCCTCACCTGATGTGGCTGTGACCACAGTGTGTCTGAGACTGGAGATGAACTTGGGCATCCCTGTAAGTACATACCTGGAACAGGCTGGTCAGCAGAGAACTTTGCAGAGTGTTGTACACTGGTACAGAAATCACTTGCTGTTGCATATTTAAGTGACTTGTGCCATCGTTTGAAAATGCACCCCTCTCTTTTTGCAGATGTGGACGGTTTGATTACCCAGGCTTTGCTGATGGGTAACTTTGAGAGTGCAGTAGATATCTGCTTGCATGATAACCGCATGGCTGATGCCATCATCTTGGCCATCGCAGGCGGACAAGAGCTGCTTTCTAGAACGCAGGAAAAGTACTTCGCTGAGGTGCAGAGCAAAATTACCAGGGTATGTTTTTCAGTTAAGAAACAACATGCTTGTAGGCCTTTGGCAACTCTGCTTTTCACCTTAGAAGTGTTTTTTACCTGTTCATAGATTTGTTTTTGTGAGAAGCTGGTAAGTAGTCAAGTCATCCACAAGATCTCGGAGCAGGAGAATTTCTGTTGCTCTTTTTTAATGCCTTGATAAGGAGGAAAGAAGCACACTACTTGGATACCAGTTCACAAGAAGAGCATTGTTTACGTTGTCTCCAGTGTCTGAGTTGTGTATACTCTCGTAGATTCTGACCGATAAGGATAAATATCTTAAGCAGTGCACGTTTCAGTCCGTTATCTTGATACATTTTTTTTCAGGAGTTGCACATGACCCATGCTCAGGGCCAGCAGCATTACTTTGGTTTCTACCTGTGATCAGTCTTAATAGATTCTGCTGATGCTTTGTTTCACTGCATGCACGGAAGAGATCTAAGTATGCCCAGAGCAGATCAATCAGTCTTTGTCTAGGAGACAGCATGTTATGCCTGGCTGGTTCTTATTCTTTTCGGCTTTTTGCAAGGCTGGGGATCGCTGAGGCTGCTCATTCAAATCTTCTTTACTACTGACATGAGAAATGGCCTTAAAAGAGTACAGGACAATTGGTTTGGCAAGGATAGCTGCTTTTTGAGGAGCGGAGGAAGTTGGTCATGGTCACTTTTAGCAGTCCACTGTTAAAGTGTTTTATACAGTAGCAGGAGGCGACCTGTAAAATCAGCATGTGCTTAAGTGCTTTACTGGAGCAGGGTTGAAAGCTGTAAAGCACAGTCACTTGGGAGTTAGGGCACGCAGCATCACAAGCTAGGGTTGGTAAGTGGGATTTTACTGGTCACTGCCTGCAATCCAGTTTGAGATAGGAACAATTTGCATTTCTAGTAGTGGACAAGTGAAAAGAGGAAAATCTCTAGTATTCAGACTTTACAGGATTTCTTCCCCTGCCCCCAGCTCCTTTCCTGCTTCTGGCATAATCAGAGGAAGGAGAATTTTGTAATGTGTGGGGAAATTTCTTCACTGTAGTTCATCCTCTGGAGAAAAGTATTTTTATGGGGAGCTGACCAGTTATCTGTGCCTGTTAATAAGTGAGTGTTGACCTTGCATTTGTTGTTCAGTTGTGGTTTTTTTCTTCTCTGGTCCTGAACTGACTACTTACTGCTTGTTCAGCTGTTTCTGAGCTTGAAGTCTTGGCATGACAAGGTCTTTGTTCACTAAATAGCAACACAGCTGCCAAGTCTGAAGTAAAATAACCAGAGGCAGAGTTTGAGACAGAAGAAGCTGGAATTTCGTTCTGAGGGCTTCTGGACAGGCAGCCTGTGGGTCGGTGCGGGGTAGGGATACTGCAACCAGCTCAGGCTGGCATTGCTGTCAACTTGGTTCTCCCCTTGAGCAGCCTTGTCAACTGCCCCTCGCTGGTCAGCTTGAGGTCAAGGGCTTAAAGCAGAATGAAATGGTTTGATAGACAAAATTCCTACCCATTGCTGAGCATTGTGTATAAGACTTATAGCTAAATACTTGGTATGGTATCTTTGTCTACAAAAACAGTGCTGAAAATAATCTGCAGCAATCCCAGCTTGTGGAGATTTGTGCATTCTTTTCTTGCACATTTTGTAGCAAGAATAATTGGCCTGTGTTATCTGACCTTGTTTTGTGATTTCCACTGAACTCTTTTGAGGTAAAATGTACTCTTGTGCAGTGCAGTATCTGTCATGACCCTTTATACAGTGGGGATGGGTACACTTAAATAGATACTTTGCTTTTTAGAATAAACTATAATTTGTAAGTCCTACCAAGATCTTAATTGTCATCTCTCCTTCTGGTCTAGCTCATCTCTGCAGTGGTAACGAAGAACTGGAAAGAGATTGTGCAGTCTTGTGATCTGCAGAATTGGAGAGAGGCTTTGGCTGCTGTGCTCACTTACGCCAGGCCAGATGAGTTTGCAGCCCTTTGCGGTAAGGACACTTTACAGTCTGGATGTCATTTATTCCACTTCTAGCAAAACTACTCTTTGCCATTGTTGTTTTCCTTCCAGTAAATTATTGTAATGCCTTGCTAGCTTCATTGATGGATATTATAGTTCTTTGGTCCTGTTGCGGAGGAGGACAGGAGTCTCTGAGGTGCTGTGTTCCCAGTATGTCCCTGATTTTCTGGGCACAGAACCCAGACTCTTGTGAGCAGCTGTGTTCTGGCATCACCTGTGTAGTGCACAGCTGCTGGTCTCTTGCTGTTTCCAGATGGGTGATGGTGATGTTGATTTGACAGATGTCTCAGCCAAGGGACCAGCGTCTCGGAGTGTTCGTGCATGGGTCACAAGTGGAAAGGTTTCAGGGAGGCGCTTCACTCTTCTTTCCCAAGAGCAATTTTGACTTCTTCCAAGGAGTCACAGGGAGTGAGCATGCCTGCCCTCATGTATGCTGCATGGCAGACAGCTGGCTGGGTTTAACCCACAGGGGTTACTGACAGTAGCTGTGTGACAAGACACCCCTGTGCCCCTCAGATGCCAGCTACTGTGTCTAGGGAGCTGTAAGACTCACTCCAGCACACATCAGCCCAAAGCAGTATCACAGCTTTGTTCACAGTTCCTTGGCCAGTTGCATACTTGGCCACGCTCCTGAAACGAGAGACTGTAAAAAAAAAAAACCATAGGTGGCAGAGGGGAGAAGTGAACCCTGGCCTCTTGTTTTCTGTCACGTTGGCAGATGGAATGTCCCCTCTGATGTGTCTCAGGTTTGCAGGCATTTGACAAGTCTTTGCTGCCACATTAACTGCCTCTGAAGCGCCCTGGGCTCCCATGAGAGAATCTGTGCTGGACACCAGAGTATGTCCTTACCAGGTGAGCCCAGAGGCAATATCCCTTCTCACTGTGCTCAGCAGAGACACAATAGGCATGGCAGACTTTCCCAGCCTCAGCAGTGATGGAGGGATCACCAAAAGTGATTCGCATCTTCTTTGTTGGTATTTTTCCTAGATCTCCTGGGTAACAGGCTGGAGAGCGAGGGGGACAGCCATCTGCAGACACAGGCTTGTCTCTGTTACATTTGTGCCGGCAACGTGGAAAAACTTGTTGCTTGTTGGACCAAAGCTCAGGATGGAAACAGCCCCTTGGCACTTCAGGTTGGTAATTCTGTTAAGGCAGATGTTGGAAGTAACACACTGCAATCATCTGGCGCTTAAACCAAACGATCTAGTGTAGAGCTCTGGTGCTGTCTGATAGCTGCATGCATCTCAGGATGCAAGCCCCTTCCTTCTGGAATGGGTAACTTTCATAGAAATAACACATAAGCTGTTGGAAAACATGTTGTGAAGCATGATGGTCCTTGTGTCTGCTCTGTTCTTTGGGTAGTCATGCTGATATGCTGCTTGGGTAAAAAGGTAGTTGTAGGGCTTAGAGTGTTTTGGTAAAAAACTGGCTTTGAATACTTGCATCTTTTTGCAATAGAGGAAACTTGGACATTTTTGCTTTTGGAAGAGACGGCTTGGATGTTTAAGGGAAGAAATCTAATAAATTAAGAGTTAAGTTTGTAGAAACCGTAGAAAGGTTCTTGTAAGTTTTCTCTAGGGGCTTTCACATGCAGGGTTTGGTTTCCAGGATTAAAATACATTGCACATAGTAAATAAATGAGGGGAATAGGATTGATGACACTGAGGTGAAGCAATTATGGAATAATTATTTTTGTGTTTTACAGTTTCTTCCATCTGTTCAGGGCCTTTGAAGGACCAGTTTTAGAAAGTTCTTAAACTAATATTACCTGACAGTGCTGCAAGTCTGTTTAGTTAATTGAAGGAACTGGGGTACATGTGAGTGTTGCTTCACATTATGAAATCTCTCCAGTTTTGAATTATCGAAATTACTTTCCAGTCTCTTGAGTGCTTCATTTACAGATTTACCTTCAGTTTGAATGCGTTTTGATTGCATTGCTTTGCTCTCTCGGACACTAAAATTGAAAAATATTGTTAGAGTCATAATTAGAATGCTTGTTTACTATGATGTGGAATTGCTGAAACTCTGAGAAGCGGGGGGGTTTTTTTACTTTTTTGAAGTGCATATTTACTGGTTAAAACAAAAATGTATTATTGAACAGTCAGTAAACAGTCCTTATTAGTGATGTATCGTTGAAATTGTGTGTGGTAAACCATTCTATGTGTGTAGTTTGGAAGGGACCTTTAAAGATCATCTAGTTCCAACCCCCCTGCCATGGGCAGGGACACCCTCCACTAGACCAGGTTGCTCCAGTGCCTCGCCACCCTCTCCGTGAAGAACTTCTTCCTGACATTCAATCTAAATTCATGCTCTTGCAATTTAAACCCGTTATCCCTTGTCCTGTCACAAGGCGAGTGCACACCTCTAGCTCCTCTTGTTTTTCCCATGCTCTGTGCGTTCGCATAGAGGCATTTAAGATGGTCCCCCCATGATGCTGACTTGCTGACTGGAGCATCTAGAATTCCCCTATCTTGCTTGCCAGGTGCTGTCCTGGTGACCTGTGGTCCTCCTGTTAAATCTGTTACAAATTTTAAAAAGGGATTGCATGTTAATATTGTCAAATGACTATTTGTAGTATCTTCCAATAAAATACAGCGAGAGTAAGAAAACTTGAGAAAACTGAGTAGAAAAAAAAATCTTCCTGTAACCTAGCACTAGGAGGAAACCTAACAAAAACCAGCTCTGCGGATGTGTAAGGAAGGCAGGATACTACTGGTTGCAGTAACAAGCAGAAAACCATGCACAGCTCTCCCAAGGGAGTTGTTAGATCGTTTTGATTAAGATGGTAAGAGCTGACTTACTGAAATGCTGCAACCAAATGTGTGGCACCCCAGCACTAATAGTGGTGATGGGCATGATGTTTTCTGTGTGCTCTCCTGGCTTTGACCAGATATGTTTATGAAAACATACTCTTTTGGTGGGCGTGCTTAGTGCTGATAGGGCCCTGAAACCCTGTTTAATAAAAGCAGTTCCTTCGGTGCTGCTGACCTTGCTGTTAAGAGCCGCTTGGCACGCGGTTGCTGTTCTGTCATCTCACGTGGAAAGTCATGCCTTTAGTGCAGCTGTTAACCATCCAGGAAACCTGCACTTGGCTTGGGCTTGCTGCCAGATGTGGAGGGTTTTGCAGGGCTGCCCTGAGGAACAGCCCTCCATGACAGTCATTAGCCAGGGCCTACTTCACCCCGTTGTTCTCATTTGTCGTTTGTTTCCTGATCTTTCAGGATTTAATTGAGAAGGTCGTAATCCTGCGCAAAGCAGTGCAGCTCACCCAGGCTGTGGACCCTAATGCTGTGGGGGCCCTTTTGGCCGAGAAGATGAGCCAGTATGCCAACCTCCTGGCTGCCCAGGGCAGCATTGCTGCAGCTTTGACCTTCCTCCCTGTGAACACCAACCAGGTATGGGGCCTTCAGGTTTTTTACTCCCTCTCTGTGTGAACAGGTGTACTTAGCGAAGGTCTCTCCGTGGTACAGTTAGCCAGCAGGACTGCCATGAAGCAGAGCAGGCTTCTGAGAGAGCTCATCAGTGTGTGACCAGTCAGCCTCTTGATGTGGTGCGCTGGGTGACAAGACAGTGCAGTTAACCTTCATTTGCTGTCTTTCTCTGCAGCCAAACATCATGCTGTTACGGGACAGGCTCTGCAGAGCCCAAGGGGAGCTCCCAGTGGGACAGGAAGCCCTCAAGGTACCATACAATAGACAGCCCGTGCCCAAAGGACAACCTGGCCCTGTGGCTGGACGGACGCAAGGGCCCCAGGCTCCAGCACAGCAATATTGCCAACAGGTAAATGGTTTTTTTTGCACTCAGGAAGGGACATTAAGTACTTAAGTTCTGGAGAGTGATGAATAGAGGAATATTTTTTCCTTTTTCTTGATCCAAGCTGTATGATGTGCCTCTACCAAGAGCCTTGTGGTGAAAGTAATTGGTTCTGCTTTTCAATCAGTACAGATGCTGCCTTTACTCCTCACCTGGAAGTGTGTGTTATACACCTCGTCAAGTAGCCTGCTTCTGAAGATAAGGTGTTTTCCCTCATTGAAAACATGCTTCAGTTCCAAGAATGACTGTGTTGGGGGAGCACTGCAGGATTTTTCTGTGCTTGCTCTCCTAGCCCCTGATGTCATTCCATTCCCATAGGCCTTGGGGCTTGCTCATGCTGCTTACCAGCCTCTTCTAGGGCTGATTATTTCCACCCAGCTCTGATGTTGGCTGCAGAAGCTGCTGAGCAGTGGCAATAACTGAGGGCAAGTTTGGGTACCTGTGGGTAGTCTACTGTGAAAACACCTTCCCAGCTGGGTGTAAGGAGACATAGGCAGCATGGGTGGGGATGAGATGGGAGTGGGGAGGCAGGCCTGGACTGAGCTGTGCCAGAAGAAACACCTGGTGAGTACGGGACTAATAAAGGAGCTGGGAGCTGTGCAGGGAGAAAGAAGAGAAATGGGGGAGGCAGATACCCTGTTTTTATCTGTAGCCTGAGGATGACACTGCATCAGACCACACTGACCATCACTGGAGTGTGGTGTGCTGGGTAGCCATGGCTGTGTGTATGCTTAAAGAGCATCACCAAGTCCATAATCGCTCCACACATTGCTGGAGCGCTTCTGACCCTGCTCTACACAGGGCTGTGAGTGGAGCTATGTTTAGAGCTGCAGGTGTTCCCCTTACATAGAGGAGACTGGCACCAACAGAGGTATGTCTGTCAGTCCTGCCCTTCAAGCACTGTCTGCCAGAAAAATGGGGGCAGGAAGGAAGAAGGGCTGAAAAGTTAGGGTGGGTTAGGTTTTGTTCTCTCCGTCTTGATGTCAACAATTGTGTGTGCCCTCACCTTCTTTCAAGGGCGTTAATAAGGTAGATTTCAGAAGGGACAAAGCCTTCCTCCTGTTCATACAAGATTGCCTTGCTAATGCCATTGTGTAAGATTTTAAAAGCATAATTTTAAGTAAACAACTACTATTCTTTCCTGTGTCTTTGACTTTACTCCTTGTAACCAATGAATTACCTTAAAAAGCGGTGCTGCGTATTTCCTGTTTGGCTGTGGAAAATAATAGCTGTCCTCTAAGATGGTGCAGTCTTAGCAAAGCTTTTTGAACCGGAGTTCCATCTTTATGCTACTGTTTCAGGAATGCCTCAAGCTATTATTTAAGCAGGCCTTGCTCATTAATAAAAAGCTGGGTGTATCAACCCCACAAGCACACTGAGTGTGAGTTAACTCCTGTGTTCTTGGCTTTCCGGGGAGTTCATGTTCAGCAGGAAGGGCTTGAAGGAGACAGGTGCCATGTCAGAAAGGTGCCCAGTGGTACACTGGTGAACCAGAATGGAAAGAAGTTATGTATTCAAGCCTTAGGGCACTTGGTTTTTTGGCTTCCTTGTAAGACAGCGTGTACATAGGGCTTGCTCAAGCTTGAGACAGCCTTTGTTTAATTGCTGTCCCAAATAGGAATATGGACTTAAAACTTGGTTTCCTTTCAGCACAGGCTTTTGAACTCTCTTTATCAGGCGTGCAAGGGGATGGGAAAGTCTTTTAGATTACCCTGGTGATGACTTGTACAGACATTAGCAGTAGTTGTACAGCTGACTGCACTGTTAGCCCAGCACTGTGCAGGGTTAGAAATGGATAGACTGAAACCAGCTGAGCCAACCAGGGCTGCAGCTCTCCCTCTACCTGCACTCAGGCAGAGTGCTGGGCTCCTGACCCCGGTCGTGTATCCCACTGCTGGGCAGCATGCCCTCTCCTTGCTCAGGGATGTCGCAGGTGTAGGAGGTTTTTGGTTTCTGTACTGTCGTAAAGGTGGTAGCGTTCATATGAAACTGAAGGGCTTTGGAGTGGCAAAGAAGGAAGATGTAAGAAAGGAGGTGTGGGAGACTGGCTGGGAAGCAAGTAGCATTACGATGTAT
The DNA here is from genome assembly GCA_027574665.1 of Rhynochetos jubatus. NCBI lineage: Eukaryota > Metazoa > Chordata > Aves > Eurypygiformes > Rhynochetidae > Rhynochetos > Rhynochetos jubatus. The sequence continues at coordinate 27,448,044 of CM050651.1, forward strand.
GTTTGTGCATGTACGAGAGCTGAATACTGGATTTTAACCTTTTTAAATGCAACTTAAGCTTGATTTAAGCAGACTGCTTTTGTGTGAGGCAGTACGTTTGAATTTAACATGGAACTTGGGATTTCCAGATGTGGTTAGTGATGCTTGGTGTCATGCAGTAGCCTGGGGGAGGCTTCTGAGATAGGAAAATGTGATGAAAGAGGCAGACCTGGCTCTCACTGGCACATGTAACACTGCACTCACTCCACAGCCTGTTGTAGCTGCATCTCCGCTGTGCTTCATCTTCACTCTGCAATTCACTCCTGCTTCAGTGCACAGTGATTTTCTGTCTTCAGTGTACTTTTCCTTCTTCCTCTGAGATCTTACGGCTGTCACAAGTACCAGCATGCAAACTTCTTGTGTTTGCTTCTTTGCATCTCGTTTTGTGAAACCCTTTAGACGTTTTTTTATTGGTTTTTTTCCATGATTGGTATTTCTTTGTTCGATTCAGGTTAGAATTGCCCCTACTGTCACTACCTGGAGTAACAAAACTCCTACTGCCCTTTCCAGCCATCCTCCTGCAGGCTGTCCCTCTGACACACAGGTATAACCTTCATTATTCCTCTCTGAGCCCCTGCTCCACCCCAGTGTGTCCCCTGATGTAGTCTGTGTGCTTGACACAGTCTGATACGGATAGGCAGAAGGAGCAGCTTCCATGTGTGCTCTGGTTTTGCTCCTCTGCATCTCAAGTTACTTTTTTTTTTCACCAATGCCCAGATGCATGGCTCTGGAAAGCCTTGAGTGAGAACTCAGTGGAAGCTGACCCCACAGCCCTTGACTCACACTGGAATATTTGAAGTTTGATATTTTTCCTTTCCCTCTTTCCCATGGAAATTAGAAGCTTCGGAGTTAACGTTTAAGTTGTTTAGTTGAAAGCTGTGGATGGTAGGGCGCTCTCAGACTGCCTGAATAACCGGCAGCACTGGCAAGGACCTCTTCCTTGTGCAGGAAGGTATGTGCTGCTCCGCTGCTGCTGAAGTCACTGCACACACAGGCTGTGCTTTCAGTGTTACGCTGGACGCCCTGAGGCACTGGGGTGGTTGGAGGCATTTGCCCCTGTGCTGGTGGCTCTTCCAGGGAATGTGGTTTCAGGACTTGAAATGTGAACTGGTCGTTTTGCTACAGTTGTTTCAGCACTGCATTACTGTTGCTGACTAAATCCCATCTCCCTCTACCCTTTTTCCTGCAATTCTTTTTTTACAGGGAGACAACCCACCTCCTCCAGGGTTTATCATGCCAGGTGCCGTTAACCCCAGCATGCCACCACAGCAAGCCACATCTTCCAGTTACAGCCTATACTCACAAGCAGGGGCCCGGCCAGCATATCCACAGAGTGAGTAACATTTACTGGGAGGGTAGGCAGTCCACTCCTTGGGCTTGGGAGGGCTCAGACCAAGCCAGTTCCACATTTGGCAGGAGGTGGAAACTCCTGAGACGACATCTGAGGATTGTCACTTCTTGGTGCGGTCCAGATATGACGCACCCTCTCCGACTCCTCTGTCTCCTTTGCTGAGAAGGTGTTCGCCTATGGCCTTTAGACTCATTCCTCAGCTGGCCCTTTCCCGAGGGTGTGCTGGGGTCAGAAACTCACTAGGATGAGTCCTGGAGAAGCAGCACAGGCCTGGCAAAGAGGGACCCAACTCATCTGTGTCTACTGGGGCCATCCTGTTCTCATTAGGACTCTGAAGATGGGAAAGGGGATGAGGAGACAAGGGCAGTAGTAGAGGTGAGTGAGGAAGTGGGCAGAGCACTGACACCCTCAAAGCAGGGGACTGAAAGTACAGGCACCAGGGAGGAAAAAAAAAAATGGGCTTAGACAGGTAGAGAATAGGCAGTGAAATTAAGCTGCAGGGCCAACAGTGAAAGGCTGTGAGCTTGCATTCACTTCCAGAGACTGCTTGGCCTAGGCTTTCCCTTTGTGCAAACCTGGGCTGGGGTTTCCCTTCCCTGAGAGGCACTGTGAGCATTGCAGTGGTCCAGAAAACAGCCAGCGTAGCAGATCCATATGCCCCAGTCCTACCCCGGGTGGCATGGTGGCTCTGGGCAAGAGAGTCTTAGGGGGAGAATGGGAGTCCTTACAGCCCAGGCATCCCTGTCTCTGCCTCCCCACTCCCAGTGGCAGGCTGAGGTTTTGAGCAGTCCTGCAAGTGCAGGCAGATTTGTGGGAGCCAGGATTTGGCTGGGCAGGTAAGTAGTTTGAGGGGTAAAGGGCAGGAAGAGAGGAGTCAGGTGGAGAAGGAAGCAGATGCAGGTGAAATCCGCTGCTCTGTTGTGAACTGACTGACTGAATGTCTTTTTTCCCTGTTTGTAGCATATCAGGCCACACAGCAGTACTCTTGTGGAACAGGGGGACCAGGACCAGCTCTCTATCAGCCTCAGCAGCCTATTTCTGTCCCTGCTTCAGCCTCTTACCCAAATGCTGCCCATAACAGCACGTCTCCCTACCTGCCCTCTGCCTCTCCCCAATCTGTGCCGTCCCAGCTGTACCCTGGGCAGCCTCAACCCTCCCCGACAAGCCTGAATCCTGTCTCTTCCTTCCCTCTTCCTCCTTCTGGTGCATCCTTTCAGCATGGCAGACCAGGACCTCCAGCAACTTCTATGTCTTATGCATTGCCAACTGGACCAACAGGTACTCTGCCTGCAACCAGTGACCTTCCTGCATCCCAGAGAACAGGTCTGCGCTTGGACGGGGGGCAGGCAGGGAGGGTTTTGTTTTATTACTCAGTTAAATGTGCAGTTTTTCCTAGTGAGTGCTCTATACAAAGTCTGCTTGTGCTTAGAGGTCAGTTCAAAGCATTTCTAAACCACGTAATTTTCCCTGTGTATCTGGCAGTGATACAACCATGTTGCTGCAGTGAAGAGTCGTCTTTCTCGTGCAAGTCAGACCTTCCCACAAACACAGAGCTTTTGTCTTGCCCAAGACAGCATGCTACAGTATTGTCTTGTTATGAGGCTCTTGTATTCTGTGAATGGACGGTGGCACAGTTTTAACCTTGTAAGGATGGCATCAAAACCTGCTAGGTGGCTGGACAGCAAAATACAAAAATAAGCAAGTCTTCCTAATTGCTGTGGAGAAGATGATCCCAGTTCTCCTCGCAGAACAACTTTGCAAATGTAATTTGTCCCTGTCTCCCTGGTTTGTTGAGCAGCATTTCAAGCCCAGGATGGGCAGGATATTTAATTCAAATAGCATTTCCTGTGACATCAGCTCACTGCCTTTTTTTTTTCCTAACCACTTAGTGCAGTGGGATTTACTGTAGCTGCAAATGCCTTAAATGATAATTGGAAGTGATTTAGAAATGCTTTTACATATCTTTCTTGAATGTTAATCAAAAGCATGTCTGTGGCTGACACATAAGAGCATGTGTGAGCATGCATGGTGAGAGCATGCACTGGGGTGGGGCTCTGTCTCTGTGAGTGCCTGGACGTAACTGTCGGCTGGGGACCGTGACCATGCTTGTGATAACAAACCTGTTTCTTCACTTAGCAGCCTGTGAAACTACAGCTTTGCCTATGTCACTCAGACTGTGCAGGAAGTATGAGTGATCCTTTTCTATACCAGGCTGTAAACATAGGTGGCCCAGCTGGAGTGTCTAGGACCAGGTCTGGGAAGCAGGGAATGGAGGGAATATTAGGCAGGATTTGAGGAGTGTTCCAGGGATGTTGAGACTGCTGACAGGCCCTAAGGGACCCCACTGTGACTCCCTCTCTTCTTATTATGAAGTCTGTTAGGGTTGATGCAGTGCAGAAAAGGCATGTTGCCTTTGTCTTGGCAGCAGCAGTACTACGAGTGCTTCTGGCGTCTGTGAGGCTGTGTCATAGTTTAATCCCAGCTTGCAGTTAAGTGCCACACAGCTGTTCACTCACCTCCCCCCTCCTCTAGTGGAGGAGGAAAAGACAAGGAAACTCATGGGCTGACATAAGAACAATTTAGTAATGGAATACAATAATGATACTAATAATAATAACATATAACAAAAATACTGGAAAATAAAACAAATTATACAATTGCTCACCACCTGCCGACTGATACACATCCAGGTCCCAAGTAGCGAGAGTCAGAGAGCCCGAGAGAGATCGTACCTGAGTTACAGCAAGCCTGAAAGCCAGAGCGCTATCACAGCGGAGTCAGAGTGAGCCCCATGAGGAAGAGCATGACCAAGAAAGCCAACTGACCCACCAGCTCACACACTAACCAACATGCCCCCCTCTGTGTGCCCACCCCCTTTTCCCTGGCTTATATACTGAGCACAACATTCTGTGGAATGAAATACCCCTTTGGTCAGTTTGGGTTAGCTGTCTGAACTGTGCGTGGTTTTATGTATCCCTGCTTAGCGATCACTAAAAACCACCAGTGTTAGCAGTACTCAGTGCAAATCCAAAACATATCCTCATATTAACTACTGTGAAGAAAATTAACTGTCTTGATGACTGAAACCAGCACAGGCAGGAGCCCACACCTCTCATGGCATTGCCTTCACACACCCTCATGTTTAGGAGAGAAATGGTCTTTTTGACCTCTGTCAAAAAAGAGGACTGGTATAGGGCAGTCACCAGGGCTGCAAGGGGAGAAGAGGCCTTTTCTCTCCATCCTGAAGCCATATTCAGTGCCCTCTCTGCTCTTGGAGATGCTATAGCATCACCTCTCCTGACCCCACGTTATGGGGCATGTCCAACTTTTATCTCTAAACCAGAGGAATTCTTGAATTGGACAAAGGAAGAGAGGTTGGATAGGGTTCTAGGCCTGGAATGTGAGGCAGCACATAATGCAGATAACATAGCTTCTGCACCACCAAATAAATGCAAAGAACAAGAAAATTGTTCTTTCTTACCCGTTTTATTACGCTACTCGTGTCACTGGCACACACTTCACATCTGTCACTTGCTGGGTTTCTTGTGTGAACAGTGAAGTGAGATAGTCCGTGTGGTGTGCTCAGAGTGGGTGAAGCTCTGTGCTCTGGACAACCGAAATTAGGGACATTAATGACAATACCGATCGACTGATAAAATCGGGTAATCCACACAGACAGTGGTCTAGCATGTCTTGCCTATGTCATTTTAGTATCAGGAGAATTGAAGCAGTTGTTACCCCATTGCCTTGCTGGATTCCCCTTAAAAATTAAAAGCTGTCCATACTAGGCTTTTCATAAAACACTGAGATCTATCAGTGCTGCACCGACATACTTTCCAGAGTAGCTGCATTGCTTAGCTAAGGGTGCCTTGGCATGAGATCTCGTAGAACCACGGAAATCTGCAGCCAGAAGTAGATCTTACTGGTAGCTCTGAATGTTCCAGTACAGAGCGTATAGTGATGCTGGTCTTGGCTTTGGAGTGGTACGCTTTTGTGTGTGGTGGTGATCTAATCTGGGAATATCACGTTTCACTTTAAATGTGATTTGTTTAAAAGTGAGGGTAAGGGAAGAAGGAGAAAAAAAAATCAAATTTGAAGTCTTGAAAAGCCACCTGACCTTTGAACTGGCTTGGATTAAAAGATACCCTTAAGGAAACAGTTCTATCTTCTGGGTTTTTTTGCAAATGCATCTAACATAAATATGTTAAGCTGTGCTTGGAGCTCCAGTAAGCAAGAAAAGCCCACGTTTTATTTCATTTTCAACCTATCTCACTTTGTTTTGTGATAGATGTTTGAACCTGCTTTCAGGGGAGTTTTAATTTTCAGAGTTTCGAATCTTTTTGAAATTGTGATAGTAATTCTGAGCTAAGGGAAGCATCTGTGCAGGAGATAGAAGCACATCAGACCAACCCCAGGGACAGGAGTTACCTCATCCCTGATGTTCTTCTCTTTGAAATGGCAAAGGCTTTATGGGCTGTGTTTTGTCATTTGGATTTGTTGCTCAGTCTGTGCAGGCAACATGGCATTTCACATGGTATGAAGCTGCTGTGTGAGTGTACTTTTGGTTTTTTGATGGGCTGGACTCTCCCAGAGAGCATGCCTTGATTTGGGAGAATACTTGATGTCCACCTTGAAGTCAAGTATTTTAAGCATCTTCTGTAAAGCTTTCTGAATGGTAAAACCATGGCGAGAAGATTGTTGTTAACAGTAATGTCAGCTGCACTCCTAGTAGGAACAGAAAATGAGAACACCGGAAGGGATAAGAATGTGGGCTGGGATTCTGCAACACTTCAGAAACAACTAGAAACACTGATTTACTGCACGGAAGGAGCAACAGGCTTGTTTTCAGGGAAGGCAGACAAAAGCATTTTCGCAGGGTGGTTTGGAGAAATGACTTGTCTGTAAACCAGCGTTGTAATTTGGTTAGGCATTTCTTCTCCTGACTTCTCATGCTTATTGAAACTGAACTGCTAACCAAAAATTACACACCAATTGTTTTATTATTTTGTTAAGAAAATCCTTTTTTAGTTCTCTTTGTATTTTACCTCCAGAAAGTCTACCAGCTCAAGACCAGACCTCCCCCTTTGCAGGTGAACTAGGTACCAACTAACCAGAAAAAAAATTACAGCGACTACATGAAATTAATTAAATAGACATCAATAATGCATATGCTCTTCAGAGAACACTGTGTGATGCTGTGCCAATTAGATTTCAATCAAGTCAATTTTTAATTCCTTAATTGAAACCAATAACGGCATATCTGGAGTTTTTAACCACAGAAACAAATGCTGGTTATCCTCCTTTTAAAAGCAAATTATTCAAGGAAATTAACAGCAGTTACATCCTGAGAGATTTTCTTAGTGTTACCAGCACTGCAGAATTTAGACTTCCTGTATCAGAAATATTCTGGTATTTTCTGGATAGGGAGTAACAGAGTCCCAACTCCCTGGGGCACATGGCTGTTGGGAGATGTCACTGCCTTTGGTTAAGAAAGAAGCTGATGTGACAGAGGCTTTAAATTGTTTTCATGTACCCCTTTAATATGCACTGGATGTGAAATTTGTTTAACAAAAGCTCAGAAGCCAATGAAATTTCAGATAAATTGAGTGAATTCTCCAGTGATGTTAAGCTCTCCTGTCAAATTCATCATCTGCTAAGTGAAAAAGACTGTGGTGAAAAAGTCCATTGAGCAGGGATTTGGTTTTGTTGGCTTTCTGTGGCTTTGTGCAGTAAATCCTGATTACTTGGCAAGGCTGCGATAATGCTGAGATATAATGCTGTGGTTCCAATGACACGTGCTCCATGATGAGATGGGGAGCTATTTCTAGTGCGCCAATGTGAGCTGTGGTGTACAAATCTTGCAGTCGCACAGAGCGTGCTTTCTTGGGAGAGCAGCAGGTTTGGTACAGAACACCCCGGACTCTGAGAGAATCTCCTCAGCCATCCTCTTCGCTTCTTCCTTTTTCAAATGAATTGCCCTTGGTGCAAAACTAGGTTTTGCCACCTTGTTCCAGCAGCTCTGCTCTTGGGTCACAAAACACCCATAACCATGCTGTAGCTGGCAGGGTAATGGCTCTTGTGCCTCCAGGGTGGCTGGGTGAACCTGGCCTGAAACGTTCCCTCTTCTGTCTCTTCTTTCTGTGTTGTGTCGCTGGGGAACGTGTCTTAGCTGTTACGTATAAATCCATCACAGTACGCGGCCACAGCAGCAGCTCTTAGGAAAGGGATGCAGCTTAATGGTGGTCTTTGTCCCCTGCGGTTTCTGACATCGCTGCTTGTTAATATTTATAATAATGTTATGGTGATCATGGATAAAAAGTTCAAAACAGGTTCTCATTTCTTCTCATGTGATACAGATGGGAGAAACTCAGTGGTAACTGAAGCCATCTGCACATGTTCAGCTCTATAGCAGAGCTGTGCTTTGGGCATGGTAGGCAACAGTCTGCCTTTTCAAATAGCATGTCTGCTCAAAGTTGGTTTGGGTCTGGTTTTTTTGCTGTGAGGAGAAAGAGTGAATAATTTAAAATGTAAATAAATAAACTTCTGTGAAACTTGAGAATAGTTGGTCAAGATGCCAAACCTGCGCAGTGGGTGCAGAGCCCAAAGGGTCTGGTGGCGGGGGTGTTGGGAGGCTCTGGCTGGTGCAGGAGCTGTTCTGGCCCCCAGGGAAGGGCAGAGGAGCAAGCAGGAGAGGGCAGGCTCTGCCAAACCCCTGCCAGTAGAGCTGTGGTGTGGAGCTGGCCCAGCTGAGCTCAAGAAGGCATCACTGCTCTCCTCTGAGATGCTGAGTCTCCCTTCTTTCTGTTCCAGGGCCTCAGAATGGCTGGAATGACCCTCCTGCCCTGAACAGAGCTGCCAAGAAGAAGAAGGTACAGTACAAAATCGTGTCTTGACACAACTGGGTGCTGACCACTTGAAAAGCAGTTACTTAAACTGTTCCTGTGAAACTTGTTGGCAGAAGGAAAAAGAAGGGGTTAACAGCAAACAAAAGGTGCACCTCGTGAGCAGAAGTGGCCTTTATGCCTCTCCAATATGCATTCTCTCACTCAAATATTAAAGCCTTTAAAGAGATGGTGGCTTTTTTGTTAAAGGGAAGAAAATATCTCAGACTATTTTAATCAGTAAAGCAAATGAGTTTTGCAGGAGATGATATTTAGTGAAATGATGAGGCTGTGCAAATTGTTATCATTTATTGACTTTGCTGGAGTTGAAAGCAATTTATCCTGATTACGGGTCTGACCCTGAGAGCTCTGCTGAGAGGAAGACAATTTTCATGATGGATACAATGTAGTTTTGTAAAATGGATTTAGATTGCAGCAGGACAGAATAACTGGGGACAGCTGGCACAGAGCAGAGTGTGCCTTTTTATCTCCTGGTGCTCCTCTAGTCTTGTGTATCTCCACAGCAGTGAGTGTTACCTGCTGCTCTCGGAGTCTGGTGCATGTAGTAAGCAAGAATCAGTCTGGAGTGTGTAAGGGGCCAGGTGGGGGGAGGGTTGGAGCAGGCAGGAATAAGGTCTGGGTGAAGGTGAAGGCAGAAGTCTCCCTTGCTTTTTGGGGTTTGGTCTCTGCCGTTCAAGATTAAGAAGCTTTTGGAGGATGCGCAGGGGGTGCTTTACGTGCTCCTGACTGCCCTGGTGCTGGGATGCTTGTCGCACAGCAGCTGGCATGCTGCCTTTCGGCTTCAGGCTTTTAAGTAGAAGGAGCGAAGTTGTCAGTGAGAATAACTACTGGACCCGATTGCTCAAGAAGCGGCCTTCTGCAAACAGGGATTTTGCTATTGCTGTGTGTGTCACAGCCAGAATTTCTGCCATAGCCAGGGCTTGAGGGGTGGCTCTCAATGAGGAGTCATGTTTGTTGTGGTATTTAACAAACCCCTGTGAGAAAAGTTTCTAGGTTTATTTCCCTTACGTCCCCTCTGAGGGGGTGGCTTAGGATAGTATAAAATGACTCACCATATAGGCTACTGTAAAATAGAACTGTCTGGCATTCGAGCCACAGCATAATTTGCAACCATTTTCCACCTAACTTAAGAACTTATCCACCACTCAAGTTTATTGCTGTGATTCATTGCTTTTATAACTGACGCTGGTGCTGGATTGAGAATATTTTTCTTGCTGTCCCAAACCACTAGCTTAATTATGACATCATTCAGGGTAGCATACAGGGTTCTGTAATCTTTCCTTTTTTACATGCACGCCCAAAGAAATGTGAGCATTCGCATGGGAGCTCTTTATTTTATTTGGATTCCTGTAAGATGTGTATCAGAGGCCAGTAGCTCAACTTGCTGTTTCTTCCCTCTACCAAATGTTACTGAAATGCCCCTGTGTAAAGGTTGACAGATGCTTAGGGATGAATCTGAAACGCTCTCATAATCTGTCTTAGTGCAAAACTGTTTGCCAGAAGCTTGAAAGGCTTTCAGAAGCTTTACTGGTGCTTATAGATTGCTCCATCCAAACAATGAGCGTACTGATGCGTGTTCCTAGCTGTGACCTACGTACTGCATGGACTAAAACGTACCCTTAAAAGTGAAACAAGTAGAATGACCCAATGGTAAGATGTGGGTTAGTTTTCGTTAGCGTAACTCTTGTGTTAGTGCTGCTCTGCCAGGCCTCTGTTTGCGCCCTTTGCAGAGGGAGAGTGGCTCTGGTTTGAGATGGCTGTGCTCAGCTCTTGTGGCAGGGGCAGGCTGGACAGACCGCTTCTGCCCTGTGCGGGCAGGAGGGAAAACAGAGCACACAGGATTGGAAACGCTGGAGGATATTACTGCCCCAGGGCACTTCGTACTGTGCAGCTGCAGCCAGAGGAATGGGTTTGTTTAGCCAGAGTGAAATCCTGTACTGCCTGCCCCTGTGTTCCTTTGGTGTTCTGGGGGCTTGGTGCTCTGCTTGGCAGAGCTCTCAGTTGCTGCGGGTTGGGAAGTCTGTAGGAGCTGGGTGTTGTGCTCTGCCTGCAGCAGCCATGGCAACATAAATGCAGTGATCTCTGTGTGTGGTTTGTTTTGTTTTTTACCCAGGTCCCTGATAACTTCCTGCCCCCGGTTCCCATCACCTCCCCCATTATGAACCCGCTGGCGGATCCGCAGCCGCAGATGCAGCAGCCTCTGGCTCCGGCACCACCTACAGGCGCACCCAGCTTCCATCCTCCGCACCTCCCCACAGGGCAGCCGGTGCTCCAGGGTAGCTACCCGCCTGCTTCCCAGCCCCTGGGGCCGTGTGTCATGCCACCCTCTGTTTCTAAACCCAGCATGGAGGGGGCCCCTGGGGCCCCCATTGGCAATGCCATCCAGGTAACATACCCCAGCGTTGCACGGGTTCGGTTTGTACACAGGTGGAGCCTTGCAGGCTGGGATCCTGTTAGCCAAGCATTTCTTGTTACCTCCAAAGTGTACTGTAATCTCCACCTAGATGGATACCTCTTTGCAGTTAATACTCTAGTCAGTGTCAACCAACAGGCTACTTCCTTCTGCAGCTTCACAGCTCTCCAGAGGGAGGGACAGCAGATGCTGACGTTAACCTCCACACACCCACAGGGAAGAAGTAGGAGTTATGCCAAGCTGGCTAATAATGCCACTTGGTTTTGTTGAAAACAACATGTGGTCACAGACCTGGAAAAGCCTCATCTGCTCTCTGTTTTCAGCATGTGCAGGCACTACCAACAGAGAAGATTGCCAAGAAACCCATCCCTGAGGAGCACATTATTCTGAAGACTACATTTGAAGCTCTTATCCAGAGGTGCCTGCTGTCTGCCTCCGATCCGGTATGTCTCTGCAGTGTTCCCAGAGTACATCTGTGTTTTGGTGAATGCGCTGTTACCTGCAGCACAGCTATCTATCACAGCCTCTCCTGAGATAGTTTTTTTCCTTCTAAAAGCTGCTTTGAGCAGTCACATGCAATGCTTAGAAAACCCCTATGCACGTAGGATGTGACAATCTGGGACCAGAGCAGTGCCCAGATGCCCGAGCACTTCGAGATCATTACAGCCCTCAGCATGGGCAGAGCACGATGGTGATGTTTATGGTGGGGAATTAACCCATTGCAGCCACCTCTGCTTGCTGTCTTTGAAGGGGAGGGTTGGAATTGGTTGCAGTTGAGGTTTTGATATTGATGGTTAAAAATAAATAAAATTAAAAAGTCTGAAAACTTCAGAAAGGACTGTGCTTCCTTCTGTCAGGTGATCACTGTACTTCTAACTGCCACTTATAGTTCCGAGCAGAAGCACCTAGTATTATTCCAGGTCTGAGCTGAGGCTTGTATACATGAGTACCTGCCTCAGGTTTTGATCTGTGATTTCTGATAACAAACTCATTTCAAAAGGAAACAGCAGGTAGCAGAAAAGTGGAAGGTTATGAGCCTTAACACGACTACTGAAGCAGGATAGGAAGATAGGAAAAACCTTTCCTGTGGCAGTCAGTACTCTGTAAATGAGCTATCCATCTCAAAGCTTCTCATTTAGTTCCCGTCGTCAGTAAATAACATGCTACCCCAAAGCCCAGATGCTAACTGTTCAGCTCATGCCTGCCACGTGCTGAAAGGTGGATGATGAAAGACAGGTTGGTGGTGTGTAGAGGGCTTTGCACAGTGAATGTGCTTGGTCAGCAGCACAGACTCATGCTCCTGTTCGGGTGGCTGGGAGCTGAGCTGTCTGAGGGTTCTGTGGTGGTGGGAGTATATTGTGTGCTTGGTGTCACTTCTGTCTTAAGTCTGCTGTACAGTTTCAGCTGGACTTTGCATCTACATGTACATACTCCTTATCCCTGTGGGTCTCAGCCCAGAAGTTTCAGGGTGGACATGCCCACACACTCCTTTACCAAACCTGGGCTCACAGGCCTTTCTTTGGATGCACCTCATAAGGTTCAGTAGCATTTGGTTGCTCAAAGTCCTTTAAAGGTTAGGCTGTAGAGTGCAGGGACAGAAGTCACATACTGCATGGACCCTCTGACGTCTTTCTGAGTGTGCTTTCTCCCAGACTCACAAAGAAGGCAAAAGCATTCAGTTCACATCTGCACCCAGGGATTGCTTTTTCTGCTCTGCCAACAGGTTTTGCTTGCTTCTTGTGAAGTCACTCTGATTTTCTTAGGCAGAGCAAGCATTTCCGGCACACAGCACTGAGAGACACTGCCCTGATTGTATGTGTCAGTCAGTGTCAGAACAGAAGTGGACAGTACTCAGTTACTACATTCTGAAGTGGAAAATGGAAACAGGAAGCAAAGAGTGAGGAAAACAACTGGTTTGCACTTCTTCCACCTCATTTCCTTTGCTGTTTGCCAACCACAGTTTATTCCTCTCTGCCCTAGTTGGCCATCTGTAAAATGAACGCAGCACATTATGCCTTTTCACAGGTTTCAGAACAAATGTTCCGAAGTCATGTCGAGTGAGTTAGCCAGTCCAGAAGAATTAGCTGGTTTATCTGCTCTTCCTGCGTACTTTTTCTTGTCTCAGTTCATCGACAACATAACTACTGCTCTGGGGTTTTCCAAATGCTGTGTTCTCCTTTATGCCCTTTGGCATCTGAACAGTTTTCCCTAATTTCTAGCACAGCAGGCAGTCACCAGTCTGTCTTTACGCCTGAGCTACAACATTCCCATAGACTTTGTTGTTTTCTTTCTGGGCAATTATTTAATCCAGAGAAACTTTTCCAGTTGCCAGGGGAAATGGCACTCTCCTGAGTGATTGATACGCATGCTGATTTAGGAGGGAATTCCGTTACTCTTGCGCGCCGATGCTATTTCTACTGCTGTTGACCATCTTCGGTTTTGTGCTTCTGTAATTGTAATCTTGATGCTTTATTATTTTATTTCTCTGGATTAAAATCTTTGATTCCTGTAGCTGTTTAAAAAAAAAAAGTGGATAAAAATGCATTTCTTCAGCAGCTGCTGTGGCACTCCAGGTGGAATATACTGGGGTTCTTTTAAGATTGCCTTTGGTGGCAAAATAATTCCAGATGCATCAATGGGTAGTTTACGCTATGTAAAATCATGGAAGCACAAAGGGTCTGAAGGACAGTTTGGATTAGGCTATTAGTTTGTCTGTTGACAGCAAAAACTTAACAAACTCCTGGTTTTACTAATCAGGTAATGAAAAACATAATTAGGATTTGCCATAAATGATGTTGTACGTACTTAGACTTCAGTGACTGCATGTGCCCTTAAGTTGCCATTGTTGTTGGATACTTGATTCCAGTCATAATTTTATGCAGCTATCATGCTTTACCAGTGAACCACAGGAAAAAATCTGTGCTGCAGCTAGGAACTCCATCAATTTCCATATCAGCTATACCGGTGGATTTTGATACGCACCTCCACAGTTCTGCTGTTTTCAGTACGTGTGAAGAACTACAGTCACATCACTTGCTCTTTCCTAGCAGAATCAGGGTGAAAACTGCAGATCAAAGAAGTCAGATGACATGTAAGGGAAACATTGTTGAGAGAGGAATTTCATGTGCTCTGTAGATCTCTTTGCAGTGATATCAGATCAATATGGTGTTCTTAAAATCATTGTGGTTTAATGTATTTATTTCTCTTGCAGCAAACCAAGAGGAAACTAGATGATGCAAATAAACGCCTGGAGTGTCTATATGATAAACTTAGGGAACAGACAGTAAGTACTGGTTTACTTTTTTATATTTCACCATCAAATATTGCACGTGTGGCCAAGAATTTCATCAGTGATGTAGACCCCTCTGCGTTACATAGCGGATGCTTGTTCTTTCATTGGATGTGTCCTTCAAATCCACTTAACTGTGTTTCCATGCATGTCCCAGAAACGGCTAGTTAGGGTGCTTGGCCCCAGGTGCCTGCGCAGACTTGGCAGTGTTTTGGGGTCATGTCAGGAGTGTTGTGGTGCTGTACAGGGACTGCACTGAGCCAAAGAGCAGAGCTCTCTGTGGCACTGGGTGAATGCATCAGGGGGGGTCCGTGTCCCCAGCTGCTGGCAGAATGGGCCAAGCCAGCAAGTTCCCCTGCTCCCAGCAGGAAGTGACACTTGCAGCCTGATGGGGGGGCGTGTGGGAAACCACTGACACAAGATTTTCATTTTAGATGCTTGAGGCTCACTGACTTCACTGGAAGGCAGATGTGCAAGTATTTTGAAGATCTGGTAATTTTTCCAAAGCCTTCCAGGAGATCTGTAACAGAAAAAAGGACTGGGCTTAGATCTCTTAATGTTTTAGGATCAGAATGGTCTAATCCTGTCATTGTTAGGCCATCTTTGAACTTCACCCCAAAGGCACAAAAGCTGAGGAGGCTTTTCTTGTGCCACAGTCTGTCACAGCAGGTTTCCCACCTCAAGGAATTGCATCCAGGGGCTGGCAGTGAGGGCTTGCAGGGCTTTGCAGTACCGTGAAGAAGGTACCTCCTGGTTGCAGCCTGCAGCCAGACTTCAGTGACTGTTTGAAGACACCGACTGTTCCTGGTGTGGCGTAGCTCTGAATACGGCAGTCGTTAAAGAAACTAATTGCAGCACCTTCCCGAGGGCCAAAAGTAGCACTCGGGATATCTGTTTTGCTAGTACTAGTGTGTGCTGCTTGTTCTTGCTGCTGACCTGTCCTGCCTGGCTTCCTTTGCAGCTCTCTCCAACTATCGTTAGTGGTTTGCACAACATTGTGAAGAGCATCGAAACCCGCAACTACCAGGAAGGACTCAACATCCACACGCACATTGTCAGCACCAGTAACTTCAGCGAGACCTCTGCTTTCATGCCTGTTCTGAAAGTTGTCCTCACCCAGGCCAATAAGCTGGGGGTCTGAAGTAACCCTGCGTTCGCAAAGCCTTGATGGTTGCTTTTCCAAAGAAGTGCATTTCTGCAGCAAACACGCAGGAAAGGGACCAAATGCTAGTCCTTACGGCGTGTTGCGGTAGAGCGCTTACAAATGGCATTACACCCTCCCCGCGAAATTCTTTGTTCTAGGAGGGCTGTGGAGCCCTGGGGCTTTTTATTTTAATCCTTTTCCCATCCCTAATGATTCTTGTCTACAAATAGTATATTTAATGGATGATGCCCTATATTGTCAATTTTTAGACGCATGTTATACTGCTAAACAGTGGCTTTTAATAACCGATACATGTGTTAAAACAACAAGATAGGTTGTGTATCAGACCCTAAAACAGATTATTCCCGTCCGCCCCACTGTTCCTTATCCACCAGATTAAAGAGTCTGTATTATAAGTGTAGTTGGTCTTTCATTTTATGAAGCTGCTTGCAGTTCGGTTATCACAATTTACATGCTAAATTGCTTAATTTTGCACTGGGGCGAATGAGCAAAATAAAGGCGAGTGTGATATTTTCAAGGAATGTGGATTTATTAATACATCTTAGAGGATTTGAACCTGTAGTACGTTGGGGTGAGGTTCTGTTGTCTAGGAGGGAGGATGGGTTTTTTTTCCTCCATGCTCATCACTAAAAGCTCTCTAACATTTATAGTGAGATACACCTTTCAAGGAAAGGTTTAGCAAGGATTCTGAACGCATCTGTGTGTTTCTAAAAGCAGAAATCGTGCAGTGTCATTTAAGCCAGAAACATGGATATTTAGTGTGTAAATGGTTTTTTCGCAGTCCCCTGAACCTGGAGATGGTTGCCTCTGCTGCGCCGCTTACCACTGCAAGGGCATTCTGTGCTGAGAAACTGCAAGCGTGCTTCTGCTGTCTGTTAGCAAGTTGGGTTGGGTGAGTTTACAGCACGCTGTCCTTTCCTGCGGCACAGTTGGAGTTGGCTTCAAGTTTTAAAAACATGAAAGTGTGCCATGAATAGCAAGTATGTCTAGGAAGAACAGCAGTTGGAAGAAATGTCAAGGTTTAAAAAAAAAAAGGCACGTTTGCCTGAAAACTACCTAAAATATTGGTGCCTGTGGAATGTAGATTTGACAATACATACTGCAAGAAATATTCTAAGTAACAGTACAAATCACTGCTGACTTCTGTGACTGAAACTGAGTTACAGATTTGTCAGGCAAAACAGTTCCATTCCTCTGACAAAATTGAGCTTACTTTTACTTCCTTTCCAGCATTTTCTGACCTCATAAGCTTTTATAATTGGTGAACAGAAAGTATCACTTTGGAGGTGCTTTGTTTCAGGAGTTTAAAAAAACACGTGGAGTCCTTTTCCCTTTGGTTTAGGGGTCTAAGCAGTGTTAAAAGTAGATTGTATTCTGCTGCTGTCATTCAGAAGGTTTGCAGGTATCCTCCTTTATGCATCTGTGCCCTTAACAAGATCTCCTTGCCCAGCAGGCTCTGGTAGTGGCTGAATCACACCAAAAGCATGAAGTATGTTAATGCTGCCAGAAACTGGTAATAAGGAAATGGTCTACCTCAGTGGGAAAAAGACTCCTGATTCCTGGGACCACGTTATCTAGTACACATTTTGCAGCACCTATTAATGCAGATGACTGGTAACAGCTCGGTGTGCTCTACCTGGCCTTCCTCAGGACTGCTTTCTGCAAGCTTGGAATAAAGTGCTGGGGCCCTGATAACAGGGGCTGTACAGATGTAGAAATATTGCCGTCTGCAGCAAAAGAATTCAGGTAGCTTAGTGCCCCAGGATCTCTGTGCATGTGGGAAGGACTGCTGCACTGAGCTTTGGTATTGATGACTCCCTCAGAGCAAACTGGGCATGGTCTGGCCAGAGAAACAGAGTCCTGTGTCTTGACTTGACTCGAGATGGAAAGGAACAAATTCTAAGTGAAAGAACACATCCAAAGTTAAATGGGAATAAAAATCTCAGTAGGGTGAAAGAGCAGGTGTGCTGGCCTGGCCTGATGTTCCTATGATACACCAATGAGCAAGGGAAGGAAAGCAAAAGAATCGCAGTCCTTCAGGACCAAACTAGTGCGTGGTCTGTGCTCTGAGAAGGCTAGAAGAGGAATTCAGAAGCTAGTCTTGCATGTGCTCTCACTGGGTGGTTTTGGGAATACTCCTGGATGAGAAGTGGTGGCAAGTGGTACTTGTGAAGGATGTGCAGATGGTCTGCAGCTTGTAAATCTGGCTCTTTCTGGGGAGCAGAGCAAGTGGGGAGACTGATAGTGGTGGCAGAAGTGGGGTGTACTCTGGTAGGTGCAGGGTTGTGGGCAAAAGCATTGCTGTAAATCAGAAGCTCATAAATTGGGAATGAGGAGCAGCAGGACCTAGGAGGATTAGCTGAGAACAGCTCCTTGTATTAAATCTGTAGTAGGTACACTCGAACTTAGCCTAACAGCTGACCTTGGGCACCCAGAGGAAGTCAGAGCAGGAAAGCACAGTGCAATTAAATCACCCCCTTCTGTGGTCCTAGTGCAGCCATGGCAAGACACTGCTGGCTATCGATCATAGAGGAGCCAGCGCCAGCCAGGGCAGAGGGCTGCCAACATGCCTGTGCCACTCCCACCTTCCCTCCTGTCCTCCCAGAACCATTCAAAACTAAACCAAATTCATCAAGGGCACATGTTTTATCCAGACTTAGGTTTGGTTCTCACCTAATGACTTAAACCCTCCACGTGCTGATTGTGCAAGACCTTCCCTGCTCGCAGCAAGTGAAGTGCCTCACTAGTAAGAGCGGACTACGTCCTGCAGGCCACGTATAGAGCCATCAGTGAACTCGCCGTAACAAACCCTACTCTGGCATCCCAGGTGACATGAGGTCCTCCCTTTCCTGCAGTAGCAGGCCGTGGCAGCACAGGGGGAACAGCATCCCCAAGAAACGACATCTGAACACCGGGAGAATACTCGGTGGTGAGATGGAGTAAAGAAGTGTGGCACACTCTTCATGCGGGTACGCACTCCTGACATGCTTACACTGCTCACCTTGCTGCTCTAGTCATAAACTGTATTAACAACAGTATCTAGTTAATGGATAGAATGTGCTCTCAGCAAGTTTGCTGATGATGCCAAACTGGGAGGAGTGGCTGCCGCGCCAGAAGGCCGTGCTGCCATCCAGCGTGACCTGGACAGGCTGGAGAGCTGGGCAGGGAGACATCAGATGCAATTCAGGAAGGGCAAGGGTCAAGTGCTGCATCTGGGGAGAACAACCCCATGGAGCAGTACAGGGTGGGGGCTGATCTGCTGGAGGGCAGCTCTGGGGAAAAGGACCTGGGAGTCCTGGTGGACAAGAGGATGACCAGGAGCCAACAGTGTGCCCTCGCGGCCAAGAAGGCCAGTGGCATCCCGGGGTGCGTTAAGAGGAGCGTGGCCAGCAGGTGGAGGGAAGTTCTCCTCCCCCTCTACTCTGTGCTGGTGAGGCCTCCCCTGGAGTGCTGTGTCCAGTTCTGGGCTCCTCAGCTCCAGAAGGACACGGAGCTGCTGGAGAGGGCCCAGCGCAGGGCCCCTGAGGTGATGAAGGGCCTGGAGCCCTCAGCCTGAGGGAAGGCTGAGAGAGCTGGGGCTGCTCAGCTTGGAGAAGAGGAGGCTGAGGGGGATCTTATCAATGCTGATCAATATCTAAAGGGTGGGTGTCAGGAGGGTGGGGCCAGGCTCTTCTCAGTGGTGTCCAGTGACAGGACCAGGGGCAATGGCCACAAACTGGTCAACAGAAGGTTCAGCCTGAACATGAGGAAACCCTTCTTCCCTGTGAGGGTGCCAGAGCACTGGGACAGGCTGCCCAGAGAGGGGGGGAGTCTCCTTCCCTGGAGACCTTCCAAAGCCGCCTGGACTTGTTCCTGTGTGATCTGCTCTAGGGGATCCTGCCCTGGCAGGGGGGTTGGACTGGATGATCTCTAGAGGGCCCTTCCAACCCCGAACACTCGGTGAAGCTGTGAATCTGCTTCTCCCTAGTGCCAACGGTATTTTTTACTCCGGTTTCACGGGCTTCCAAGAAACATCTTTGAAATGCGTCTCTTGGGGGGGGCGTTTGGCCGCCGGGCAGCCGGCAGCAGAGGTGCCTGCCTCCTTCAAGGGCAGCCACCTGAAGAGGCGACGGAGGGCCTGCACCTCCCGGCCACCGAGTGCGGAGCCCCGGCTGCCGCCCGCCAGCGACCTTGCTCTCCCTGCGGTGGGTTGGAACCCAGCCCGCGGGGGCACCCCCGCGCGCACCCGTTAGGGACCCCGCGCCGGGAATGGCAGCGCGGCCGGGGAGCCCCGCGCCGCGGCCCCTCGGCGGGGCCGGGGGCGGGGCGGGCCGGGCCGCGGCCGCCATTGGCTGTCGCTATGCGGGTCCAGCAGCCGCCTCCCTCCCTCCCTCCCGCCGCGGTGCGGGGCGCAGCCGGCGGCGCGGGAGTTGCGTGGAGGCGGCGGCAGCAACAGATGCGGCGGCGCGGTTCGGCCGCCCCTGAGCAGCTCCCCGCCCGCGCCGCGCGGGGGCCGCCGTCCTTAGCGCCCCGCCGGCGAAATGGCCGGGTCCCGGCGGGCGGCGAGCGGCGAGGCGGGAGCGGCGGGCAGCAGGCAGGCCATCGTCTGGCGCAACGTGGTGCTGATGGGGCTGCTGCACCTGGGCGCCGTCTACGCACTCAGCCTGGTGCCGCGGGCGCAGCTCCTCACCCTCCTCTGGGGTGAGTGCGGGGGCTGCGCTGCACCGCAGCCGGGGCGGGGGGACGAGGGGCGGCTTCCCGGCGGCCGGGGTCCCGGCGCGGCGCCCGGCGGCCTCGGGGCGAAGGGTTTTCTCCGCGGGCGGCGGTGGGGGAGCGAGCCGCGCCCTGTTTTCAGCGTATTTATCGCCTGTTTATTTGTGCGGTCACTCCGCTGGTTCTGACGCGGCGGAGTCGCGCGTTGGCGGGCGCGGGCCGGGCGCTGCGCGGGGCGGACACTCCGCATTGCCCGGCGGCCTCCGCCGCTTTTGTTCCCGCCCCGCCCCCCCGGCCGCTCCCGGGATGCCAGCACCAGCGCCGGGCCCTCGGTTGCTGTAGAAACGGGAGGCACTCTTCCCCCGGTGACGTTTGTCAGGGTTTTTGGTTAAAAACCCCGGGCTCCAGCAGCAGATATTTCGGTTTACCAGTCTGGCAGAGGACGCGGTTGTCATCCCGTTGCTTTTTCCTTTTGTTACTCTATGAACACCCGTGTCTTACCGGTTGGGAGCAGATCACCCCGTCCTTTGTCCCTCGGGGAAGGTGATACATCTTCTCAGTAGCGAAGATTTAAAAGTCCTGGAAGAGCTGTAGGACGCTGGCAGTGAGAAAATGAGCCCAGCCGTGCTTGCTGAGGTGTCCTGCTGCATCTGTCACCTTGGTAGTCCTGGAAAACCGAGGATTCAGTTTGGGAAAGAGAATATGAAATACAGCACGTTTGCTTCCATCCAACAGTGATAGCCTCTTTTTCTTCACAAAAGAATGATGCTGGAAGAGCCGCTTAGAAGCACTGCAGTGCAAGGTCTGTCGGACTAATAGATGGGTCATAGAATCACAGAATGGTTTGGGTTGGAAGGGACCTTAAAGACCATCCCACTCCACCCCCCCTGCCATGGGCAGGGACACCCTCCACTAGACCAGGTTGCTCCAAGCCTCATCCAGCCTGGCCTTGGACACTGCCAGGGATGGGGCATTCCTTCCTGGGGCGGAACTGTGTATTGAGTCGTGTAAGTGTGGGTGGCCAAGAGGATAAAAACTTGAATGCTGCTTAGAGCTGGTGCAATTTCTTGGGTAGAAGACCTGCTTTGGGGAGCTTTTGAGTGAATGGAGAATGTAATGGCCTGGGACTCTTTGATACAAAAGAGGAAAGAAGCACTCTGCTGCAGGGAAGTGAAGGCAGGGAATTCGGGTTGTCAGGCTGCCATCAGTAGTGTTGAAGCGACTCAAAGGCCTGACCAAACGCTTTAGAAATCAGGTTTATTTCTTCTGTTTGAGCAGTTCCGAAAGCTGTTTTTCACTGGTTCAGCTCTTGATATTCAGTCAGTCTTAAACCCTTAGAAACAGTCATCACTGCTATTTGCAGTTGGTAATGAACCCTTCCGTCAATGGGTCCCTGGTGGGGTCCTAGCGTTTGACAGGCTACCAGCTACCTGGCTCACTTGTGACCAGAAAAGGTTTCGGGGGTGCTTGTGTTCTGCTTAGTTTCCTTCTGTGAGCACTGCTCCTCTCCCCTCCCTATTCCAGGTCGTGTTCAGGCTGAGTTCATAGTTTACCTTGGCAATAGCTTGATGGTTGGGGAGACTGGGAAAGTCTGTGGGAGCTGTGTGGCCAGAACACACAGCCCGTGCCCTTTCAGGTCCCATAGCATGCTTTCTTTTTATCTGTTTTGCCTTTCCAATAAGACTAGTTGAAATATCTCTAATTTCACTGTGTCTTTGTTACAAAACTCCCTAAGGCTGGAGCCGAAGGATTGAATTACCAGTTTCAGCCCTCCATCCTCCAAGGTATTTTTTCCATTTGACATTAAACAGATGCTATTTAGCATCTCAGTGACTTTGCAACTTAAAGTCTTTCTTTCTGAAAGTGAAAGCCTCCCATTTCTTGACATCGTTATTTTTAACAGCCACCCTAAAGCAGACCACAAAGCTTTTCTGGAAGTTTGTTGTGTGGTTTTCACAGGAGCTCTGCAGCAGGGAGTGAGTGCAATGGCTCCAGCCGTCCTGGCTAGCTGGTGTCGTGGCTTAGCCTTGTCTGGCAATTAAGTACCACCAGTCTCTCTCTCACCTACCAACCTCCCCACCAGCAGTGAGGAAGGGTCAGAGGAAAAAAACAAAGGGAAGCTTGTAAAAAGTTGAGGTAAGAACTATTTAATTATATAAATGAAACTTACAGTGATACTAACAATATTACTGCTGATAAGTAATTACAGCAACAGAAAAATAGAACATATGATGCAGGATCTCACTGCCTGTGGACTGACACAACCAGATTCCAAGACAGCAAGCAAAATCCAAACAGAGAGGGAAGAAAAACCCCACCAAAAAACCCCAAAAACAAAAGAAGATCCAAAACCTGGAGCCCAAAAGGCAGAGAGAAAACCCCCTCCCCAAGCCCAGGAGCAGAGAGCAGGGAGAAAGAAACTTCCAACCCCCCCTCACAGATCAATCAGCCCAACAAAAGAAGCTCCTTCCCTGCTAACAGCCCGCCAGGAAGTGAACAAAGAGATTTCCTGGCCCCCAAAAGCCTGAACCCCCCCACCCTTCTGGGCCGCTTTTTGCACCTTGCAGGCTGACTGCTGAGCTAGATGTATCATGGCATGAAACTAGGTCCTGTGGGCCAGCTCTCCACAGGAGAGCAGCTCGTCCCTGCCTGAATCCAGCACACTGGACACTGCGTGCTGCTCTCACAGCTGGCTGCTGGGGAGAGGGGGCTTGCCCCCTCAGAAGTGATGCCCACAAGGTGAAAATGCAGGATCTCCCGCAGAACATGTCAGACAAAAGCGGCTTGCTGTTGTGCTGGAGACCTGTGTCTGAGGTCCCTCTGAGAGACTCTCTCAGGGTAGACAGAAGCAGGGTTGCTGTCGCTTAAGGTAACAAACCCACCTCGCTTCATTCTGGAAGGAGCCAAGTAGTAAAGTGGTGTTAGAAGGAAGTGTCAGATGTGACCTCCCCAGTCCTCCACATCTCCTTCCCTGTGCAGCCCAGCTCTGAGACTGCCTTTCCGTGGGCAGTGGCTGCCAGTCAGCCTTCGTAGCAGGGCTGGCATGGTGGGTAAGGGTAGTGTTGGGTGGCGCAGAGATGTGCGTACGCTGTGCGGATGGAGGAGCTGCAGCCCTCGTTTCATCCATCTGGGGTTTTCCTCCCAGGCTTGACTTGTGAAGCTTCCTAGTGGTCTCTCGCATTGCTCTGTCCCGTGAAACCGCGGGAGCAAGTATGCAGAGTGGCTCACTGGTGCTGCATGTGACCTCTGTGGTGTCTGGCAGGAAATGGGCAGCTTCCCATAACTCACCACTGCCCGCTTAACTCCTCACTTTCTCCTTCCCCAAGACATCCACATCTGGGTGGGCTCTCAGCTGGAGGGGACCGAGTGCCTCCCTCCCGCTGTGCAGGATTTTCCTCCCTCCTTCCCAACCCTGAAGGCAGTTGGTAATCCCTGATTCACTACTGCTTGCTAAGTGGAGCTGAAACGCAGCTGTGCTACCTAGAAAACAGCTGTTCAGGCCAAACTGCCTGCTCAGCAGGCCTCATTTCCACTGGTAATTTATTGACATTCGTCCAGCTGTACACAATAGACAATGGAAAAATGCTGCCAAGCGAAGGCTTGGCTGGTCGTTTACTCGGGATTATTTGTGCTCCCTTGTTCCCAGCGCCTCCCACACTAACACCTTGAGGCCTGCATCCCACCATGGAGCCAGGGTTGCACAAGGGATCCCAAACAGCGTTCTGGGTGCGGCCACCTTGCTCAGGGGGCATCAGGAGTTGGGTTATCTTTCAAGGGATGTACGGAACAGATGAACTGGTTAAAATACAGGCTTTCAGTGCCATCCCAGTGCCACTGTGGAATTTGATGTAAATCAAACAAGTTCTGCCAGCTCAACTGCGCTCACTGGGAGCCCTCTCACCTTGCTCTTTTCCAGCCTGACTTGTGGTTTGGTACAGAGGGGTGTGGAGAAGACACTGCTGCCTTTGCCTTTCCCTCCTGACCTAGAGCCGAGCAGCTTGTGACACGTGGTCCCTCCTTGCTCTTGGTGCTTTGCTGTCCACGACCTTGCTGACAGCTGCTGCTTCGGGGCATACCTGCACTCTGGGTTCCCAGCCTTGGAAAAGGGTGGGAACTGTTGAGGAAACGTACCTTGAGTCTTGTCTGCCCCCAGTTTCACCAGCAGGCTTGCTGGGCATAGCGAGCAGGTTTGGCAGGGTTCACTGGCCATCCTGCAAAGCCGGGAGCCCAAAGCCCCAGGGAGCTGGCATGTGGACCTTCCCCTTCATGTCTCTCTCTTTGTCCACCTGTTTTCGCTGGGCTTTGGGCTCCTCATGCTTAGCACTCCCTGTAGAGAGGTTTGAAGGGGAGGGGTCGCCGTTCTCTGCAGACTGACATGGGAAACTGAAGTAGGGTGGGAGCACATCACTGTTACTGGGGCCAGAAACCGGAGCGTGGTGTGATGGGTCTGGTGCCCGAGCCAGGCATGCAGGTTTCCCAGGAATGAACTTGGGCAAAGGGATCCTTGCGGCCAGCTGGGGCTGTGGATGTGGTTTACCAATCGTCTCTTCTGGGCTATACACGCTGTACCTCCTTCCACAGTCCACTTGGTAGGAAACTGTATGCAGCTCATCCCCTAAGTTTGTAACGTGCCATTAAATGATGCTTCTTAACCAGCAACCTCTTTGCTCCGGCCAGCTCCATCCTGTGGCAGTCCCAGCAAGGTTATCTGTTTGGGTTAGGAAAGCAAAGCAAAAAAACTCTGAAATCCCTGTACAGAGAAAATTACCAGCGTGTTTCATTGCAGGGCTGTGTTTCCACCACCAACGGGCTTTTTTTAGCAGCTCATGATAGCTTCTTTTTCTTAAAGTCTACATTCTGGGGGATCCTGTGATGTGTAAGGGTCTTGGATTTTGTTTGGAAAAAGGTGGTTTTTAGCAGCCTTCACAGGGAGCTTGTGAGGAAGCGCTTAAAATAACCAAATGCACAAAACCCCACAACAGGTTAAGCTGTTTACCTGCTTTAATATCTTTTCTTTCAGGCTGCCAAGTGTTGCTAGTACTAACGACTTCAAAAACTGACACAGGCATGGCCACCCAGAAACCCTGCATCATCTGGATGTGTTTCGCAAAGCCGCATGATAGCCGAGCGGCATGATAGCCGGGCGGGTGTCGGTTCACACGCTGATAAAGCCTTGCCGGAGCCTGGAATCGCGGAGGAGGGTGGCCTTGCTCTGATGGTGCTCCTATGGGAGGGGAGGCTTGTTGCTGTCGTTTTAGCGGTATTTAGGGGCTGGTTTAGTGCTCTTGAGAATGCCAGATCGATCTTGTTCAGCCGTGGCGGGCCCCGTGCCACGTTTACCACAGCTTTCCCCTGTGCTCGAGCGATGGCTGGCCGAGAACGCAGACGGAGCAGCGGTGCTGCCCAGCTGCGTTCCCGCCAAAACGCAAGCTGCTCCCTGGCACGGGTCTGGATCCAAATCCTGCTGGCTGGATCCCTTCAATAAGAGAGATTGAAGCAATAGTGGCGCTTTGCGTGATTGTGGTGCCTGGAGGTCACCACTGAGATCATCACCTCCTTCTCAGCTCTTCTGGTAGCGTGTCTGTGTAATGAGGCACGTGTTGCTGTTGTGCGCTGCACATGCAGGTTTTATTGGTCTTGCACATTTCAGAAATCTTGCATATTCTTGAGTGGCATCTACTGGCTTTCTCGTTATTAACTGGTTTCAGTCGTTAACCGTTTCTATGCACAGTGTTAGAAATTCTGCACAGGCGGCTGTAAGTAAAGAATCCTAGCTGCAAGGAAGTTCCACTCCGTACCTCTGAGACCTCTGTTGATGAAGGAGAGTGGAAGTATTATCTCCATTTCACGTTGTGAAATTTGCTGAAATTGATGAAAATGTTTGATGAAAGCTTCTCTTACTGTCACTCCTGCTGCCACTCTGGAAGGAGCACCCTCTGGATCCTGCCAAGGTGGTTTTGCTCAAGGGATATCTATAGGCAAGGTTTTGAGTCAGGCAACAGGTAGTGTTTTCCTCTTAGATACCTCTGCGGAAGTGTTTGTGGCCACCTTGGCAGGATAGGCTTATTGAACAGAAGGAAGTTACTCCCAAGAGAGATCTCCTGTCTGCCAGCTCTCGGAATGGTCCTGGCCTTGAGCAGTGAGCAGTTCTGGGAGTTTTCTGTGGCATACAAGAGGCAGGCCTTGTTGTCCTTCAGTCCCTAGCTCCACCATGCTTTCAGCAGTTCAAGACAGCAGCTGGTGCACTAGATGAGTGGAGAAGAGGTGGACCTTCAGAATGGGAATTGCATCTCTGAGGTGCACATCAGCACCTAGGAATAGCCCTGCTTATCTCCAGACCTGGTTTAGACTGGCTTTTCTTCCCCTGCTCTGTTTGAAAGCATTGGTTTACAACTGTCTCTCTTAATAGTCAAGTTCTTGGCTTGTTCCTTCACCCCCTGGCATCAAGAGCTGAACTCGGATCATCTCTGATGGGCCAGTCTTTTCTCAAATGGTCTTCTCTCCTTAAAAATGACAGGTGCCCTGGAGCTGGGGTCGGCTGTAATGTGCTGTTCCCTAGCTTTTTGTATCTGGGAATGGTTTGAGCTCTGTGTCCACTGTAAAGCTGGGGAATGCACCCTCCACCTAGCAATGCAGGGACATGAGAGTGGTCCTAAGCCTGTTCCAGATCCCACTGTGAGATGCTCTACTCTAGAGGACACTCCTGCCCGTTGGATGTTTTCTCTTCCCCAGTGTTCAACCCTCTCTTATTTTAACTACTTTTGGAGATGATTCCTTAAGGTATTGTCTGTCAGCTTCACGATGTTCTGTTCTAAGTACGTATTTTTGTTTCCTGTCTTGATTACATCCCCAGTGCATTGGTGGTGCTCTGTTTTGTTTCCCTCTGGTTTGCGTGGTGCGTGTCACATGCTCCACGTGAACACGATAAAGGAATGGAGAAAAAAATCTAATGTCTGAGTGTGTGCATGCTGAGCCCTGGATGCATGTGATGGCCGTTTGGTCCTGTTGTTCTCAGGAGATGGATTCAAGGCACTCCTAACAAGTTCGTGCAGTTTGGCAGTGTGAGTAGTGAAGTAGAGGAGTTTGTGTTTAGACACCAGGATGTTCACCCAGCACAAAGCACTGCTGGGCCCTTGGCTGCTCTGAGCCATTCTCCAGGCAAACCCGAAGAACCTCAAATACTCTTTTCCTTTGGCCTGTGCAATGAGGACAGTGGTGAGAGCTGGATCCAGCAACAGTAGAAATCTCTTGTTTCTACTGCTTTTGGATTTGACTGGGGTTGTTGGCTTCCAGGCTGCCCCTGACAACAGGGGGTTGGAAGAAGCACCTGTCTGAAGGAGCCCTGTGAAGGAAAGAGCAGGGTAGGTTTGCTGGCACCCCGAGAGCGGGCTGCGTCAAACACGCAGAAGCCCAGCCAAGGGCCATGGAAGTATGAGATGCCTCCTCCAGCCCTGGCCTGCCAGCTCCTGAGCTGGTGCAGGCAGGCTCTGGAGAGGCAACAGAGATTTGTAGCTCTAGCTTTTTGTCTTTGGTTACACGGGGAGGTGGGGATGGCAGTGTGTAGTCTCTGAGGAGTTTCCATGGATGAGTTGGGGTGGACTTTGCTCCAAGTAGAGGGAATGTGTCAGTCAGAGTTATGTCAGCGTCAGAGGAAGTCTCAAGGGGCTGGGAGCAGATCAGATCAGGAGATGCCGCAAGACAGAGCAGTGCGAGCCATGCAGACCTGCTTGTCTGGGACTGCTGCAGCTGCTCTCTCCCTGGGGAGGGCTGGACTGGAAAATGTCAGATCGCCCACCAGAACTTAGTATACATCCTCATCACTGCCACGCCACTTTCCCTCTCTGCAATTACAGTTGCACATGTAATTAACACTGATGTGTAACTGAAGCCAAGCAGTTTCTTGCAGTCAGATTTTTTTTACCATGTAGGCTAACAATAAAATGTGCCGCCCTGCTGGGCAGCTGAAACATTAACAATTACTATGCTAAGTAAAAAAAGGCTGTTAGGAAAGAGAGGGGAGGGCTGCTTGTCAGGTGCTGGTATCAGGAATCCTGCCTGCCATCCCGCTTGTGCAGGCACCTCAGCACCAGGAGAACTGAAATGAGGGTTTTCTCAACCTGTCTTCTCAGGTGAAGTTCTGAACAGCTCAGAATAAAATAACTTGGCCTTGGAAAATAAGGGAGCTCTTGACTGGACTCTTTCGCTCTGCTCTTTGGCTATGTGTTTCATATCCTCCCCGACCATCCTCGCTGTAGTATCTTCCGTGCCCATGGGATCCCACCGTGTCAGTGGAAGTGGTTGCAGTGTTCGGCTGCTCCTAACGCACCCTCTGCATCTGGAGTAGGTCACGGGATGTCTCCTATAGTGGCCACACAGCTGGATTTGTGAAGGAGCTTCTGTTCAGGCCCTTAGGAGGCATTTCAGAAGCAAGGGAGACGGCACCTGGAAGGAGTCTGCGCTGCTCTAACCAGCAGTTGCTGCAGCCCGGGGCTGGGGTGGGCATACAAGCTTGCTGTGCCCTCCTGGACACCCGAGAGCTTGGAGAGAAGCTGGAGGCCAGGATGAGACAGGGTGTTTGAGGCTTTATTTCATGTTCTTTGTAAATGGAGGGGGAGGAGTTGGGATGCAGAAGGGTTGCAGCTCACATAGAGATGTTCTTGGGCAGAGCAGCAAAAGCAGCAAGGGAAAGACTGGAAGTAGGTTCTCTGAGCCCTGGCAACTCATGGGAAGTAAGGAGAGCAGTCCTGTGCTCCTGCTTCATGTCTGTTGCTCTCTTTGAGTGATCCATCAGGCAGAGCCACTACCAGGGCGCTGGCGAAGGGAATTGTGTGGGTGTTGGGTAACTGTTCAGCAGGCAGATGAAAGCTGGCTTCCTCATGCAGTGTATACACGGGGGGGGGGGGGGGGGGGGGGGGGGGGAAGTAGAGGGGGGGAAATACAAAAGACATCTTGCTGGGTAGGTGGAGGCAGTGACCCAGTGTGTGGGCCTTCTCCCTGTGCCAGAGTTCACTGTGGGAGCAGAGCAGAGCTGGGCTGGGGCTGTTTGGGCTGGAGGGACACAGTGAGTAACCATCCAGGGAGTGCCCCTGGAGAGCTGACAACATCAGCCTGCCTGCTGTGCTGGAGATAAAGGTGTCCTCTGCCCTGGTGCCATCCTCTAACCTGACATCTCTGGGTCACTGACCTGCCTGACGCGTGGTCGGCTGGATGCAAGAGGCTTCTGCCTTCTAATTTTAATGAGGTGTAGCACTTGCAGCCCAGCTCTGAAGCTCAGACTGCCAGGAGAGAAAACTGGGAGAGACTATTTTTAGCAACAGGTTTTTCTCTGAACTGTGTTTGGCTTTGGAAAGGGGAGGGAAAAGGGGTAGGAGCTGACAGCATACAAGTGAAGCAGGCACAAAGCATCTAGGCAAGATGCAGCGATACAGAGGGATGGCATCATCAACCAGAGTGCGAAGTCCTGAAAAGTCAAAACCACCTCAGCTCTGCTTCGACAGCTGCTGGCTGGCCCGGGAGGCTGGTTTGGAGCAGGGCCTGTCCTGTGCAATGGATCCTGTTCAGTGGGGAGCTAGGACAAAGGTGCTGCTGCCTCCCCAGGGAATCGTGCCTGGAAGCCCAGCAGTTTGTAAGGCTCGCTGGGCAGGGATGTAAAAGACTGATCCTTCTTCCTTGAGGCAGAGCTGCCTGCTGAATGCAGGGCTCTGGAGTGACATGGGAATGGCTTAACTGCACTATTTCTTTGCTCCGTCCTAGGAAAAAGGAGACAAAATAGGCATTAATTCTTTCTTGGCATTATAGAGCACTTAAAATCCACCAGAACCCCGGGTGGCATGTGGATTGAGGACAGCAGTGAGGTCACTGGGAGAAGAGTGAAATTCACCCATAGTTTTGTGATGACGCAGGATTTGGCTGAGCTGAGAGAGGCTACACATAAGTATCAAAAATTTCACAGAAACCAGATCATCCTCCAGCCTTCTCTTTTGATCTAAAAATATATATAAACTGTTAAGCATCTTAAGGCAATTTCAGTTGCTGGTGAGTTCAGGGAATCTTGTATTTGCTTCCTGGGGGAATTTTAGCATTTGCTGGAATACTTGCTGTCAGACGTGATTTCCATGGCTCCACTGGCCTTATTTATGTCACATTGTCTGCAGCTGTCAACGTGAATGTTTCTGCTATTCCAACTGGAATAAAGACTTTTGTATACCCAGCCGAAAGGGATCTGGAGAATGTTCCTGAAAATGCATACACAGGCATGTGCCTCTAGACAGAGACAGCCTGGATTTCAGGAGCTGTTGATGCCAGATCCAAGAGGATGCAACACATGGCTTCTCCTGCAGCTCCTCCACCGTGGTACAGAGGGGTAGGAGAAGGGCCTCCTCTGAACTAGTCTTTTCTGCAGCCCCAAAACTCTGCTTCCCCTTTGCCTTTGATGTGCTTCCTCTTAGGTCTTTCTCTTGATTCAATTTAGAGTAGCACAGAGAATGTGTAGATCTAATTTTAGATGAACCCTCTTCTGGTCTGAGATTTCACACATTTGGTCTTTGCAGGAATGCACATCTCCCCATGAGAGCAGGCATGTTCTGTACGGTGGGCAGCTCAGGGGATCCGTGCTGCTGCGTGCTGGTGCTTTTTCTCAACTGCTAGTTTGAATCCAGCCCAAAGTGCTTTTGATGCCAGCCTTTGATAGTTAGCAGGGCTGCGCGAACAGTGGGTTGGCCAGCTGACTCTGGTAGCAGAGACGTGTTTCCTTCCCAGAGACTCCAGGGCCAGAGCACTAGTTCAACATTTCTTCTTGGCAGCAATTTAGGGACTGAGGTGGAAAACTTCTCCCTCTGTAAATGGGAGATGTAATTCCCATTTACATGTAGTTCTACATGTAGTTCTACACGTGGTTCCAGATAAGGGGTTTTTTTGGTAGGATGATGTGGATTAAATGCCGTGTTACTGCTCCTTGTGTCTCTGTGCTGTGGAGGAAGAGATCTCCAAGTTTGCCCTGGAGGCTGACAGAAGTAGAGAGGTGGAAGCCTGATGTCTAATCTCGGTCTAGTTATGCTGCATGTTGACCCTGGCCCTCCCACCGATGTAGTGTGTGACATCAACCAACATTTTTAAATGAGATGTTTGGATCGACCAAGTGTGGGTCTAATTTGGCATAGGAAAACATGCCTTTCTGAGGGCAGACATAGCATTTTAAGAAAATACATCCCAAAACTTGGTATTACCTAACGATAGCATAAAAAAGGCATTGTGGTACCATGCACCATGAAACTATTGGCTGCATTTCTGGTCTGAGCCCTGATGTTGAATCCGGAGAGAATTTTCTACTGCTGTCTGTGTGCGTAGGGAAGTGGTGCTTTTGAACATATTTTTGAACATCTCTGAGGTGTTCAGGAGAGGCCAAGCATTGTGCAGCTACTGAAACAGATGGCAGTGCTCAACACTACTGGAAGTGCTTTCCCTAGCTGGGTGAGATTAGCTGATGTGGTTCATTAGTCCTAAATCTGCCACTGAGTAACAGCAAAAACCCACGAGCGAGGAAGAGAAGGCAAATGCAGGATATGCAGATGTAATTTAATTTTTAGAAAGGAAAAAATCCTAACCATAAGATACAGAAGTGTTACATATTTACAGTGATCAGTCAACTTTGCGATGCTCTCTTTCTGCTTGAATAACTTGTATTTCTCATGCAGTACTTGTAGCCTGGCTTGGGGTTTATGCCTTTGGTTGTTAAAACTCCCTAGCAAGCAATTTTGATCTGGCTGAACAAGTAAGTAGTAATAAGAAGTAAAATGCTGGTGTGGAAATGGACAAATGTTGCCTGTCTATCCCTGTAATTTTTAATCCTCAAATAGTTATTTATACAAATCATCAAGTTGTGGTATCTCTTCATATACAGGGATGAAAAAAAAAATTACCTGTACTGAGATGACAGTTTATTGCCAGGCTTTGTCCCAGAGGTTTGCCTGAGATTTTGCTGGCTACTCCAGCTGTGGAGAGAGTATTTCCACCGAACAGTGTCATGTCACAAGATATCTTCATCATGCAACAGCATTTTTAAGTCTGTTGCTTTCAGCTGCCCTGTTGTTGAAGCAGTAACAGACGTCTGCATGCGAAGCACAGCCATTGCATTTGTTAATTTTCTTTCTCAAGCAAAAGATGTGCATTTGTGGCCATTAGTGTCACGTCTTCTTAAGAAATTACTCCCTCCTGCATCCATGTGATCTTGCCTCCTGACCCTTGCACAGCTAGAGACACAGTTGCGTGCAAAAATGTATAAGCCCTTGCTGAATGTAACTTCAAGCATCCCTACCTGGGGCCAGGAATGCATCAGATCTTGTAGGCCAAGCAGTGTTGGGAAGGTCATTGCCCAGCAGTGAGACATCCAGCAGAACCAAGGTGCTGTATGCTTCTGAAGCTGCCCTCAAAATGACGGCAGTAGGAGGACGAAGGTTTTTCTGTGATAGCGACTGAACGCTGAACATCCACGCAGCTCCTTTGCGGCAGGGGGCTGGCAGGAAGTGCCCGTGTGCTCAGAGTGCGACACGGAACTTGGGAGAATGGCAACCGCAACCAGAAATCAGATGGACTCCAACAAGAGGTTCAAACGGTGTGGTTTTGTGTCTGTTGGGAAAGTGTTGGGTTAGGTGAGCCACTGTTCTGATCTCATAAGGCGTGTCATCTGTCTTGTTTGGAGTGGCCAGCATTTTCCCCCGTGTTCTTCCCCACCATTGATACTGGGGAGACAGAGGTGGTCTGACATTTCCTGCCCTTGATGTAGTACAACCCCATGCAGGCTGTTGTAAGATTTTTAATCACTTGACTTAGGGGTCGGTGATTTGCTGCATCAGGGCCAGAAGAACATTTGCTGCATTTTGTAACATGCGAAAAATCTCGAATGTTCACAAAACTTGCCTAGTCCCAGAGTCTGTTTGGAAAATGGGGCTGTGGTGGGATCCATGTTTGGTACAACTCACGTAGTCCACACTGCGATAATGACAGGTCTCCAGGCTTGTGTCAGGTTCAAAGTAGTCACCTTGCAGTGCTTGAATGTAGTGTCCAAACCCCTTACTTCTGCAAGGGACCTGTGAGGGTTTTACCCACGTATAAGAGATGCCACCAGTTGGACTGGCGAGGGCTGATTCCCTTCCCTGCTCCCAGCCATGCTATCCCTGCTCTCCTCGCTGCCCTTGTGCAGGGGCAGGGATTGCAGGCACTGGGTGTGAGTGGGTGCCAGGCTCCGTGTGTTGCTGCCCTACGAGAACGGTTGGGTGACATTATTCTGTATTTTAAGTATGTTTTATATACTGACAGTAGTGCCATTGTGAGCATGCAATTGATTTTGCTTCACTGCTACTATTTTTTGTGTCTGGTGTTGTGTCCCTTAGAGATAATGCCATTTGCTCTGTGTAACTAGGTTACTGGGTTGCTGTCCGATGCAGTATCTCCTTATAATCTCTGCCTAAGAAGGAGGTCCAGTCATCTCCCCGCATTCAGGAGCCAACATTGCCTGTTCGGATGTGCAGAGTGAACCCAGTGCTTGTTGGACTTCCTGTTTTTGGTTGATTGGTATTTGGTGTGGTTTGTTTTGGGGATTTTTTGTAAATAATCAGACAAAAGTCAAAGGCAATCTGGAATCTGCTGGATTCACAAACTGTAAATACTTCATGTTTCTACTGTGGTCCCACGTTTCGGAAACAGAAGAGCTTTTTTGATATTCGGCATAAAACAGTTGAAATTTTTGGAGGGAGACATCTGCTCCAATTTAAGCAACCACTTAGAGCAGAGGATGATTTCCTGATGCCTGTGAAGTAGCTACAGGCTGTGGCAATATCTCCCCATATCTTCAAAAGAGGTCAGTCCCCTGAAAACTCAGGATTTCAGAAGAACTTGGCACTGGGCATAGTAAAGGTTTTCTGGAAATCCAGCCTTGAGGGTAAGGAGCTGTTCTGAAAAAGGTGGCTCAAATGTTTTATGCTGTTGATCTCCCATCCCATCCATTTTTA
The DNA here is from genome assembly GCA_027574665.1 of Rhynochetos jubatus. NCBI lineage: Eukaryota > Metazoa > Chordata > Aves > Eurypygiformes > Rhynochetidae > Rhynochetos > Rhynochetos jubatus. The sequence continues at coordinate 27,481,901 of CM050651.1, forward strand.
AACAATTTGCCTGGTATAGTTTTCATTGCTTCTCTCTGACAGTGAGATGATACCTCTGTGCCTGCTGTTCAAAATCACACTGATGTCTTGCTGCTATATTATATTGCATATATATTGTATGAATATTTTATGAGCTGTTGGTGATCCTCCTTGCAGGCTTATACTTCCCCAAGCATCTCATCCTTGTTGCAGATCCCTGTCTGCAGTTATCACTCCCTGAACTATATTACTTGGCTTTTTCTATCCAGGCAGATCTTTTGAGCCTTACTTTCTCTGTTTCTGCATGGGTTCTTTTGTGTTTCTTGGCTTTCTCACTGCTGCTCTAGATTTAGCATCATCTACAGTTGTAATTAATATTCCTTTGTTTCAGGTCATTAATAAGGATGTTGAATAAAAATCTTCTGCTTATTGATTCTGGCATGTTACCATAAATAGCATCTGTGCACAGGCACAGTGTCCTTGGAAGCCTACCAACCCTCCTGCTCCCCATTTGCCCGGTATTTTGACCTCGTGTATCTTGTCTCTCTTCGATCTTCTCCCTGTCCCCATGCACTGGTTCTCTCTTTTGTCCTTTTGCACAGGCTTACTTGTTTTCCCTTCCCCCTCTTCCTCTTTGTTCCAGCTCTTACATGTTTCTTCCGCTGCTCCGCTTCAGAAGCATATTGCTTATGCTGTGCTCTGTCGAGTGAGCTCGTGGTTGGAAAGGATCCTGTCAGACCTTCTGTTTCTGCAGGGCTCCAGGGGGTATCATGTGCTACCTGCCCCGGACAGTGACGTGTTGGGGCCGCACTTTCCACGAGGGCATTTCACACCAGTTTATTATTAGTGCTGTGTGTGTTGCAGAGCTTGCAAGGAGGGTGTCGGAGACAGTGGAAGAAGGATGTAAAATTCCTGTTTGAGAGTAGTTCTGCCTTGAGGTCTTGAGAAAGAGTAGGGAGAAGCAAGGGGGAACCTCTGCGCTGCTGGATTAAATCATCCTTCTTTGAAACAGATCCTGGTTTACTGTCCAGTCAAAGGCAGCTCTGGTGGTGTCTTGAGTTGTGCGGAGCTCAGAGCCCTTGGCATAGGCTCTGCTGTTTCAGGTACTTGCACCCACGTCTCGGACTTTTCCCAGACCTGCAGCAAGCCCTAAACTTCCCTGCAGAGTTTTGGGTCTCAGTTGGGATGGCAGTTAGAGCTGTTGGCTGGGGACACTTGTTTTGTATGTGCTGGGGGTAGAGTTCTGGCCCTGGCGAGGACTCTGGCCAGTGCTGCAGCGTGGCTGCCTGTGCTTAAGGATCCAGCTGGTTGGGTCAGTGGGGTCAGAGCTGCCTCCTGGGCCTTTCTGCACAGCTGTGGGCACCGTCCTGGCTGTGATGGGCACCTGAGTGGGCATAGCTGAGAACAGCTGTGGCCATGTCTGTGACCATTCCAGCAAAGAGAGGTCCAGAGGCTGTGTTTCTAGGGAACTGTCCTGAAGCTAGCATGTTCAGATAAATGGGAGAAAAGTAGACTTGACCAAAGCTAAAGCTCCTGTAATCAGTGCTTTGAGCAGACAGCGATTCAAAGCAAACCATAGCCTGCTGAAATCCTCTAAAACTGTGTACACTTGAGGCTCCACCACCTGTCCAGGCCAAACCAGCTATTGCTCTGGGAAACAGCAGGCATGGTACACAGCATTCCCACGCCATCCTAGTGGGTAGGGAAGATAATTCAGCTCATTTTCTGAGTAAATTTTCGAAAGAAACAGTTTTGCAGAAGCAGGAGTAAAGGCCCATGAGGGCCCTGCAGGCCTGTGGAGCTCCTTGCCATGCAGTGCCACAGTACCCAGAAGGTGCAGAGGTATGTGAGGATGGCACGTGGCTAATAACGTGGTTATCCATGCTAATAGATCTGAGCTCTCACGCTGAACGTGGTAATTGGGAACTGATGCTGAGAAGGAGCTGCTTTTGGGTGCGCGTGTGGCAGGCGGGCCATGTGTAAGGCGTACCACAGAGCTGTGGAGTCAGCACTGGGATGTGTTCCCAGCCCAGTAGCACACTTCAGCTCCATGCCAGGCAGATGGCTCTCTGCCAGTGCCAGAGCGTTCCTTCAGTCCATGAGTGAGGCACAACTGAATAAGCAATGGCTTGGAAGGATCATCTTCATCTCCCCATGGCTTTTGTTATCAAACCATGAGGTGCAGTTCACTTGCTTTTCACAGCACCAGAAATACCACTTTCACAGATCTGTCCATTGGCTGCTCTTTCCTCTCTCATCCCAGGTCTTCCCAGACAGCTGTTTCTGCTGTGTTAGCTTTTGCTTTTTTTTTTTTTTCCCCTTGAAGTCCTCATCCCACTAATTTTTTTCCCTTTCTTTTACTTTGGTATTAGCATGACACGGACTTTTGTCAAGTGGCTTCAGAGCTCCTGCTCAGGCTGCTGTAGTGTTGGCCGAATTCCCACATCCTGGCTCTCTGAAATGCTGGCCCTGCCTGCCCAGCAGCTCTATGTGCTTGTGGCTAGCTAGTGCTCACACAACCCTTTTCTAGCTCCCTCTTCCTTACCCCTCAAGCACCTCCCGTTTCACAAGCAGCCCTTTCTGTGCAGTCAGTGCTGGGGCCAGCTTGGCCTCCCAGTGAGGACAGCCTCATGGAAATACCTCTTGGCCTCATAGCTGGCCATCTTGAGGAGGTGGGGATGAAGGCAGGAGATTTCAGTCCCTGTGTATAGCATGAGGTTAACCAGTCATAAAGCCTACAGCAAATATGTTCTTGTAATGATTCAGGATTATAACCTTAATATTTTTGTTAGCTGGATGATGTCAGTATTTTGTGTGTTGCAGATCTGTTCCCACACTTACAGTCACTTGAGTGATTTGGAAGCCCTTATTTAGTGATGTTTCTGCACAGCTCAACATCCCGTACAGAAAATGACAGGATAGGTTTTCCCTGATTTAATAGAAGTCGGAGTCCATGCACTGACAAGGCACATGCAAGAACTGCAAGACTGCACTGGAGATCAAAGTGTGAGAAGACGTGGTGTCGGTATTTTTACTGATCTCAGGGTAATCTGTAAATTCAACAAAATCTGTAAATAATGTGCAGAAAGAATGCGTGATTTTCAGTTCATTTCTGGACCTCCCTTCAGGAGGAGGCAGAAGTCTGAATCTGGTGATAGGCTTCAGTGCACTGGACTTCACTGCACAGATGAGCCTGTTGTGGGAGTAACTTGAACACTGCAGCCTGCTGAAAAAGAGAATTGCCTCTTTGGTGGTGGTGTCCAAAGTGGGGTTTAGAGACACGTCATCTTTACTAGGACCATTCTGACTACATTTGCCTGTTGCAATTTGCGAGAAGGGCTTCGGTTTGCTGTTCAGGAGATGATAGGAGTTTGGGCCATGTACATAATGTGAAACAGTTTGGGTAAATCTGTTTTTGATGGATCCACCAGCAGAGCGAATAAGGTCCATTTACTCCTTCGGTCCGCGGGGGTGATAATCAACAATGAGATATGGTCGCTGTTGTTTTACCAAATATCTTTCTATTACATTTTCTCTTAGACGCTGTAGTTTCAAGCACTGTGAGTTGGGAGTTGATAGAGGGACACAGTCAACACCCACCTACATATATGTATTTTTGTTTAATTTTTGCAAAGAATAGATGTTTTACATTACATACTGGAAAAAGCTGATGGTGAATTCCTTTCTAGCCACTGCATGTCTAACAGGGTTCACCGCGTGGACAAACTGTTACGCAGACACAAGTAGAAAACCCCCTTTTGGGGATAAGGTTTTCCCTTTTTCTTCCAGCAGTTCTATTTAGGTATTTGAAATTGGCTGTTTTAACCAAAACATGCCTCTGTGTGGTGGCAGGGAGTTCTGGCTAGACAGCACATTGCTTCAGACTTGGCAAACTCACTTGAGGTTGGCCTGTAATATTCTTATTGTTTGAGTCCACTCTTGCTCTTTTTTACCAGTGTAAAATTAAACCCTCTTCTTTAGGCACAGTACGAGAAATCAACACCTGTCAGAGGGAGACATAAGAGACTGTATATCATGACAGCTGGGTAGCTTGAATGTGAGTAAAGTGGTACAGATTGTTTGGAACTTACACAATACTTTCCTCCTATCTGTTCCCATTTTCCCTACAATCTCTCTCCAAAAGGAGGAGCAGCTCTAATGTACTACTCTTCCATCCGTTTCCCATAGTCTCTTTTGTTGCAAGTTGAAACAACTCAGGCTGTGGGTCATCCATCATACAGGAGTTCAGAGACACTAGAGACAGAAACAGCGAGCACGTCAAAGAAGCAGCGATCAGTGCACAGATGCATAGATCAAGCAGGTGGGCCCAGGTCCACTGTCTCATTCTGCTGCCCTCAGCCATTCCCCCTGTCCCAGGAAATTTGAGGCTAACCAGCCGGAGCCTGTGGCAGCATGGCCTCTGCTGAAAAGAGAACCGGAGATGTACCGGTGCTGTGATGGTGGTCAGTGGGGGTGTTGTTTTCAGCGTGGGGGATACGCTGCAGGACGGGTGTGCTTGGGCTGTGTGTCTAGCCTGGAGCCAGGGTGGTACGGAGCAGACCTGCCCCCTTGCTGTGTTGACCACCTGAAAAAAAGCTCCAAGCAAGTTTACTTGGCCAGGTTTTTTATTAAGGGAAGGAAAAGCAGCTCCTGAAACTGAGGGAGATGGTGAATGCTCTGCTTCGTGGCGCATTTTTATTACCAAGTTACGAGCTCCTGATGAGAAGTTTTTATTGCAGAAGCTGACACAGCTCGTATCTTTAGGGGTGGCACACGATGATCCTAAACTAGCTGGCAGCTCATACGCAAGCGAAGACCTTTCTGGAGGAGGCTGGCAGTGTCCTATTAGAAGAGTTGTTGCTACGCGTCTGACACAAGTGGTGAACTTGCACACTACTGTACTTGGCAAAGGCACACTGCTTAAACCTGTCACAGTATGATGCTTCAGTGCTGCCAAACTCTCCTGAACAACGCGCTGGCTGAATGGGGAGGGGTGGGAAGTGAAGCGACGTGTCCCTGGGGCCATGGTGGGCTGAGGACCTCACCTCCTGTCTGCCCAGCTTCGTCTTTTCAGTGACCCCGCAGGTGTCGGCAGGCAGGAGCAAGGATCATCTTTACATCAAATAAAGCAAAAATAATGGCGGTTGGCCCCTGACCCATGCTGTGTTTTATCTTTGTCTTTCAGCATATTTCTGTTTCCTGATGACGGCCCTGGGTGTGACGGCTGGTGCGCATCGCCTGTGGAGCCACCGTTCCTACAAAGCCAAGCTGCCTTTGCGTATCTTTCTGGCAGCAGCTAACTCCATGGCTTTCCAGGTGGGGTTGTGGTCGCCTGTCCAGATTCTTGGCTTCCAGGCAGCTGTCTCTCCTGTGCAGGGATCCCCTCAGCTTAGAGACAGCAAAAGAAAACCAAACCAACCAAAGAAACCAGCAGAAAGACATTTGCTGATAACACACTGCTGGCTCAGGGGATGCAGAGCCCCTGGCACCACCCACAGAGCAGTATCCATTAGATAGTCCAGGAGCAATAATTACTTAAGGACCAAGTTGAACATGCCCAGATCAGGGGCTCAGCACCTCGGTAGCCTGTCTATTAGAAAGGTCAGGCCTCACACTTCACAGGACAATGTGGAACCTTTTATAAGGATTGAGTCGATGCAAATACGTAATCAAGTCTCTTTGTCCATCCAGGCAGTGGTAGATTTTGATGTGCCCAGAAAGAAAAGCAGGCATCTTTTCACAATCTTAATTTATCTCTGTTTTGTGCAGCTTTTTTCACCAGTAAAATTAAAATACATTTGCAAAGAAGGGTGTTATTCAATCTGTACTTACTGATAGGCAATGTTAGACCTCAAAATTGTTTGTATAACACCCAGCTGGTGGTAAGGGTTAGCCCAGAACCAAGATTTTCCTGGTGTGAATTTAGTTACTCCTTTGGCTGTTCAAAATAGAGATGCGAACCTGCACCAACAGTAAACCTCCCGAGCTTGGCTGCTGTTACCCCCTGTGGCACCAAGGGCCACGAGTGTGTTGTGCCTTGAGTTTTCAGCTTTTTCCCTGCAGTCTGTTGGGTTGTCCTCTTGTTCATGAACCTGACAGAGGATAAAGAGAATCCCTTATCCACTCCTGTACTGTTCGTTTGTCATCTTTGATTTATCTTTTTTTAAGGTGGAAAGAATTAATCTTGTTAATCCCTCTAGATGTTACAAAGAGCACAAAGCTTTTGCTTGCATATGGGAATGTGTCTGGTTTTATTCTAGCGTTCCTTTATTCTGAGCAATATTCCAGCTGCTTTGTGCTGCTCGGTTTGGAGTTTTGAGAACACCCTGGTATCATCTTCCCATTTTACAGCCGATCTTATCTTTCATAAGTAATTTAAATTAATGTGTCGAGCTGGTTGCGGTGAGCCTGCATGTTGGGATTTCATTGCATTCTGCTCCCCTGTTGCCATGGATTTTGCTTTCAGCTGTGTTGGCCTCGTCACTGGTTTTGGCTGAGGATGTGGTGTGATTCTGAGGCAGGGAAGTAATTCAAAGTACCTTGAAGCCACCTTTGCACTCTTCTTAGCGAAAGAAAATGAAAGGCCAAATCACCCACTCTTAATTTTTATGTCTAAAAATATTTATGCTTCTGATTACCATGGCAACCATTGCCTGCTAAAGTCTGTTTTTACTACCACAAGCAGACAGTGAATGAGTTTTCAGGTCCATCTCCCTCATGTTGGCTTTGGGAAGAAGAGGTAGCATTGGAGATACCCTGCGGCATCCCTGGATGCTGAATATTGAGGAAATACTCAGACTTCTTGAAGGGCCGGGCATACTGCTGAAGAGTTTTAACTTGATGCTGCATGGGCTGTGACATGCTGTACTTCTTCTGAAATACCATCAGATGCAGCCGTTTTTTCCCTGTTGCTCAGTGCATATTTTATGATTGGAGCACACTGAGCTGTGTTTCTTCTCTCTGTCTAGAGTGAAGCTCTCACGCTTTTGAAAGAATGCGCTTCTTGCTGTCACATATCTGTTTCAGAAATAGGTAATACCTGGCTTATGTCTAACCTGGTCTCCTGGTACTTAAGTTTCAGCATCTCAGATGGGACACGCTGGTGTCTCCTCTGCTTAACTGCGTTGTACCATTACTCCTGGCCAGCTCTGTGAAGCAAGCTGAGTTATTCAGCTGAAGTGGTGCTGTGAGGATTTGCACACCGCAGCAGTGGCTGTAGGGAAATTCTGAGGTGGTTACATAGCCCAGTTTGCTGTAACGTTTTGGTCAGCAGGTTTCGTAAGGGACCTGCTAATGAAACCTCATGTCTGCATCACTGTCACAGCATGATGCTGTCACGCTGTTTTGGAAAGGGTTTCACTCCTGTGTTTACCTGAAACACGAGTGATGTGTTCCTGAAAAAGGGTTGCTATTACTCCTTTGGGACATATTTATGTGTGCTGTGCTCCAGTTCTTGCTGTATTTACTGCCAACAGTTCTGGCCTCTGGCCTTTATTTCCTCTTGGCCTTTGTGGTTTTTAATTAGATGCAATTCAGTGCTTTCACAGCTTCCTAACCCATTCATCTGGGAAATCATGGGGTTTTGCCAGCCCTGCAGGTATTTGCTGTGGTATGAAAAGCCAAGTTAATTTCTTACAGTATCATTACTTTGACCTGGTTATCTGCTGTCCCACAAGTAATTTTATCAAGTGCTCTTGTGACAAACTGATCAATAGTCTCACTCGAAAGGTTATTTCTGGTTAAGAAAGAGGACCTTTCCTAGGTGTGCTTTTTGCATAGCCCTTTTAAAAATAAAAGGGTTTTATTTTTAAATTACTTAATCATGGCATTTTCCAGTCCTCTGGATATGGCAACAAGGTAAAGATCTCCCCTTGTTCTTACTGAGGAGTTTGGTGACTTCCTTTGCCTTCACTCAGTTTACTTTGTTCTCTTGACGGGATAGTTAAGGTACGAGGTACTGGAGCATTGTAAGGGGCTGATCTTTACTGTCTTCTCTCAATGGCCTGTATGTCAGTGCTGCGGAAAAATGTTCCCCTCCTCCCCAGCTCACTCCCAGCAGCACTGCAGCCACACTGTGCAGTGGAGTTGAGATCGTTCTGGGGGTTTTGTTCTTCGCCTGTCACTTGTGGACTTTTGCAGACAGAGAGCATCTTTGCAAGGCTGAAATTGGATATGGAGGTATTTGAGCTGGATTCTTTAGCTGCTCTTTGCAGAGTCCCCTCAGCAGCACGGGCAGCCTCAGCGCTGTCTCTCAAATGCTGGGAGCTGAGTGAAAGAGCACTGATTTCTGCGATGCTTTCAGCATAGTGCTTTTTCTCACAGAAGAGAGATGTACACAATTGTCAGTGGCCTGGGCTTACCGTGTCCTGCAGTATATTCAGCGCCAGGATGACTGCCGCACCGTGGTTACTTCGCAGACACTGCAAATGGTTTGTTCAGTTCAGCTGGAAGCAAAACTGCTGTGGTTGTGGGTGCTACTGCTGTTCCTAAAAGTAACCCAAGCCTGCCCTTCCTTTGGGTATTACTGTTTGGGTACCTTCCTGGCTGCGCAAATGCTGAAATAGCAAAGGAAAACACACCCTGCTAAATATTCTGTGATTAAAGTTCACACTGTTGTGGATCTGAGCATTAACTAACATCATCACGTTTTGATGCTGGTGTTGGGCAGTTCAGTTGATGGATGAGTGTGTGGCCTGATATTTGGAGGTGCTTACAATGCCCTGCATTAACAGCTGAGCACCAACTGCAAAAAACACGCTTAGTCCAATAGCCAGTTCATCCTGCAGAGCAAACTGGGAACCTGAAATCCCTTCATCTGAGTAAACTCAAAGTCTCCGTTTATGGATCCAAATATGAAATTGCGGTCCATCCCTTCCTCCCTGCAATCCGCATAATCCCCTTTACAGCCATAAGGCATTTCAGTGACCCATATCTGTTAACAGCTTGAGTGGAGACGGGACTGAACTTGAATTGTATTTGATCTGGATCCAATGCTGAGCTGATGTTATGGCTCTGAGACTTTCATTCCAGCCTGGCTGCAAATGCAAGACTTGATTTCCCATAAAATAGGTGCATTTTCTTTGATACCTCGACCATAGAATGGTTTGGGTTGGAAGGGACCTTAAAGACCATGCAGTTCCAACCCCCCTGCCATGGGCAGGGACACCCTCCACTAGACCAGGTTGCTCCAAGCCTCATCCAGCCTGGCCTTGGACACTGCCAGGGATGGGGCACCCACAGCTTCTCTGGGCAACCTGTCCCAGTGCCTCACCACCCTCAGTGTAAGGAATTTCTTCCTAATGCATCTTCCTAATCTAAATCTACCTTATTTCAGTTTAAAACCACTACCCCTTGTCCTATTACTACAATCCCTGATAAAGAGTCCTTCCCCATCTTTCCTGCAGACCTCTCTTAAGTACTGGAAGGCTGTGCTGTTGTACACATATCTGCAGACAGAGCAGTAATTCAAATGAAGGTGCTAGTTTTACTGGGGAAGAGACATCCCTCCAAAAGGCTGAGCAAGTTCAGCTCCTGTTCAGGTCAGGAAAAGGCATGTGTAGTGTTCCAGAAGCTCTGTCCCATTTTCAGCCCTGCGTTTGTGCCTGGAGGGCATCAGTGGTAACCAGCCACAAACAGCCTAGAAAAGGGATACCAGAACTGAGCGCCTCTGCACAGTAATGCCCTGAGAATAAATACGTAATCTGCCCTGCAACAGGCTCATAGATAACAGTGTAAACGTGTACGTACCTGGTTCCTCCAGCCCAGTGTCCATCCTCAGAGAGTGAACACCCAGCGAGGACACAGGACCTGGGCAGACGGATCATGGTAATTCCCAAGAGGCTGTTGGCTTCCAGCCATCTCCAGCCCTGGGACATATCCAGTATGCGTCACTGGTTCCCAGAGCTTCTCCCACTATGTGTGGGCACTGGCAGGAGCAGTGTGATGGGCTGTCTGTCCGCAAAGCTGGGGTCCCTCAGGATGGCTTTAATCGATAACTTTTTCTTGAGAAGCATCAGAGAGGGGCTTCTTGTTGTTACTGTCTGGGGAAGGAGCTGGAGTTGGTACTGCTGGAGCAGTGCCCAGCCCCTCTCCCCCCGCCATGCTTTCTGTGCAGAATGACATCTACGAGTGGAGCAGAGACCACCGTGTGCACCACAAGTACTCGGAGACAGACGCGGACCCACACAACGCCCGTCGCGGCTTCTTCTTCTCCCACATTGGCTGGCTGTTTGTGCGCAAGCACCGGGACGTCATAGAGAAGGGGAGGAAACTGGATTTCACTGACCTGCTGGATGACCCTGTCGTCAGGTTCCAAAGAAAGTAAGTGGGAGTGCTGGGCCCTCGTGCGAGGTGGGGTGGAGATGTCCCTCCACCTGGTTATCTACTTGTGGCTCACTTTTTATCTTTCTCTTTTCTACCCCACAATATCCCTGCCACCTTGATTGCAGGCATTGGGATTGCAGTTCCTCTGGCCCCGCTATTGCCATGTGGCTGACGCTGGCTGACTGTCCTCGCAGGCTTTGCTGCACAAGCAGTGAGCCTTACCCTTGTCCCTCTGCTTTTCCAAAAAGCTAGGGCGGGCTATGAAAACAGCACGGCAGAAGTTGCTGGGATCTTGACCACCTTCTTTGATCATTGGAGCAAACGCTGTAATCACTAACTGCAAACTCAACTTGGGCACTTGTGGGCCGGTGCAGACCAAGCCCTTCCTCTCCCAAGACTGTCATTCTTCACAGGATTAATTATCTTCCTTGATAATTAGCACAGACCTAGTTTAGTTTGCTCTGTGAGAGGTGGGAATTGAGCGACATGCTTTGTCCTCTATGTGAGTGCCTGCATTTTAGGCACAGAAGACTGTCTCTGCCTGCAAGCATTTTGTCCAGGTATGTCGGCAGACTACACGAGCTCATTTCTGAGTGTTTTATGGGTGAGGGGAGCAGTCAGCTTAGTCGAGAAATTTCTTTTTTGCATTGGAGAAAGCCATGCACTAGCAGAATTACCCCTGCATCGGAAGAGCTCCAGGAATGAGGAATTCACTGCTCTCCATGTGTTGTTACTTTTACTGGTTGCTCAGTTGGCAGTGCCTGTTTACAAAAGGCTCCCTTGCAGTTTGCTGCAGCTCCTCATGCTTGTGTTACTGCCTTTTCTAAGATAACAGCATCCCACAAGAAGCAGGCTCTACTGCTTTGGTTATGCTGCAGATGTTGTGTAGCAAAGAAGTAGATTTTCTGCAGGGAAGTTATGTCTTAAGAAATGTTTCAGCTCTGGATTTGAATTTGGGACTTTGGAGTTTACCTTCCCTTATCTGAGAAGGAAAAATTCAGGTTGCTCCTTTCTGTAACATTGAAGTGTTGGGTTTTTTGACAGCATGGAAAACTTGGCAGATCAGTAAGACTCGTCATAAACCCTTCTTCCTCACATTTTGTTTGAGGCCACATTGTTAGCTTTGCTGAATTTAGTGGTGCTGGTGAGCTGTGGATGAGGTACCAGTCAATCAGTTTAAAACCACATCTCTTCAGCTGAAATATCGGTACAGCTCCAGGCATGACGGACCGCAAAATTTACCCTCTGTGAATAACAGAGCAATAATCCTTCATGTGATGTGAAAGAGAGGCTCACAGCTGGTGTCTTCACAACAAAGTTTTCATGGTTTTCATGTGGTACTTAATTGCTAGCCGAGGTTAAATCACAGCATGGTGAAAGCAGTGTTGTTCCCCAGGAATGTATTGAGGCATTGATTCCCCTGAACTCCAGGTAAGGAGGTTTTTTGTTTCAGGGTGCATGTTCCAGTCAAAAGGAGACAGAGAAAACGAGGTTGGGTGCGCATCCAGATGTGAGGTCTCATGTCTTCATGAAAGACTTTGGTCTGGGTGTCTTGCATCACACAGAATGGTTTTAATTGGTGCCTGATAAGCTGTTTTCATATTTTATCTTATTTTCCCAGAGTGAGAGGGGCTTTGAATTTCAAAAGAGTTTTCTGGATTGGAAAATACTTTTCTTCTCCAGCTCTACTTAAATCCTGGCCTTGAATTGGTGAGGTATGCAAACCTTATCCACAGCCTGGTTCAGAAGGCAGTCAGATGAGTGGGAAATTACCTGTTATCTTTGGTGGAGCGAAGAATGGGGACTGTTTCTTTGGAGAGCCTTGACTTGGGGAAGTGAAGATAGAGTTCTGTGAGAGATCAGAGGAGATGCTGTCTTTTCACAATGGTTGGTGTTGCTGGAGAGCTGCAGATCTCTGGAGCCCAGCTTGTGAGGCACAACCTCCAAACAACAACAAAAAATATCTAACGACTTTCAGGACAAGAGGTTTATTTCATACACAAGATGATCAAAACTAGCTGGTGTGTTACAGATGAGAACTGTGTTCATGGAAACTTCCTTCCTTCCAGAAATACTGCTAAGATTTTTTTCCAGTCCTTTGTGGGTTTAAATTGAAAATGGTATGTTTGTTTGTTTTTGTCAAACCAAACTGACCATTCTTCCTATCTGAAAACCTTTGCAGCAAATGTAATGTTTTAATAACTGTTTAATCAATTTAAACTCTGTTCTTGCTCATCCCTTCCAGAAAACTCAACAAAAGAAGGGGTCTATTTTAAACCTGTCATATGGGCACAAATAAGATGGGTCTTACTTTGCATTTCTTTTCTTTCTGCACCCTTCAAACTCCTGTCACCTCAGCCTACCACGCCGGTTTCATGTGGCAGCCTTGCTTTGATGATGATACCCTGGGATCACTGTGGGCTGTAGTAAATCTGGGCTCTGGGGTGGTGGAAGGGCTCCACAGGAAAGACAGAGCTGGGGGCACACTGTGGGTGGCTTACAAGATGCACTGTCTTGCTGCTTTCTGCTTCCAAGCACCATTAGCCCGTTCTCCATTCAGAGTCATTTATTTCCTATCTTGCTTTTGTCTTTGCCTCCCCATTCCTTGCTGAGCTGCTTCCTTTCTCCACTTGCCTTGGATTAATTCCCCCAGCATGATTTTTAATTTGTTTCTCCCACTATGGTCTCTGCTCTTCACTTACGTGCTCTCTGCATCCTACCTTCTTTCTTCCCTGCCTTGCCTGGGCATGTGGCTTTAACTGTAATATAAAGCTTTCCTTTCTCAGACTGTTCAGCTTCCTCCCCGTCTTACACTGCACACTGATTTTTGTCCAACATATGGAGGAGTGGCAGGGATTGTGCCAGCCAGTGGGCTGGGAGAGCAGCAGTAATCTGGTCCTCAGGCCAAGATGCATCTTCCTCCTCACCCTTGACGGGGTGCCCATGGCCTCTCAGTCAGTGCGTTGGGTCTGTTGCCAGTGCAGGAGTTCACACAGCAGAAGAGGTGTAGAAGGGAGCTGCTCCTGGCCTGTGCTGCGTGTTCACTTACGATCTCAGTATGGGGGGAAGTCTTTGCTGACTCTTAGCAGTGAATGTGTTTCTGACACAGCTCTGCTGATGCCGTGGGCTTTTCCAGTCCCAGAGCCAGACCAAAGGTGCAGGGTGTGCAGCCAACTCTGCACTTCCGCAGGTGTAAAGGTGCTCAACTTGGGAGGTTTGCTCTGGGACTGGCTCTCAGCTCCAGTGTTACCTGCTGCTTTGGGGTTTTGGGTTGTCTTGGCGTTTTGCACTTGGCAAAATTATGTCATGACTGTGGGTGTGTGAAACGTTCCCTGCTTCCCTGGATATGGGGCTGGTCCAGCTTATGCCGGGGGTTTCTGGCAGAGCCGTGTCTCCAGAGATCCAGCCCCACTTCACCCCTGCTGTCATTCCCACCATGGTAATTCCTTTTTTTCCCCTTCATTCCTTTCCTTTCCCTGCAGGTACTACAAGAGTTCGGTTGTGCTGATGTGCTTTGTGATCCCTACCTTTGTGCCATGGTACCTCTGGGGTGAGAGTCTGTGGAATGCCTACTTCCTTGCTTCCATCCTCCGGTACACCATCTCCCTCAACGTCACCTGGCTGGTCAACAGCGCCGCTCACATGTACGGCAACCGCCCTTACGACAAGTACATCAACCCCAGGCAGAACACCTTAGTCACTCTGGGAGCCATTGGTAAGTGCTGTAACCCTGGTTAGAGCTTCTCAAACTCAGAGCAACGTCCCATCCAGTATCACCCTGGTTGGGGTTTTGAGCACCTGCCACTGGACACCGCTTGTCTCCACCGAGGTTGGAGCTTGCATGTCCTAGAGGAAGGCTCCCTCGTTCTGCTGAAGGTGCCCACACTGAAATAGTGCCACCTATTCTTTGGGGAGAGATGTGTTTACAGTAGCGATCCCCTCTTCTCCGCGAGCGGTTGGCTGGGGACAGCCCAGCAGAAGTAAGTGACTGCTTCTGACTTAGTTGTGTGTCTTCCCTCTTGAAGCACTTACAGTTTTCTTCCCTGAGCATAAGGGGTGGGACACGCTTCTTCCTACCGGGGAGGAAAGCTAAACCACTGAAATGGAGTCTGTTGTGGGTCTGCCTCAGGTGTGGAGGGTAACCTGCCCTGGATTTAGGAAATGGGCATTGGAATTTCCCACCTGAGCGTGTTCCCAAGTTCATAAATGTGCCGGCCATGTGGTCTTTAAACTCCCTTTCTGTTTTTTAGGTGAGGGTTTCCACAACTACCACCACACCTTCCCATTTGACTACTCGGCCAGTGAGCTGGGCCTGAAGTTCAACCCCACCACCTGGTTCATTGACTTCATGTTTTGGTTGGGGCTAGTCACTGACCGCAAGCAGGCTCCAAAGGAGATGATCCAGGCTCGCAAGGAAAGGACTGGAGATGGCAGTGCTTGAAAAGTCACGCTTTGTGTGCCAGTGCTGCCGTGCACGTGGGTGGGTGGGTGTGCGTGCGCCCCCCATGTCTGTGGTGGATTTATTTTTCTCTGGGTAAAATGAGTTTTTTCACATCGTTCGGGCTGAATTAATTCCCCAGGAGCAGATTCAGCCCCAACTTTTTTTCCTTATTAGCTGTCTTATGTCCAAACTTCAGACTATTAAGTGTAAAAATGCTATCTATTATTTAATATTGTAGTTAAACAGGAGAGAGATTTTATTTTAGTCACTGTAGTTCATGTCTGAAATACGTTGTATTTTTCTTGTTTATGGTAAACCTTGGCAGGTTGGAGGAACTAACTTTTCTTTCCAGGGGCAGTTAGGAGGGATTTTTGTTTCTACTGTTAATATATGCTTTTGAGACGTATCTCTTGGAGGGGATGGGGCAGGGCCCAATGTGCTGTTTCGACTACAGATTAATGGGAAGGACAGTAACAGCACCGATGAAAAACAGGATGTCTAAGGGGAAAAATCAGCCTAAAATTAGTTAGACGTTAGTTTGAAAACCTGCTTTCTTCTTTTTGTTAGCCCTGTTAACCATCCCAGTGTGCTGCTGTCTTTGCTAACTATGAAAACCCTTTGTTGCCGAGCAGGCTTTTGTGTTGAAGATGAGCCTCTATACTGGCCAGAATACCAACGGATGCTATGTGAGATGATTCCTTTGTTGCTGAATATACATTGTAATTTGTAGAGGTACAGAGCTCCACCATGTCTTAAGCCAAATAAGGCTTTGGTTTCAATGTTTGGAGACCTAAGTTATATTCTGATTTGTCATGGCCACCGATGCATGCGTATTTTAGCTTTTTTTTTTTTGCACAAGAGGCCTCTTAATTTCTTTTTCTGCCTTTGACTAGCAGGTCTTAGAAGACTGACCCTTGTCTAAGTCAGAGTCTCTGCTAATGTTTCAGCTGCATACATCGTCCATTGGTTTCTGAGCAAAATATAGACAGTTAAGTAGCTTCTAACAGTTGCCTTGTTTAAGAAAAAGGGGGGAGGAGAAAAAAAAAAAAGGCGCGTGGAATTCATGGGACATACAGCCCTTTGTGTTAGATGTTAGCCAGTGCAGGATCAAGCCTTTGTACTGTTGGCACTGGAGCACTTTTGAAGATAGAGGGCATGATTTCACTTACAACAGAGCTTAGCGCCTTGCCCCTGGGAAAGGGAGTGCCTGTTTCCCAGGCTGCGCATCCCCACGCCCTGGGCAAGGCAAGGATCTCCAGATAGCTGAGACTCAGGCCCAGGTATTTCCAGGAAAGATGTAGAACTGGGGAAAAAAATTTGAAATGGTTTCTTTTGTGTTCTGTTTCTTGGGTTTTTTTAATGATGCCATATAATATAAGAGTTGTCTTTATTCTGTATTTCATCCAGCAGGTGTTTTAACAGTGTTACTTTGCCATTAACGATGTGTGAACTCTTGGGTGATTTACAATAAACAGTTATGAGTTAGACTGGTCGCTGTGTTTTATTTTGAAACGTCTCCCAAAGCGAAGGGCTTTGTGCGTCACACATCGGAATTACAGACGTGTTTCGCTTGGCATTTCCAGCTGTTCACATGGTGCGGTGTTACCAACGTACCTACCCCCTCAGCGTTTCTCCTTTCCTCGTCAGCAGAGGAGGAGTGTTGTCAAATGGAAGGGCACCGAGAGGTTTGGTTCCTTCGGGCTTAGTGGCCAAGCTGATAGCGGGGAAGAAGAAAGTTCAAGCTGACATAAGCTTGAAAGGAGGCCGGGGCAAGTTCTTGCACGTGAAGATCCCAAATAGCAGAATATCAGCCTGGTGTGACTGTAGGACAGTGCTTTGACCAAAAATACTAAAAGTATTTTGTTCATATTTTGCTGTAAGTTCTTGTTTCGGCCGAGATGTGCCTGATGACCTGGGTGTGCCAGAAGTCGCGTTTTGGTGTGCGTTCAGCTGGAGTCAGGGTGGTTTGACAGACACGGGAATTACATGCACACAGTAGGAGGCGTCTCCCCACCACCCCCGACAGTGCCTGCAGGAGGGGGTGGAAATGGGCTGCAAGAGCTGGGGGGGTTCCGACCTGATGGTTACATTTACAAAGACGTGCAGATGCTTAAATTTTCCTGGTGTTCCCATCGTTTTGTTGGGGCAATTTCCTGGTTGGAGGCCTGCAGCGAATGCACTTCAGAGGCGCTTAGATAAACACCTTCCTGTTGATCTTTATCGCACTTTAGATCATTTTTTTTTCCTTTTGTACTGCTATTACTTGGAGTTCCTTGAGCTGCTTGCTGTCCAGTACGTGATGTAAGAAGAGCAACTGGCCATGCAAAGAGGTACGTGCTGTTCTGGACCTCTCCAGCTACCTGGAATTGCAAGGTAATTTTTGTTTCCCTGCAGGTATAAGACTTCAGCAGCAACAGGAGTTCTAGTGCGATTCAGGGATCTGAGGTTTTGAAACCACTGGCAAGTTACCCATGGTTTTGAAAAACTGAAGAGTAAGTAAAGAAACTTCATTTGGAACAGGAAAAGCTCCTCCATCAAATGTCTTGGAGCTTGTACTTCCTGAATTCCTGTTTCTGTAGATGAACTTCTCCATGTGATGGAGTTGATAAAAAAATGTCAGCCTTTTCAGAAAAACTAGATTGTTTTAAGAGAACGCCTTGAAATTGTAGAACAAGGAATGCTTCCATGTGTTTCCTTTTTTTGCTTGCTTATTTTGATTTTTTTTTTTGCATGTTTGCTTTGATTTTCTTTGGTTTGGAAATAATTTTGGCCATGTTCTCTAGTGTGGTCTCCCCTTCCTCAAGATGTAGGGTCTCTGGGAAGCAGGAAGGGCCCCAGCCACCTCCCAGGGCAGCTGCTGGATCTACCTACAGCTGTCTGCAGTGACATGGGGAATCTGTGGAGCCTCAGTGAAGTGGATACCAAGGTGTGAGCTGCACTTGTTTCTGTGGACTGTGACACCTTTCATGCTGATCAAGGACCCCACTAGTGCTTTCTGAGCAGCACACAAGTGTGGAGGGACTGCTGGTCGATGGGTGGCTGGCTGTAGGCTGGGTTAAGTCAAAGATACAGTGACAAACTTTTTCTAAGCCCTGATGGTCTTGACAGTATTTGATCTGTTGTCTCCATCTCTGTTCTTGGCACGTGGAACTATCTGGAATAACCCCATGTAGGACTGAGAGGTATTTGTATGCTGTCCCATGCGTTGTGGCACTGTTTCCAGGCTCTCAGCTTTGACATCCAGCAGGGTGTGGATCTTTACCTTTTTTCCCAGAACTGGTGGGGCCCTTAGGAAATGCTGTGTAGGCTCAGGAGTCATGTGCTCCTTCCACACCGGGAACTCCTGAGCAGGTGGCCTGCTTTCTGTCATGGGTGGCTCACGGCAATGCTATGCCTGCCCTGGGACTTGGCACAATCACTAACGGAGGATTTCAGCTGTAACTTACAGCGTGTACTCAGTTATGCAGATATTGATGAAACCGCGTCAGGGCTGTGTACAAACACAACCATCAGGGTGTGGTGTGAGGCCAAGATTGTGACAGCTGACTAGAGAGGAGCTTCCAGGCTCTATCTAACCCCCTCTCTGCTTCAGTCAGATGCACAGGCTGAGCTGCATTCAGGTAATCCCCCAGGGTGGGAGGGAAGCGTGAGCAAAACCTCCTAGCGCAGAAGAAAGGGGCTGCGGGGAGAGGGTGAGTGCTGGCACTGAAGAAGGGCATCAGGGTTCACAGCCCTGAAAACCAGCCCAGTGGAGCAGATGTCTGTGCCCAGTACCTGCTGGGCAGTCCCACTGCCGTGCTTGGCCAAGCCAGTGGTTATCCTGCTTGGTGCTGTTGGGCCAGGTGCTGTGCCAGGGTCCAGCCCGGTAGCACCGTAACTTCAATTAGCCGCTTGGATGCTGAGCTTCAGTATGGAGGGGTGGGGTGGAAAAAGGGTGTGTGGTCAGCCCAGGGCTGGACACCATATCCCTGAGCCTGTTTAACTAAAGTTAAAGGATAAAGTTATTATCCCTGAGACACTTTAAAAATACTGAGTGAAATGAAAGGGAGGAGATGTCGGGAGGGATGTGTGAGACAAGAAACAGGACTTTCCCTGTTTCTGCAGCATAGGAAGCTGCTTGGGGTGTCAGGGCTGGATTTCTGCCCACTCCCTCCAGTGGCTCTGCTGTTCCCTTGCAACCCTGGGTGATGCCTGCATCCCTATCCCCCTCCACAGCTTGCAAGTGCAAGGTGACTGCTGTCCTCTGACTGGCGCTGATAATTCTTCAGGCCCAAATTGCCAACCAGAACACAGCTGTCTGGAAATAAGCCCAGCAGATGGGAAACGAAGCCTGACTTCAGGTATGGCATCGAGCTGTTGGGGTGGGAGGCGCCCAGAAAAAAGGGTCTTCAGAAAGGTCTCCTGGGTCCATGTGAGCCTAGGAGTCCATGCCAGGTTGGAAATACGGTGACAGACCTACAGGCTCTGGTCAGCTGATGTTTGGGTTTATTTGCAGCTGGGAAGGCTCTCCGTTTGGAGAGATTTTTAACAGTGGTTAAAACAGCTCCCAGACTGTGGCCCCAAAGGCATGTCCAGGCTGGACTTGCATTACCTCACAGTATTTTTGCTCCTGGACTGTTTTGTAGCTCTTACCCTTATGTAGGCCCCTTTTATGGGGCTCCTTTTCACCACCACCTGAGGTGCTTCTAGGAATCCAACATACAATTTCCTTTAAGATCATCTGTTACAAGAAAAATGAAAAACCAAAAGCAAAGCCCAGTGGGAAAGGAGAAATCTGCTATCACATGCCAACATGCCCCAACGTCCACAAAGGCTCTGGTTCAGTGGTGCCCAGCCCAGGAGCTGAAACCTTTGGCATACAGGGGTGCATACCCCGCAACACCAGCCCCAGCAGACAGTGGGAATCGGGGGTAGAAAACCCAAAACCCCTGAAGCCTAGTAAAATGCTGAGTTTGGAGGGGCGGGGCTGGGTGGCCCTGCATGGGCAGATCTGCCCACTGGATGGTTTGCAGGCTTTTGCTGTTTAAATCACCCCTCGCACATGGGGTGCATTGCATTACTGTGTGCATCTCTGCTTCCTGGCAAGTTAAACCTTGATTTAGGCTTTTTCTGAGAAAATGATACCAGAATTCCCACCCTGGATTTATGAATCTGCAGCCAGCTGACCCCATCGGGCCTGTGCAGCCACTCTGCACCCTGGCTGCCACCGTGCCCATCCTGGCACACTGGCTTTGGTACAGCCATAGCAAGTGCCAGTGTTAAAGGAGAGGCCGCTCGAGCACACATACACCGTCCCAGGAGCTGCACGCTCGCCACCCAAGTCTTTCCTGCTAGGACCAGAGTCCTTTCGCAGCAAGCAGCTCCAGTGAGTCAACTGGTGCCCCTGTTGACCCCCTTCACACACATTCTCACCCTCAAGTGTTTCTCTTTTCCACGGGTTCAGCCCTAGGTTTCCCGTAGCAGAGCCTCAGGTACTGAATCTTACATATATAAAAAAAAAGTATTGAAATGATGCAGTGGAAAAATAATCCCAGCTCGAGCTGGGTGCCTCTGGAGAGCGACCCTGAACAAAGGAGTTCCTGGGCAATTGCTCCCTTAGAATCCATGCACCTGCCTCTCACACTGTTCACGCACCTTTCACGTGCCTTTTTGGTGCGATGATGATTTCTGGTCTGGGGTGTTCTAACACCTTACTGGATTCTTTTTCTGTCTCCAGGCAGACTGTTCTTGTGGAGTTGCAGCTTCCGCTGATGGTTGTAGCCTCCTTATCGCTGGTTTGTGCTTCTTGTGCACCTGCTTGCTCTGTCAGGCCAAACTTGGGATAAGCACTACTTGGCAACGACTAAGACATCAGCGTGTTACCGATGCTAAATCCAAACACAGTACTTGTACCAGCTGCTAAGAAGAAAATTAACTTTATCCAGCTGAAAGCACGTCTAGGTGAAAGTTCACAGCTTTCACAGCAGTAATTTTTTTTACTTCCCTTGTTATGGAATAATTTTTGCAATTTTTTACCCATTTTCTCCATTTCCCTTCCTACCATTTTCGGTGGGTCACTTCAGTTTGCTGCTCCAGTCCCAAATTCAGGTGAATTTTTCTCAGTTGAGAGCACGCAGGCAAGCTGGGAAGAGGGAGCCCTTCATCTTGGAGGGCTGGCATCTGGGCATGTTTCTGAAGGTGAGAGAGAGAGAGCGCTTTGCAGGCGGCTGCCTCTCCAGCAAATCTTGAGCCCTCCTGTTGATGCCAAGCCAAGGGTGTGCACGCTCATATGGCATCTGTTTAACGGCGGGGCGTTTGGAGAAAGGAAGTCGATCACAATATTTAGAAAGCTGGGTAAAGGAACAGATGGCTTTGAGGAGAGATGATCTGGCTAATGAATTGAGGGTTAACACTTAAACTGAGAAGCAGTTGCTTAGGCACTGTATTTAGCCCACGTGTCACGGTACAGAGCAGCTTCGATGGCTGCTGCTGAGCGATCCCTGGCCCTTTTCCCCTGCCGCTGCCATTCCGGGCAGGCAGCGATTCTCGCCAGACCTCGCTCCAGCTTTGGGGCAGAAAGGAGCAGGATAGAAAAAAACAGAAGGTAAATGTGTTTTCAGAAGATGTATTTCCCAGTAATGAAAGCAAACTCAAAGCAATTCCCTTTTCCATTTTCCTTGCCTCTGTGTACCTTTTTGCCCTCAACAAACAGCACAGTAAAAACCATAGCCAACCTTCAGTGGTAATATCACCCCCAGGAGAGCTGCAGTGTAGTGGAGAATGAGGTTGCTTTTGTTTCTTCCTGAGCTGCAGGTGAGGTCTGCAAGGGCAGGGGTTAACACTGTGGGAGTCCTCTCTTTTACATGAAAAAATACCTCCGAGGCCTGATCCTGCTACTTGATGTTGGGACGCAGGGGCTCAGCCTTCCCACTTCTCTGTCGCCAGAAGAAAGCAGATGCAGAGATGGCATGCAGTTTGGTCCCCGTGAAGAGCACTGACGCAGTGAAATTTGGACAGGGAACACACACGTGCTGTAAGGAATCGGAGGGAGGAAATAATACTCATCAACAGACATAATTTTGGATATTTGCTTGTGTTGGAGCAGGTCCTCTTTCTGGGTCCGACAAACTGCCAGGCAGATCGCCAGCAGGTCTCAGTGGCCCAGCAGGAAAGCCCAGTGAGGACTGGGTCAGGAGAAGTCATGCACTGCTCACAGCATCCCAGAAGCAATGTCACATCTGTGCACCAGCATCGCTCCAATTATGTCTGCGAAGACATGGGCTGAGCGGGGTGGAACATGAGTGTCAGCCTCAGGCACGTGCACCCCTGGGAAAGCCAGGCACGACCCCAAACAGGATGGGGGTACGTACTTGTGGCGACCCGTCTTTGTCAAGGCAGTGTTGGTGGAGGTGTGGGAGGAGAGACTTTTTCCACAGGTCAAGGAGAGCATGCAGCAGGCTTTGGGATGCAGTGTTACTGCGAGAGAGGTGGGCAGTCCATTACTGTGGGATGCAGTTCAAAAAGCAACATGCCCACGTGCCCTACCGACCATTGCACCCACACCCCCCTTGATGGGGGTATGCTGCAGGAAGAGGTTATGGGAGAGGGGCTGCACCCTTGGGACAGGTGTCCCATGAAGAAGGGATTGTAGGAAATATCCCTGTGTGCCCAAATAACACCGCCCTTGCCTCCCTGCACTTCTGTTGTGTCCTGTGCTTGGGTGGCCTCCCCCCACATGCTTGCTGTCCCCAGGCTGTGCCTTTTTTTTAAGCTGTGATTTTTTTTAATCTGTGAGAGGTCTTTATTGGGCCTGTCAGCATCATGCATTTTCCAGCACTCGAAGGGACACCATCTGCTCAATAAAGAGCTGTGAACAAAACGTCTCAGATGCTCAGAGTTTACCAAAACTTAAACGGCTTTAAAATCCCTCATGCTGCACTGCTTTCCTTACAGTTTGGCTGGCAGCAGAGGTGAAGTGACTGAGGCCATTTCTGACTAGTCACTGCATTTTCTTTTCTGGCCAAAATTGCTGGGGCTGAGAGCTGTCACTTTTCACCTGTTCTTCAGCCTTGGCTGCTGAAAGCCGGAGGCTGCTGAACTTGAAGACCTCCCCTCTGTGCCTGTTACCGTGAGCTGGCTTGACTTCTGCCGTCGCAGGGAGCCTTGCAGTCAGGTGTGCAGTTAGTGCTGACACTCCAAGCATACTTTTTTCCAGTCACTTGATTCTGGGGCCTGTCTTGGTGACTTGGGGGCAACAGCACCTCCTTGCCCAAGGAAAGCGTGCCCAGCAGGCAGCCACTTGTGTGGCTTGCAGCCCCTTAGTGTGGCAGTGTCACAGGGCGGCATCAGGGCAGAGGGAAAACCTGGCCAAGATCTCTGGATTTTGTGTGGTTGCAAAAAGCAAATACTGCAAGAAGCCATTTATTAGTTCAGGATAACAGAAGATTTGAAATACCAGAGCGGGAAGAATGCTATTTCAGCTCTAAAAATGGCTACCTCAGCCTTTAGAACATCAAGAAGCACACACAGCAGTTGCCATTCTGTGATGCGACCACATCACCTCCAAGGGCTCGGGGGATCTGCTGGTGCTGCACTTGCCCTGAGGACCTGCGGTTTGAGGGGTTCAGAATCCCTGGGGATCAAAGGGCCAAAATCTCTTTGGGGCCTGCCATGAGGCCCAGAGCTGCAGAGGGTTGCTTGGCCATCGGAGAGACAGTATATAACATGCTGACAAACTGCTGATGTGTAACTCAGTTCACTTCTGGGGGCTGGCGTGTATTTAGACAGCTGTCTGTCTTGTGTTCCTTCATTAGTGATGGCACCATAGCTAAACCTTGAATTAGGACCACCTTATTTGGGTTTTAGGAGAAAAAGAAAGGCAATTAATACATTACATGTCATACCACATCCTGGCAGAGGGAGAAGAGTGAAAACACTGGTGGGATTCACATCGACTTAATCCCACGAAGGGACCTCTCCCCCCCGGCAACGTTCTCGAACGGCTATCACCAAGCTGTTTCGCTGGGGATGTTTTCTCTCAAAATTCCAACCAGAGAGACGCTTTACAGCGACCGCAAAGCCCACCATCCACTGTGAAAGGGGAAGGGGGTGGGAGGGGACCACCTGGCCCGTGCTCGCCCTGGGGTCTCTTGCCACTTCTTTCCGGTCTTCCAAAATACTTCGCCAGCGGGCACCACCTCCCAAGAGGACTCCGAAGATGCTGCTGCCGGCTGTGGGTGGCGAGGCCGCTCCAGTGCCTCCGGGGGCTTTGGACCGAGGGCGTATGGAGAGCGCCTCGCTGGGGGAGTGCTGCTGGACTGGGGCGAGGGCAGGAAGGGGGCAGAGAGGGAACCCATGTACAGTCCCTCGCCCGGCCGCATCGGGGCCGGTGCGGCCGCAGCGCTCCTGCTGGGGCTGAGCACGGGGTTTGCTTTGGGCGGAGGTTGGGCCTCCAACAAGGCTCAGCCGTGCCCTGGGTGCTCTAAGGTTACGGGAGAAACTGTGGGCGCGCCCCTCCGTCCCGAAACCGGCGGTCAGGGTGCTGCAAGTCCCGCTGCCAACCGGCTCCGTTCCCTGCCGGCTGCAGGCCCGCCCGTCCGGGGCGGGGCGGGGCGGGGCGGGGGCGATGACGGGTCAGCAAGCCCGGCCCGCTCGGTCCGGTCCGTTCGCCGCCGCCGGGGCCGGAGCCGCCACTGACACCGCCCGCAGGTAGGAGCCGCCCTCGCAGCGGCTGGGAACGACCGCTGGGAGCGCGAGACTTCCCCCCCCTCCCCTCCCCCAAGTCGCCCCGTCGCCCCGCCCCGCGAATCGACGCCCCCCCCCCCCCCCCCCCCCCCCCAAGTCGTGGTCTGGGAGCCCCGGGCGGGAGGTGGCAGGCGGGGAGCCCCGTGGGAGGGCGACCCCGCCGCGGGGAGCGGGCGAGCTGCCTGCCGCGGCGCGCCGAGGGGCTGCGGATGGCGAGCGCTCCTCTCCCCAGGGGCTGGCAGCGGGGGCTGGGCCGGCGTGGGAAACCGCCGGTGCTGCAGCGTCCGGGAGGTGCCGAGATCCCAGCGCGCTCCGGCCTGCGGCGTGCCGAGCGGCGGCAGGTAGGCACGGGGGAGGTGAAACGGCTAGAACCGCACGGGCCGGGGCCTGAAGGACCCAACTGTGGAAGGGATCTCCTGGGTCGTGATTTCGGCATCCCTCCAGCTCACGGGCTCCTCTGTGGCGTCCGTCTGGGGTTGAGGGATGCGGTGATGGTGGAGCTCAGTAGGGCCGTCTGCCAGCCCCCGGGTCAGGACCCGTCGCACCGGCGGTCCGTGGGGAAACTCCCCCGGGTTGAGGCTGTGGGGTGGGACTCCGGTCTCCCTGAGATCCTGTCGGGATGGCTGACGTGCAGGCCGTGTCCCGTTAAATTCCCGGGAGGGGAAGACGTTCTGGGAAAGACCATTCAGCTGTGCTGTGGTCGCCCAGGGAATGATGAAGGGCGAGATCCTGCCTGAGAGACAAAGTGATGCTGGGTGCTAATGTCCCAGGGCGATGCGGGGGTCGCGTGGGATCTGGCCTAGCTTTTTCTTGGAGCAGCATGCTTGTGCCAGACCTCTGACTCGGAGCCCTCGGGCTATAAAGGTTGGAGAAATCCTGAGGTAATCTTGTTTGCCTTCTTTTTTTAAACAAAGCTTCTCTGGAGAGTGACCTAAAGGGTTGTCTGGTCAACATTTGCACAGTCCTTACACCATAGCAGCGTAAGGTATGGTTAATTATGCATAGCAGCTCAACATGGAGGAGGGAAGTGTGTGAAAGGTAAATCCCAGCACACCGACTGCTGCCCGTTGTCTCTTGCTGAAATGGATGAAACTGCCTAAGAGAAGGGGACCTGATTCTTGCTGACCTTTTGCTTGCGGGTATCAGGGTAAAGAATGGGGACTCGTATTTGCTTGACAAACACCCGGCTCCTGTTTTCACTGGTGTACTGTTAAAAGCCAAATTATTTTCTTGTGCTGTTCTTCGTGTCCAGCTGTCAGCATTTTCCAAGCCTGGGCGGTGGAAGTCAGTGCAGTTGCTTCATTTCCCCTTTTAAGAGTCTTTGTGCTGCAGTGTTTGCTTTTCAGACGCAGGGCAGGGATGTGTGCTTGTATGAACACCAACATTTTCTATTGTTTTTTTCCTTGGAAGAAATGTCATGTCCACAATTTCCTCTCCTCCCCCAGTCATTTCCGGGCAGCCTGAGATTAGGAGATTGTGGTTTGGACCAACAAAGGCACTTTAAGGTCCCTATCCAGTGGTCCAAACTGAAAAGCCAAGCTCTGATTGCAGGGTAAGTGGGAGTGAAGAAGCAGAGAAAGGTCTGTGGGAATCGAGGGAGATGATCCTAAGCAATATATTGGCAGGAATAAACCATGAGCGGGATGGCTGGCAGATGAGGAGGCTGCTGCTGCGGTAGAGGCTTGGACCAGGGCTCTGAAGGCACACACCTCTGTGCCACTGATTTCCCATGTGACATCTCAGTGAGCAACTCGCTGGCCACATTGTCTGAAATGGGAATAAGTATATTTTTTGCTGTCTCAAGAGGACTTGCAAGGGCCCTAGGTGCCTGACTCCCTTTGTCTTGGGTCCCCACAGGTTGCAGAAGCAGTACCTGAGGTGCAGGGATGAAGGCAGGATGAGAGGGAACAGGTGGAGAGAGAAGGGTGGAGTGAATGGGAGGAGAAGAGGGCTGATGAAACTTCAGAAGCTATGAAAGGAACTGTTAAAACACATATAGATTACCTTGCATGGGGTTTAATGCAAATTTTTAACGCTGAGGTTGCCTCTGGATGGCCATGCCTGCAAGGGAGAGGCGCAGTCTCCCTGTGGAGTACTGTTTGCTCAGTCAGGAAGTGTTTGCCTTTGGCAGGTATGCAGACCTGGCTCCCTTGGGAGGGAGCTGGCCCTGTGTGCAAGATAAGGGTGAAGCCTGCTCTCCACCCTGCCCACTGCACAGAGAAGCAGAGGCCTCTTCCCCAGCACCCAGGAGGTGCAGAGCCGTTGCTCCCCTGTGGAATGGGCAGCATGTTCGGCATGTCCAGTGGGAGGGGAGGCCGAGGTGCTCCCTGATGCCAAAGGAGAGGTCTGGGCTGCCTCTCCCATGGAGACCAGCGGGAAGGGACAAAGAGCCTGGGGGGCTTGGACTGGTCTGCTGCAATGGTGGGGCGAGTGTCCTGTGTCCTCCTCTAGATTTCTTGAGCTGGTGCAGATCCAGGGAGCTGGGAGAGAACTTCTGCCCTCCCTGTCTTATTTCCTGCGCCCCGTGAGGAACCACTGGGATGAGCAGTAGCAGCTGCATGAGCCAGTGGCCCATAAGTTTTGGCACCACAGGACTGCAGGAGTGGACTTTGCCTAGCCAAGCCACTGGAGATGGCCACAGCTTTGACAGGGAGAGCCACCCCTGTGTGGTCTTGGCCCAGCTGAATGTTCTTAAAGGTGGTTTAATGTGGTCTCTTGCAGTACAGGAAAGTGTCTCTGAAAATATTTCAAAAGACAGCAGAAGTTTTAAGCCCACCGGATGTGATGGGAAGGCTGGTGACAGCAGGCTTGGCCCCTGTTTAACAGGTGGAGGCGGTTCCCTGGTCCTCTCTGTCCATTCTGTTTGCAACAGGTTTATATGAAGTGAAACACTATATGGCACTGTCTTCCTGTAGCTCACCCAAGCACACCACAAACACCAATTTATGGTTGCAGTGTCCTGGAAGACTGGTAAATAAACATTTCTAAATCCTACAAATAACGAATGCTGCAAGGCAGTGATGAACACCACAGAAATGCCTATGTATGATTGCTTACCTTGTACTTGTCTCGGGAAAAATGCTTTCTGCCAGTCTAAATGGAGCCAGAAGACTGATGTGGTAGTTGAAAATCTCTGTGCCAGAGTGGGCTTAGAGATTTTCAACTACTAGAGATGCTACCTTAGCATAATGACAAAAGCCAAGTCATGGGTACTGCACATCCATTCCTTGTAGCTCACCCTCCGGCCCATCATCTCACCTCGTTGCCGCTTCTCTGGGACTCCGATGGTTAATATGAGGGCAAGAGGACCTCAGTTTGCCATGCGAGTAGTGGAGGAGCCACGAGTCCTTCAGGCTGAAGAGGTTGGTGAGGGAAAACTGTGCTGAGAAAGCTCAGTGCGCTATGCCACACTCCCTAAAAGCTCACAGGCCTTGGGTGTTTGCCCCATGGCTGACAGGTGCAGACTGCTTGCTATTTACGATTCTGCTGGCGGTGCCCACCGGTATAACCGAAGGAAATGCTGCTTAGGAGACAGTGCCTATCTCTTCAAAAGAGTAGAGATGTGAAGTGCAGTGAAGAAAGGAGCTTGTGCTTCCAAGTGATGGATAGAAGAGGGGTAGAAGGGACAAGAGACGAGAGACAAAGTGAACAGGTGGGAGGAACCCTGCTTATACCACGTGGAAAACTTTGTAGCTTGAGTGTATGTTTTATTTGTTGAGGAAAAAAACAGTGGTGGGGTAGCAAAGGGCGTGAAACCTGGAACTGTTCTGGCCTTCCAGGGCATGCACTCTCTCATCCATAAACTACAGCAGACAGAGACAATATAATCAGGAATAACTGCCCCATGAAGTCTGCTTTTCTGGGCTTAGTCTGTCTTTCCTTACCTCCAAAGCTGTCTGTAAGTCGACATGACATACCTGTCTCTTTTTTCACCAGGTTTCGCCTCCTTGTTGCATGTTCTTTGCCACTCCCAACACTTCCATTGTTTTCCCGATAATGGTAGAAACCTTTTGGGCAGGCTTCCTGTGTAATGTGTGTCTTGACCTTCTTTGCTCATGCACATTGGAAATGCTTGAAGGCGTTGGTATTTTTGGAACTAAAGGAGCAAATAAAACACCTCCGCAGACCCCTATCTATCTATTAATACACTGCCAAGATCACTATACCTACAGGAGGAGAAACACCCATTCTGCTTGTTGCTTAGTCAAGCAGCGGACGTTAGGTTGGGGTGGTTAAGGGGGAGGATGGTCACTGGACAGCCTGTCTGCATGGTGCCTCAAGAGTTGCTGGGCTTTGCCACATCAGCCTGCATTTATGTGTTACTTGCAGAACAAGGAGCTGGTTTCAGAGACTGTTTCCTCATGGTATAACTTTGCTGTCTTCTCTTTTATGAGGAGATAAATAGCCCTCCTCACTTTCCCACACTCATCACTTTGGGATTTGGCTGGAACTTAGGGGTAAGTGCTGCTTTCACAAGCATCTCAGACCAAAGGGTTGGCTAATCATGCAGGAGGAAGGTATGCCCCTGTGGCGATAGCGTGGAACTGTGGGGTCGGGTCTGTGTCGAGACTCTTTGCTAGAGACTTCCCTTGCATCTCAGGAGAAGTCTGGCTAAAGTGGCCCCAGCCTTGAGCATCTCTGCTCTTGGAGAGGCAGTAAGGCGTCTGCCCGGGGACGTGGGAAGTCCAGCACACTTACACTGCAGGGACTCACTGGAGGCTGGTTACTGCCTGGCTTGCACATCTGAAGGCCTGAGGAGCCAGGAGGGCTGAATCTTGCAGTGGGCGCTCCCAAGCAGAATGGCGTCCGTGGGTAAACAAACGCACAGCACCTGCAAAATGCAGTGCTCCTCAGCTCCTCGTGAGTCTGGGCTGCTCCCTGCTGGTTTCACTGCCTGCTGATCCAGCTGTTCCTGTCTGAGCTGGATGTATACCTTCTGCCTTATCCAGCTCCTGTCTCTGCCTCCTTTGCCTGCTGAAGGCCACGATTGCCCGAGCCCTGCTCATGGAATGAGCGGGACCTCGTGGAAGTCAGCGCGGGCTGATGTAGGCGCACAGGTCAGAGCACAGCACTGTCAAAGCCTGCACAACACCCCTTTGAGCCTAAGGTGGCAAATCATATTATTTTTTCTTTTATAACGTTCAGGAGCCTGGTCTTGAACCAGGATGTGCCTGGTGTGTACGACGCCAGATGCAAGGAAGGCAGACTCAGCCCGGAAGAGTTTACAGTTGCCATCTCTGGCTGTAACACAGCAGCTCAGCTGCAGTTCCTAAATGGTCTGTGGGCACTCGTGTTCAATTCAGGGCAAAGGTTGTGCAGCAGCAGGAAGCAGTGTACCAGGTGCACTCTTTGGGGGACACTAGGGTGCAAAGAGGTGATGCTGGCCAGGACCCAGTGACACTGCAGGTGTATCTCTGGTGTATCACATAGTCTTCTTACCAAGGCACTCGGGAAAGGCTGAATATGTATATTTACAAAATTGATAACAAATTAATTTTATACAACCCCAAGGGACAGCTTCTCAGAGAAACTTGGAGGGATGGTGTGGGCAAGTGGATGCTAATACAGCCTTTTCTGCCCCCATTTTTTTTTGGTGACTAGACGGTTTCATTCCTTTGGTGCGTTTAACCCATCTCCATTAGGTTTGTGTTGGCCGGAGCATTTCATTAGCACACTGAATGCATTTACAGCGTGTGAAATGAGACAGGAACTAGGTATGAATGTTTCTGTGGCCAAATGCCCTGCCTCCCAACATTGTTGCAGGATTACTGAAGCATCTCCTGCTGCCTCCATGCGCAACATGCAGATGTCTTTACCTTTTCCCATTCCTGTCTTATATAAATGAATGGCATTTCTGCACACCCTTGAGATGGTAGGTGGGTACCTGGAGCAAGCAGCATTGTACCCTGCTGACAGAGGGGTTGGCTTCTTTTCCTGTTACCCCACTATTTTGTTATGTATTCACAAGTCCCTGGTATGACTTCTCTCTCTCATTGTGCACTCGTGTTGGGCATCTTGAGATAAACGTGAAAATGCTCTGCTTTGTTAGGTTGGCATTTGTGGTCGTGGGTGGCAGGTCATGTTATGGGTTTTTATCCACTCAGTTACAGTGATTAGGTATCGAGTGACTCTGGTTATTTCTGCTTTTAAAAGCAACAGAGAGCTATAGTGGGCTCCCCCAAAAGACAAACTGTGTTTGTTCCCCTTTGATTGTCGCTGGCTGGCAGCAATTCTTTATGGCTTGCCTTATGTTTTGAAGAGCATCCTCCTCCCAGTGCTTCTGGCTCTGCACCTATTGTGTGAAATGACTCGATGGCCTAGCGCTGTGAAATGCAGGAGTGTTGCTGTGGCTTCTTATGCAGCTTGTGTATGGGCTCTTGAAATACATCTGCATGCTCTAGTCTGTAAAAGATGCACAACTCTGTTGACATGGTGATTTTGTCCTTCCTTACATTCATATTGACTGGTGAAAGCAACTTCAGGAGGAGCCTGTAACTTTGCTTGGCAGATGAAATTAAGATGCCCACATTAAATGAACCTTGAGCAAGCAGCAGTATGTGTTTGGTGAGCTGCCTGCTGTAATTGAAGTGTGTACATTAGAGGAATGGGAGCTTAATTGGTTGAGGGCATGTAGTGGGACAATGGTAATAAAAGCAGAGCCGAGCAGCTGACAGTCTGAGCAGATGCAGACATAAAAATGTGAATGGAGGTAAGGGCATAGGCCTGCACTGAGATAAATTCTCAAGACATACCACGTGGCAGTGTTAATGTGAAACCCTCTGCAGTTCTGCACCCTGACCCACCATAGCTAGCAACGGGACTGCACCTCAACAGGGTTTTTACAATGCTAGTCTGCGACCGTGAGTCAAGTAGGACTGGAAAACCACAGCGTGTGCTTTTGGGAAGGTGAACTGACTCTGGCTGGGGTCAGCTGCAAAGCTGAAAACATGTTTTAATTAGCCATGTGTGCTGGTTTTAGTCAGGACAGAGTTAATTTTCTTCACAGTGGCTGGTATGAAGCTGTGTTTTTGGATTTGCCCTGCGAAGAGCAATGATGAGGAGTCTTCTTAGCTGGTGCTGGGGAGTGCTTGCACTAATTCAAGGACTTTTCCAGCTTCTGTTACTGCACCTGCATTCCCAACTTTTCATTACAAGCAGTGTGTGTGGGGGGACACACAGCTCAGACAGCCAACCCAAACTAACCAAAGGAATATGTCATTCCATAGCATGTTGTGCTCAGTACGTAAGCGGGGAGTGGGCTGGGGGTCCAGAGCTCCTTTGTTAGCCCCTTCACTTGCTCACTTGTAAGGTCGCTAGTTAGCTTGCTAGCTCACTCATTAGTGAGTTGGTAGGTTGGTTGGCTTTCCCAGACATGCTGTCGCTCGTGGGGCTCGCTCGGACTCTGATGCGATTGCTCTCGGGCTCTGGTTCTCGGGCTCTGTCTCTTGCTACTCGGGACCTGGCTGTTTACTGGTCAGCAGATGGTGAGCAGTTGTACCATATGTTTTATTTTCTATTACTTTAATTACTTAGTAGTAGTATTGTTTACATTTTTAGCATCACTATAATATTCATTTATATTCAGTTATTAAATTGCTCTTAATTCACGAGCTTCCTTGTCTTCCGATTCTCCCCCTCCACTGGAGGAATGGAGGAGGTGAGCGAACGGCTGCGTGGTACCTTATTGTTAGCTGAGGTCAAACCATGACACCTTGTGAACCCATTGCACCAGGAGGGCGCTCTGCTGCTGAAGGCCTTCCTGTGCAAGCCTTAAAAATGGAAGACAAATGGGTGTGTGCGATTACCAACTGTATCCTGGATGCAGTGTCTTTATTTGGGAAAACAGGCTGGCAGAGATGGCTGTTGTCGCCAGCTGGAGCTGACTGCTCGGATTTGGCATCACTGGTCACGGCAACAATGCACAGCAGAGCTGTGGAGAAGGCGGCTGGCTTTATGTCATCCCTGTGGACCAATTAGCTGTTCAAAAATCGTTTCTACTTTTCCAACAGAGAATTTACGTTATTTTTCCTATTGCTCTTGGCATTTTATTTTGGCTAAACTGCTGTGGTGCTGCAGGAGAAACTGTCATTCAGGTTCCTCATCCTTTTGTTCCTGGCTGCTGTTAGAGGTGCTGGCCTTAGCGTGCAGAGGTCTCCTGGCTTGAAGACGCAAACATCGGGGCCATCCCTGAAGAAGACAAGCTGACCCAAAGGCAACTGCTGAGAATACCGGCTGAACGCTAGTGCAAAGCTAGGCAGGTCTGGCACTTGCTGGGGGTTTCTGCTTTGGAAGGAAGTGAGGTTAATGTGGTTTTATTCCTGGCACCAGAATAACACGGCTGGGAGTAAATGAGAAATGTGTGGGAGCTGAGTGCTGGTTTTAAACCATCCTCTGCCCACATGGGGATGTTGAAATATTTTCAAGCATGTGTGGGATGTGCCAGTGGACAGCACTGAAAGGTGTTACCATTGGGGTACATGGGAGAAAGGGACCCTTCTTTCCTCCTTTTAGCAATTAATCTGTCAGACGCAGGCTCACTCCTCCTTTTGTGGGCTGACAGGGGCCAGCAACGTGGCAGGTTCAGTCATTGTCCCCCTGCTCTCCTTCCAAGGGTGTGCCAGAGAGTACTTGCTCATGCTGTCCCTCACCCATGACTCGGCATGGAGCCTGTCAGAGGAGGATGCATAGCGGCAACATCCTTTCCTGCTCAGTTCTTGCTGCCTGCTGTGAGAGGCAAGCTTGCACTGAGCTTGGCATCTTGTGAGGCTGGCTGGTCTGGTGCCGGAAGCTTATTTTCCAAAAGGCCCAGCCCTGGCTGCGCTGAGCTCTGGTGAAGACCTGGCGCTGTGCAGGGGCAGCATTGTACTCCTTCCTCCCCAGTGTGAACCCAACCAGCCTGATGAGAGGTTTGTGGAGGGTTCTCTAGGTGTTTCTCTTTTATTGCATAAATTAATCCTTTGTACCTTTCCAAAGGGAAAGGGTAAATAATAAGATCTGCCATCCCCAGACCTGAAAGAATTGTGTTACCTTGCCTTAGTCCAGCCACCGCCAAAGAAAAGTTGAGCCCTGCACTAACAGTACCTCGCAGAGGAAACACGGGCAATAACAGGACTTGATGTTACCTGCCTGCTCCCCTTCAGCTAAGCCAGGAGTGGGGAACTCGGCTACAGCTATGTCTCCCTCGCTCAGGGCGCTGGCACTTCAGCGCGATGCTGCCGGACTCGGCAGAGATGCAGCCCTGCCGCGGGTGAGGCAGCTGCCACCTGGAAGCGGTCCTTGACATTGCCAGTATGTGTCTCCTGGGACCACAGCGATGGCCAGCACGAGGTAAGGGATGCTGCTGCTTGGTGATGGGCTTCCAGAGGAAAAGGCAAGGGCAGTGCTTCACAGCATACTGGCAGCTGCTACAGCAGGGGCTGTGCAGGGAACAGAGCTGTGAAATGTTTTGTGTCTCCTGTGCGGGAGGAGAGGAGTAGAGATGAGATGGGTGAGGAAATCTAGTCCATCCTCATTGGATCCTAATTTCTTTTGATCTGTTACACCGTGTTGAAGATCTGTATGCACACTGGAGCTGACTGCCTTTTAAACTGACATACTTAATATTTGCATCGTCTCATGCTCCCTCCCTGCAGTTCTCTCTGCTCCCAGGTCTCTTATCTGATTGCTTTTCTGTCTTTTAAGGTTTGCAGTTCAGCCTCACTCGAGGCTGACTGTACAGACAGCACCAAATCACGGCCTCATGGTTATGTGCAAGTGTGGTGTGGCTCAGGGTACTACAAGGGTGTTTTGTACTCCTGCCAGGTGATGTGCAGGGAAGACAGGACAGCTGACCTGCAGGGGCAAGCCTGAGGCTGCCATTTCTTCTGCAGGGCCTGGGGTGCCGTGCCTCGACTCCTTCAGCCTCTGCCGCTATGGGGCACAGCGGGAGTTGGTGGCTGGGGGGCCCGAGCAGTGTCTTTGCCTTTGCAGTTTGGGGCTGTCTTGTGGGAGTGGTGAGCTGGGGGGCTGGCTGTGACACAGTGAGGGTGCTTACTCTCTTCTGTGGGTCCTCACAGGGGTGAGAGAGCAGGGCAGCTGCCCAGAGAGACCACGGCTCCTGTGCTGCAGATGTAGGAAGGCCAGGGAAGCTGGGAGGATGAGAATGACAACGTGGGTACTTTCTTCTCTGTAGCAAAGAGGAGTCATTGCTTTAAGGACCTGGATGGGATAAGTGAGCTGCAAATACAAATAGGCTGTAGCGAAAGGCCATCACATCTGAGCTGCCCTGGCACCCCAGGGTGCCTCACTGGCCCATGGGAGTCCTGGTGACCCCAGGAAATACTCGCCCTACAGGAGGGAGGAGGAGGCAGAGTGCAGGGGTGTAGGTGCTGCGGCCCTGGTGAAGGTAAAGCAGGCACTGGACTCGCAGGGAGACATAGGACTCCCTGTATCTGCAGCACAGCAACACAGGAGCATCTGACTTGCACGTGTTACAGCAGCGGCCCCAACATCGCAGATGCTCATCCAGCGTGATCTTGCCTGGAGGACAAATGCTTCCTTGGGAGGTGGCGTATGCAGCACCCTGTGCAGGACTTCATAGTGCCTATATATTAGGAGCTGATCCCGTTTGTAACACCTCATCCTGACAGTGCTCCACTCTGGGTGTGGCCGAACGCTATTTTTAGCTGATTGCTGCAGCCGGGATGGGAGCTGGTGGTATGCTTTGTGGAGATGAGGAGACAGCATGTGCATCCCTCTCCCTTGGTGCCGCGAGCTTGGCTGAGGCAGCACGTGTGGAATTGGTAATGAAGCCGGGGAAGAGGCTGTGCCTTGTGCCAATGGGAAGCAGCAGAGAATTAGGGCTGTGGGTCTTGTGGTGTCACCTCGTGCAACATGGTTGAGAAGAATACTTAGAAAATCACTCGAGTTCTGTAGGTGTGTCTGAAAAAGTCTCACCCTTCGCAACACCAGGGACTCCGTGCCTTGGTTTGATGCACAGTATGGATGATGCTGCCTGTGTGCAGCAACTTAAGCCCTTATGCTAGTAATGACAGTATGAAATGTTTGCAGCGCTTGCTGCCTGGCCAGTAGGTGCTTGATCTTGGGATGCTTCGGCCTCTGCTGTGCGGCCGCTCTTCCAGCTTTCAAAAGAGCAGGGCTGAGGCGGGTGGATACCACTGCTCTTTCTTTTGTTTTTACTTTGTTCTTTGTTTCTAGCAGGTATGGATGGGAAGAAATGCAGCATGTGGATGTTTTTACCTCTTGTGTTTACCCTGTTTACATCAGCTGGATTATGGATAGTGTAAGTTATCTCCTGCTGGTTATTTGGGAGAGCAAGTGAGGCTGGGGCAGCTGGGTGTGGGCTGCATCTCAGTATGGAAAGTCTTTTGAGGATGCTCTGTCCTTGAGTTACTGTGGGGTTGGGAAGGAACATGACAGGGGCAGAGGCCAGTCATGGCTTGGAGGATCACATTTTTATCCCTGAGTTTCTGGTGCTCCCCAGGCCAAGTTTCTGACCTTGCCATCTTCCTGGCACGTGTTACTGGTAGCTGCCTGAAAAGAGGCAAAGATGCAAAAATTCCCTTTCATCATGTTTTCTTTGAATGACTCAGCAGAGTCCTTGGAGAAGCACTTAGGCCCTGCTTTGGGGTGCAGGCTCAAGATCGGCAGCATCCAGCAGCGCACTGACAACCTGCCAGAGCCTTAATGCTGACACCTCGCTTTCTCGCTAACACGTCTTACCAAAATGCGTTTCCCTGAGCTGTGCTCTCTCCCAGCATGCAGGCAGATGACTGCAGAACGAATGTGGGAGCAATCAGTGTGAGATCAGCAGCTATGCTTAGCCTGAGAAGCAGTTATACTGTATGATATGGCTTCGGCCATGGTCTGTGGATGTTGGTTTTCAGCAGCAGGGTCAGCTGAAGCCATTTGTTTGAGCTCTGTTGCTTGTTGTTGTTCTTAGCCAATCCCCTGTGTTTGTATTAAACCAGCTTTTGTGGTAAACCAGATGAATCAAATGATTCAGATTACAAATGAAAACTTCCCTCTGGTTGGCTATTTTTAAGGCAGCTCAGTTCAGTGACCCTGTTTGTGTACCTGACCATGCAAAACAGATGCAACACGAAGGACGGCATGCAGTAAGTCTGGGAAGTGACTAAAAGTGCCTGCTTGAGCAGAAAGAAACACAGGCAGCCTCCAGCAGACCCTGCCAGTGGGCTTTGAGGCAATGTGTTGCTTAAGCGATGTTCGGAATTCAAGCCAGGATGAGCCGTGATGATTTTTTTTTTTTAACAGGTACTTTATAGCAGTGGAAGATAACAAAATTCGTCCACTAACTGTACCAGATAGGTAAGAGCTGGCTGTGGGCTTTATGTTCAACCACTTGTTTCTTTCAAATAATAAAACAGTGAAAGCTAAATGGGAAAGAAAATCTTGAATCTTTGTTCCTATGCCATTATGTCTCTTAGGAAACCTGGTTCCAAGAGACCACCTTATATAAGGTAAGTGAACGATTTTCTTCCACTCATGGTTCTGATTAATGGTTGTTATTTATGTGTCTTTTCCATCCCAGAGTTGCAATGATACACTTTATATTTTCCAAGTATTGCAGGTGACACACCTCCTGCAAGCTGCGTGTTTAGCCAAGTCATGAACATGGCGGCATTTCTAGGTAGGAACCACAAGAGGAATGTTTCTTTCTCTCTCTTAATGTGTTGTAAGAAGTCATTGAAACATACGTAGTATCCCATACATGTTGTTCTTGAAGCTGATGACAGGAAATAATTTAAAATGCTACTGATTAAGACAGTCTTATTTTGTCTTCATTTGTAGAAAGACAGAATGAAGCTGGATGCATTTGAACGTCATGGGTTTCTGATTTATTCTCATGTTTTTCATTGTCTCACCTTAGCCTTGAATCTATGTCACTCTTTTCCACGGTATGGTGGGGTTTTGTTGTATGCTGTGAATGTGAGATAATTGCATGGGAATACCGGCCAGTGCAGCAAGTGATTATACAAAACATCACTGATGCTGAAGTCCCCAGTCCTTCCCAAATGCCGTTACTAAAACACGAACTTCCTTATTTTCAGTATCGTTTCAGGGTGAAGTTCAGGCATCCTTATGCTTTATTTCAAGTTTAGAGAGTGATTGAGGTTTTGAGCCAAGGTCTCTATTAGTAGAAATAACTCTGGCTCCAATTTTGCTAAGTCAGGGTCTTGCACACATTTTATTTATATGCTTGACACCCAGTGCAATGTGATTATGATATGATTTAACCTTCTGACCCCCTAAGCACTTAAAACAACATGTGCATAGCATGCTACTTCGTACGTTAATGTGGCTGTTTGGCAGTAGTGAATACATGCCTGCCTTTTCAGCTGCTTGCAGGGAAGGGCCCATTCTGCAGACCGCTCTGTTCAGGCAGCCTCTGTGGACCTGCGCCAAGTCCCAGCGAGCCAGTCGCTGCCATGCCTGGCAGTGTTAAAGAGGCATTTGGACAATCCCCATAATAATATGCCTTAACTTTTGGTCAGCCCTGAATTGGTCAGGCAGTTGGACTAGGTTATTTTTCTTGGTCCCTTCCTAGAAACTGGTCTGGTCTATATCTCTGCTTTATCTGGTGGACAAAATGCTGGGCATGAGCTGGCAGTGTGTGCTGGCAGCCCAGAAAGCCAACCGGATCCTGGGCTGGATCCAGAGCAGCGTGGATCAAGGGTATTCTCCCCCTCTGCTCTGCTCTCGTGAGACCCCACCTGGAGTGCTGTGTCCAGCTGTGGAGCCCTCAGCATAAGGATATCGACCAGTTGGAGTGAGTCCAGAGGAGGCCATGAAGATGCTCCAAGGGCTGGAGCCCCTCTGCCATGGGGACAGGCTGAGAGAGTTGGGCTTGTTCAGCCTGGAGAAGAGAAGGCTCCAGGGAGACCTTATAGCACCTTCCAGTACCTGAAGGGGCTACAAGGAAGCTGGGGGGGGACTTTTTACAAGGGCCTGTAGTGGCAGGACAAGGGGTAATGGGTTTAAGCTAAAAGAGGGGAGATTTAGACTAGGTATTAGGAAGAAGTATTTTACAGTGAGGGTGGGGAGGCACTGGCACAGGTTGCCCAGAGAGGTGGCAGATGCCCCATCCCTGGAAGTGTTCAAGGTCAGGATGGACGGGGCTCTAAGCAGCCTGGTCTAGTGGAGGGTGTCCCTGCTCACTGCAGGGGGGTTGGAACTAGATGGCCCTTAAGGTCCCTTCTAACCCAGACCATCCTGTGATTCTGTGATCTCTCTGCCAAGCTTTCCCCGGCTGTATTGGGTGCTTCTGAGAGCCGCTTGTAGCTTGTACCTCTGGTCACCTTAGTTGTGTCAAAGCCCTTGCTATAGAGAGGAAAACTACAGACACCTGCTAGAAACACAGGCATTACTGAATATTAAAAATGCTCTTTTTCATGTAGTGCTGTAAGGTGACCCTTTAGTTCTCTTTTTTTGTCATTCCTGTCAGTGTTTTAGGAAAAGATCACACCATTTCAGGATCCTGTTGTAGAAATAGAAATTAAAAAGTTCCTGCCTGTAAATTCAAGGATTGTCTGTCCCAAACAATCACCTGGGGAAGAAAAGCAGAAATTCTTTTTGGGGGTGGGGAACAAAGGTCTCTTGTTCTCAAGGACTTGGAGTGGATTGATGCACTAGAGCAAATTGTGAGAGAGTAAATTCAAAGATCTTCTGCAGTTTGGATAAAAATGGATATTTTTCACTTACTGCGCCCTTTTCTACATCATTATGTCAGGGGTTTTGTGGAAAATATCAGTCTAAGATCACAGATAATTTACAACAACACGATCTGCATGCTGTCAGTTTGAGCATAAGCATAAGAAGGTGTTCGGCAGCAACCAGCAATTTTCCTTGTTCACTTACGTCGCTCTTTAGTGGTCTGGTGTGAATCCCATTGGAACGCCAACTGATTGCCTGGCTTTCTGTGTTGTTCCATGCAGCGTTCTCCAGGGAGGGCAAGAACATACAATGTGACTGTCTCCTGGGGTTCTGTCATATCATATGTCACAGCACGTGGGCCAATTGTAAGCTTGGAAGGACTGCTTTTCCAGTCTTCACAGAAAATCAGTGCAGTATTTTGGCTCATGTTTGTGGCACCAGCAACTTGAACAAGAGGAAGAGAGGAAGCAGTGGGGGTTATGGTAAAACCTACAGA
The DNA here is from genome assembly GCA_027574665.1 of Rhynochetos jubatus. NCBI lineage: Eukaryota > Metazoa > Chordata > Aves > Eurypygiformes > Rhynochetidae > Rhynochetos > Rhynochetos jubatus. The sequence continues at coordinate 27,521,536 of CM050651.1, forward strand.
AACATGTGTGTGCCATTCACACATTTTCTAATGCAGGTGGAATTTGACATACCTCTGCCGAGAGAGCTCAGTGCTTGTGTGTGGAGTGAAGCTTGATGCGAGTCCAGCTGCCGCAACGTGAATGCATAGTGTGTATGTGATAGACTGTGCTGGGAGCTTCACAGGCAAATAGGAAGGTGCTCTTCTTTCCCTCAGACAATTTGCAACCCAGCCCCTAGACAAAACATCATGAGAAAAGGTAGGAGCTCAGCGTAACTGGATCACAGGAGGGATGTTTCCTGGGCTTAGTCTCATCCATGACTTAGTGAGTGGTCCGTGCGGAAGCACGAAGATAGCTGGCCTGCAGTGAGTTCTCCCCTCTGGGTGGAAAGAGGGTGAGGGGTCTGAGAGTCTCCAGCCAGCCGGTTACTGCAGCATCTTCTACCTAATGACACACTTTGCATTCTGTTTCCTTCTCAGCGCTTGTCGTGGCGGTCCTGCGCTTCATTCAACTGAAGCCAAAGGTGCTAAACCCTTGGCTGAACATCAGTGGTCTGGTGGCATTATGCTTGGCCTCTTTTGGGATGACCCTACTTGGCAACTTTCAGGTACTGCATTCTAGGCTTGGACCACCGTCTCCGTGCTGCGAGGTTCCTGCTTTTCTAGCACATTTGCTGAGTTCCTTGAACTACCTGTGATGTGAGCTCAGAGGGTAACATGGCTGGCTGTGCCCCAGCCCTCCTTGTACCTGCTCTGCCACCTCTGTCTGCCGCATACATGGCTCCGGTCACATGCTGAGATGAAAAGCCACTATCACTTTTCATGTATTCCCAGCAGGATTTGCACCTGTATGCTTACAGTTCACCTGCTGAGAGCCAGAGCAGGGAACCTAGTGAATCCCTTGATCCCTGGGGATTGGCACAGATGGTCCTGGGGAAAAGGACTGAGCTGAAAGTTTACGTATGCATCTGTGTGAACAGATGCAGAGCTGCCCGTGCAGATTTAGCAGACAGTTCAGTGTCCTTCATTTAAAACGTGTTGCTTAAATCTACCTCCTGCTTCTCCTCAGACTGGCTCCGAGAAGGACACAGCAGAGGAGTGCTACGACTTGTCATGCGATGGGTGCCTAGATGAGGTCTCTCTGATTCTCAGTCTGTTCTGCAACATTATACAAACAAACAAACAAGCTGTCAGTGCCAGAGCATTGCTCTGTAGGGTTGGGTGTCCACTGTAACCACGAGTGTGGCTGTTAGGTCTGCAGTGAAAATTGAGGCTATAGACTCCGTGGCACTTGGGTTTCTCCATCCTTTTGCTGTCTCTGATGCATTGCCTCTCCCTGGGGTGCAAGTAATGACCCCCAGTAATGGCAGAAACTGAGGTAGGTCAGTGTAGGCTGGCTTCTTTCCTGGGTTTGCAGGCAGGGAGCTGTTTTTCCTGCCAGTACAGAAAAGGGACTTGTTTTGTGAAGGGTGGGTACCTGTTTGGGTTGTAGAGCAATTGCAGGAACTTTGTCCCCTTTACAGTTGTCTTTTTTTTTTTTTTCTTTGGAATGAGGTGTGAGATCATTTGACTGGTTTGGACCTGGTCTTCCTAACTCCACAACACAAGCCAAAAACTTGGAGTCTTGTTTTTCACAAGAGCTTCCCACCTAGGATCTATGAGGCTTTTGTAACAGCCTTGTCTAGGCATGAGAAGAGTATTTCTAGTACAGGGCAGGCATTAGAAAGCAGTTTCAACCTCTCCATTTTTTTTTCAGAGCAAATGATTGTTATTTAAAAGTGGATGCTTTGAATCACGCCTGGTTATAAATTCTGAACTAATTATCCACTCCTTGTTAGTTACCTGTATCCTTTGCTTAGCTCTTTTGCCAAACCATGAAAGCATGTGGCAATGAGACCTTAGTCCACGCTTTTCCCTGCCTGACTGTGTGGCTGAATGTGTCATTAAATCATATTTCTGGAAAATGACAGATTGGGTGTGTTAGAGGGACATTATGGCTGTGAGCCCCTTGCAGTGCAGGCTACCTTGGGAAAGGCAGCTCAATCCCTTTTTTGCGTGTGCTGTGATTTGGACCTGCCCTTGAAGAAAAACTCAAGGTAGGGAGGGGGAGAGATTAGTGGAGGCATAGTGACTGGACTGTTATCTTGTAGATTGCATCTTGGATTTGTTAAAGCACTGAACAGGGAGGGAAGGAGAACTGCAGGGAGGAATTAGACTGCTGGTTTCTCTTCTAGAAAAGCCTCAGAGGCAGAGGGAAAAGGAAAATTGTTTGGCTTAAGTCTTGCCCGTGCTGGGCTTTCGGAATGGCTTTGCAGCCTCAAGGGATCTCTTTGCAGATTCTTGCTAATTGGAGCTGGCTGTCCTTTTGTCTTGCAGTACTGCACAGTCACTGAGCCCTGTGAGACATGGGAGCTCAAGGAACAGAGAAGCACTTCAGAGAGGTTGGGTTTATATTGCCTCAGACTCCAGTGGTCGAGGATGAGCAGGAGAGGGAACAGGCAGTCAAGCTTTTTGGTGGGAGAAACTTGCCAAACCTTGCAAGTGTCCTGCATGTGTCTGTGGCTTGGCTTGTGCTAGCTCAACAGAGGGGTCAGAGTTCTGGCTACCCTCTGCCCCAGGCAGCAGTGCTCCATGCAGCCGGCACTGAAGGATGCACCATTTGCTTCCATTTGCAGGGAGCTGTACAAGACCCCATCGGGTTGTCCTTGCCTGCCCTGGCCATCACACCAAAGGGAAGGATTTATTTCTGAGCTCTGCATTGATGAGTCTTGCCATGGAACTGTGCAGGCAGTCCCCAAGCAACTTCATTTTTCACTGTGCTTGGGTTTTGGGCAGAACATCTGCTTGACTGTGATATCTGTCACTTCACCTTGGTTACGTTACACCTTACACCTCTGCCAGAAGAAATGGTGCAGCATCTCAGTCTCACACCCCGGTGATTCCCACTCTCCTCTGTCCCACCCAGCAGCAATCCAAGGTAGCTACCAGATAATTCCTGTTGTGTCCAAACAATCACCGTTTTATTTGTTCCTAGCTTTCCAACGATGAAGAGATCCACAATGTAGGCACATCGCTGACCTTTGGCTTTGGGATCTTGGCTTGCTGGATCCAGTCTGCCCTCACCCTCAGGATCAACCTGAAGAATGAGGGACGGAAAGTTGGAATTCCACGAGTTGCCCTGTCGGCCAGCATCACTCTCTGCGTGGTCCTCTGTATCCTTTTGTCCTGCTTCCTGGAAAGCCAGCTATCATACGTGTCTGATACACTCTGCAGCAGGGAACACTGGCTCTTCTCACATCTGTCCTAGGATCTCAAATCGTTTAGGAATGCTACTTAGCTTGTCTTCATGACACAATCCTATGATTGGCTCATTTTGCTACTTGTGTTGTGCCAGGATGGGCTGCTTCACAGATGGGCTCACTTCCTTCATCAGTGCTTCTACAACTGATGTCTTAGTGACATCCAGAGCGGTTACAATATTGAACAGTATCTGTGCAATTTAATGGCACCGCTGCTTACCTACACAATAGCTTTTATGTTAAATATTGAGATGAACGTTCTCAGGAGAATGGGAAGAAATCAGGTTTCTGAAGGTGAGAAGATTTTGATGTGTTTATTGGAATGCTCCAGGGTGCTACATCCAGCTCTGCCTTTTGAGACTGTTATCACAGTCAAGAGCTGCTGGGTCATGTGGACTTTGGGTCAGACTCTGTGCTTTGCAAATGGGGTTTGCGCTGTGGGTCTGTTGTCGCTCAGACTGGATGTACTCCTCTGGAAGAGGACTGGCTTCCTCTTCCCATTGTGCCTGTCAGCCCCACTCCAGCCCTTCTGTTTGCACCAGCACTCGTGCCCTGGGTGTCTGTTTAGGGTGGATCCAGCTGGGATAAACAAAAGGGCAGGAATAAATAAATGGCAAGGAATAAGCTAATCCCCCGCTTCAGGAAACAGCCTGTTCTTAAAGCAATTCCTTAGTCTGGTTCAAAACTTGGCTGGTTTTGAACACTTCAGCCAGTGTCCCGCGGTATAGCCGACTGCTGTGAAGATGGTCCGTCGCCTCTTCAGCATCCTTGGAAAAATTTGTAGCTGAGCATCACGCTTTGGGTGTTTGCGGGGTTCTTGGTGCTCCCCCCCCCCCCGCTCCAAGCCCATAGCTCCCCCAGGGTGTGCCTGGGGTAGGGCTGCGTGCGAGGAGCTGGGCTGGGCTCCTGGGCCACTGCTCTCCCCAGAATTTTCTGGGAGCAGGAGCAGCCAGGTAAGGTAGGGCGTAGCTGCTCCTGTACTGACATGCTGAGTGCTCCCAGCCCAGCCCTCCCCAGCCAGCTGCTTGGCAGCGAACGCCTTGGGCCCTCTCTGAAGGGGGGGCCATCTCAGACAGAAGTTCCGTTCCACCCCCTCCACGCTGACTTTGCAAAGACTTGGGGCTGGGTCTCCATCCCACGCAGTTTGTGCATAACCCTTGCGCTAGGGGGAAAGTAGAAGATCCTTAAAGCCAGACACAGGATGCTGTTTGCTGAAGCTTTGGATGCTTACACTAAGCCCAAGATGAAAAGTCTCTGCTTAGCTGCTTTGTGCAGTTAAAGCTAGAAGACGCTGCTTATTCATTTTACCTGTGAGGATGTGTGATCCTGCATTCTTGGAGTGTGGAGGAAGTCGTGAGAGCCCGGAGAGCCAGTAGGTCTAGAGATGTGCACTGGGCTAGGGCAGGTCCCCAGCTCAGGAAGGTGTCCTCTGCTTTAGGGGAGCTGAAAATTGTGTTTATGGAGGACTCTGACACAGCCCAAGGCAGAGCAGTGAGACCCTGATGCCAGGAAATACACGGCCCAAGCACACGGGTGCATGAGCCCGAAGGACAGTTTCTGGCTCTGACAGCATTCCTCTTCCTTTCAGTATAACATGCCACGCTGTACAGACTGATGCTTCTGAATTTCACAGGAGGGATGATTTTGCAGACGGTCTAAAGAGAATGAAAGTGTAGATTGAAAAGTGTTCCCAGTGCCTGCAGTGCAGAGTACTGGTCCAGTTCCCTCTGTGAGGCTCTGGGCAGGTAGGGTCCCACAGCCAGATCCCCAGCTTGCTGGCTGTCACTGGCTAGTCGGACGTTCAGGTCATTGACTTGTCTGCGCCTGAGTCTTTCCCTCTGTAAATGCTGATCAGCCTGAGCTGGGATTAGGAAGCCCTGGTCCATGTAGGAGAGCTGCAGTTCTCTGTGGGCATTAATTGGACACCTGACATCCCTCCTATCTCCGGCACCACATTCACAGTCTCCTGATGATGGCTGGCTGGGCTGACTCATCTGGGTGACTTTATTAAGATTTTTATTGTCTTCCCCGTTGTCTTCCTCTCATCCTAGTCGGTGTTCCTGCTTCCACGAGTTCTCCTTGACTTTCCTTTTCCAGATTTCATCCTTATGGCACAGGGAATCCACATGCATGCTTCCAGGATCCAGTGGGGCCTGGTGATGTGCTTCCTGTGCTACTTCAGCACCTTCGCAGTGGAGTTCAGGCACTACAGATTTGAGATCATTTGCTCCGAGTACCAGGAAAACTTTCTGAGCTTTTCTGAAAGCTTATCAGAGGCCTCTGAGTACCAGACAGACCAGGTGTAGCCTGTTCTCTGGCCAGGGGGGAGGGGGGGGAGGTGGGGTCTCATGGGTTAAACATGACCTCATTTACACTTTTTTGATGAGTTTGGTTTCATGTGCAATCATGATGGTATTGCCAAAGGGCTCTGAGGGTGGCGGTCTCATTAAGAGCCAAACAAAACCAGCTGTCTGCCGGCAGAGCGGTGGATCCTCCTCAGCGGCAGCATGAGAGCGCGCAAGCTGTTTAATTCGTGCTGCCAGTGTCTCTGAGTGACTCTGGCACAGCCCCGTTGTTCAGAACGTTCAACAGCCAGTCCTTGTAATGCCCTTCCCAGGCCGGCACCCCTCGGCCTGTTGGGCAGGAGATGAAGGAAATGGGCTGCTCTGGACACCAGGCCTTCAGGAGCTGCCGGTTCCCCAGTCAGACTGCATCTTTCGGGTTTCTTGGCTTGTTTCCTTTGCTGCCAACTGGTGTAACCTCGTAGGGTGAGAAAGAGCAGCTGCTTCTTCTGGGCTTGGAATTGGGCAGTGGAAGACCCCAGCTGACTGGCTTTTACGGTGAGCAGGCAGGCATTTCAGCCTGGGAAGTAGTTGATGGTAAAGCCGTGTTGGGGGAGAAGCGGTGCCGTGATCCGGAAGCGAGACTTGGTAGACGCTGCCCTGTAGCTGGGTAGACCGTCCCCAGGCCAGAGGAGACGGCACAGGGGGTGCTGTGCTCAGCCTCGTGTTTCAGCCTCGGCAGCAGGGACCGGTGGAAGCAAGGTGCGCAGTTAAGATGGCAATACCTGTGTGCTCTGAAGATGACCCAGAAAAGGCTGCTTTTCTTGTGTGGAGTGCTTCCACACACACCCCCCACGTAACATTTCTGAGGGGTTTCTTGTTCGCTGGGCAGGATCACGTTGTGTTCGGCACCAGGTTCACCTGCAGTGAACTCAGAACCATCGCAGGTCGCCCTGGCATCGAGTCTGCTCTTGCTTCTTGTGCGCTGCAGAAGGTAGATTTCAGACACGCTGACGCTAAGCCTGGCCTAGTGGGGCCGGTTGTTCTGAGTGGAGTCTGCCACAGGTTTAAGAAGGCTTCCAAGACGCAGGGAGGCAGTTCTGCTCTAGAGGCTGGGTGATGTAGCCCGAGGGCGAGAGGCTCAGGAAGGGAACAGCAAAACCAAAAGGGCTTCTCCCTTCCTGAAGGGAAGTTTTCAAACAGGTGGTCTGTTTTCAAAAAAAAAACAAAACCAAAAAAAGCAGGAGCTGAAAGCCCCTGTTTGAAAACCTGATTTTGGGAAGGCTGCTGCATTGACTGGGCAGGGGAGCGACGGGAGTTGCTTCTCACGAACGTGGCTCCCGTTTTCCTCCATGAGTCAGGCTCAGCTTAGGTTTGCGTCTTGTCTGAGCTGCAGGAGAATAAGCAGAAATTATAACTGTGGTAAAAGGCATTTGAAGGGGAACTCGTACTGCATCACCGCATTTCTGACAGAGGGAAAAGTCCGGAGGGCTTGCAGCTGTCGGCAAAGGTCAGAGACCTCTCCTGAAACAGCTGAGAAACTGCTGTCAAAACTAGCGGCAGTAGAAGCTTTCAGCCAGCCCTCTATCTTCTGTGGGCTAAAATTTGTCCTCAGGCCGCTGTGTTCTGAGTCCAGAGCATCTCCAGCCAACGGAGCGTTGTCGTTGGACTGCTGAAGGCTGTCTCCTTGTAGCTGTGTCATGAGTGAGCAGCTGTCCCGTGTGTCGAGGGTGGCCCAAGGGCACAGCAGCCCAGCCGGGGAGTCCTCCTGGGCGAGGGCAGGAGGGGCAGCACGGCGGAGATGGAGGTGGGGATACTCTTACACGGGCATACACAGGCGGTGCATATGGAGCAGAAAATAGTGATTTGCTTTAAGGGTGTTTTACTGTAAATAGTCCACTGTGACTTTTATTTAAAATCAATTAATACTTCCAGTTTATCTGTTTATATTTTGTAATTTTATCAAAGGAAGAAAATATTGTGATTTTTTTTTTCTTTCTCTGCTTCTCCTATATGCAGTCTAAACCGCACTTCAGGTTTGGGTGAAAACTCTGCATTTCTTAGCCTATTTCTAACACCATATTTTGGTACAGCTAAATGACAAGCGATATACACTGAAACATGACCACTAAATAAAGTGCTTTTATGGAGAAAGTGAGTTTTATTTTTGTCCCCTACCCCATGCATAGCTCTCTGATGGCAAAGGCAAAACAAAAAGTGAGGGTTTACAGTGGCACGATTAAAATTAACCCTTTAAGAAGCCAGGGACTCTGCAGCCATGCAGATACACTTACTGTGACAGTGCTAATTACCATGCTTCTTCTAGGAGGATCACACTCATTACACAGCCCAAAAAGGCATCACAGCCTTGCCAACTACCATCCAAGTTTTAGAAGGACAGTGCTGGCGTGATGCGGTTTCCTCCCAGAATGCCTGTTTCTTGCTTGTTCTCTACACAGCCGCCTCCCTCGACAGGGACAGCTGCAGGTACGGGTCAGAGCTCAGGAGGGCAACGCACACGAGCGTTCTATTGCAGCCAGCCGTGAGGCAAAGCTCGGGCACATCCACACAGAACTATGTCGTGCCACCCAGGCGTGAAGTGCCAGCAGCGGGGAACTGGGGATTCAGACTGCCTCTGCCTCCACTACTACTAGGTGTAACCTGGCTGTGGCTGTCACACTGGAACCCGCCCTGAGCCTCGACTGAAATCGTCAGGGAAGTAATACAGCTTCCTTGGCAGGACGGGGGTGTCTGCCTTAAAGAAAGGACCGGGGAGGACGAAAGCAGGAAACCAGGGTGTTCACAGGTTTTAAAAAAAAGATTTGCCTCTAGGTGCTGGGATCACTGGTGGTAAGACAGGAAGGGTGAATACTGTGATGGAGTGAGCATAATGAAAGCAAAGTTGTGGGTTTATTTACGATATTAGGAAAAGCTCCATGACCCATCTGACTGATATAAATTGGCAAAATTTAGGTGGGTTGTGTGAAAAGGTCAGGGGTTTAATTCCCATTAAGTGCAACAGGAAGTGTCCCTCAGGAGTTGTCTGAACACGTGACACATAGATGTTGGCTACTGAGGAGCTCTGTGGGTTAGCGCGAAGAGAGATACTTCAGAAACGTGGTCAAGCTGACTCTGGTGTGCAGCCAGTTGGGTCCCGTAGCCCAGCACCACAATGCAGCGGTGAGCTGGGTCTAGAATTTGATTTTTAAAGCTATTATTTATATATACTCTACTTCTGGCTATGTATTGCTAAGCTGCTTCCAAGTGCAAGTTTTACTGGTTTGTACCTAGACCTGCTGTGGATACAGCCAAGATTTAAATTATTCCTGGTCTAAAGAGCTTGCCTGCAGCAAGAGCTGGCTTTTTCTGTGGCAGCCCAAACCTGCTGTATTATAGCTCACATTTGGCATTTTCCTTTGGGCATCCTAACCCCACTAACTTTGAAAGTTTTGACTTAGCCAGCAACCCCATCTGCAGGGAGAAGCTCATATCCCCTCATGATCCCCGGAGGTCCCTCTGGGATAGAGGAAAATACACCTTGTTCGCAGACTGTTTCTAAAAATGACAGAGCTCATGGTGGGGTGTCCCAGCACCAGGTTTCAGTGGGTGAGTCTGAAGGACTCCCCTGAGCCAGTTGCTAGCTGGGAAAGGGGAGGAACAGCAGGACTCATGGGTGCTCACTCTGTTCCCAGCTCCAGCTGACTGCTGCAGGACTGCACCAGGGACCCCACACCATACTCTCCATCCATACCTGCCTGTACTAGTCATGGGTTCAAGAAATGATGTGTTTTGGTTTTAAATTCTGATTATGGACAAAATTACCGAAAGTTACACAAGCACAATTCAGGTGAAGCACAGTCTTTTGTGCGTGCACCACTTTCCCTAAGTGGAGGAAGGCAGGAAAAGTTCAGTGAAGGATGAGATGAGGCTGTAATAGGATTTCTCATCATCCGTCAGTCCTGCGTTGCCTGGTCTGATCACCACAGCCACGTGAGTATCTGCTTCCTCGGCTGCGTTGGCTTCTGAAACAAACACAGATCGGGAGAGCGGAGGTGAGATGTGCTTACCGACCTCCCCACGAGCATCTAAGGCCGAAAGATGCACCAAAACACTGGGGTGCTTCTAAAGGTTGAGACTGAGAGAACAGCATCCACATGCGGTGCTGCAGGGCTCAAGAGAGGAATCAGCTTCTGGCAGAGCTCCTGAGGATGACTCTAGCTGCCACATGATGCGAGCGGATGGGAGCTGGCTGCCTCGCCGTCTCCTTCCCTCTCACGGCTGATGGCGGCCCGCGGCACTGTGCAGGCAGCACACACCATCAGCTCAATTCCCGTCACGCAGAAGGTGGGCTGTGTTCGGGCTGCAGCATTAGCGAGTCCAACACCTCCCTGATGGGAGTTACTTCTCACAAGCTTCCTTCGCTCCCGGAGTGCAGCAAGAGACCGCGGGAAGATGATGTACGGAAAAGGAGATAACTGCAAGCTCCCACCAGCTCTGCTGCCAGGGCTGGGGAGAAGGTAAGGGCTAACTCCTGGGGGCTGAGCTGGCTCGGACTGAGATCACAACCCGGTGCCATTTCTGCCAGCAAGACATTTCCAGCAAAGGCAGGGAGTTAAATTATCTTCCTGAGCCTGGCTTTCCAGGGATCGAGTCTTGGAGACTGGAAGCGATGTTTTCCTGCTGCTGAACACAACGGTAAGTGGCACAAAGAACCAGCCACTGTGTGTGCCACGCGGCAGCACAGTAGACACTGTCTGTTCCCCTGAGCACAGGTCACAGAACCACTGACCCTGTTTATAAACGGGGCATGCCAACTGCTTCAGCAAATGCTCCACTCTAACACTCCCTCCTTGCTTGCTGGTGCAAGGGCAGGTTTTCTACTTGACCTATTTTCCCTCACTGCAGCGCTGCTTACAGACATCCCACTGCTGTGGGAGAGCCTGGATGTGTAAGGAAAGAGCGTGGCAGCTGCTGGGGGGGATGCCACTGAAGCGAGGTGGTCTGCAGCATTTCTGGAGTGTGTGTGCCAAGCCAGCTTTTAAGAGCACCTGCCTCCCTTGCACAGGCGAGAGCCAGCAGGACTGGCCCACCACCTACCTCGAGTGACATCCGTCAGGAAGAGGATGTTGTTGGGGGCGCACCCAATGCTGGCAGCAATCCTTCTGTAGCTCTCACTTTCTACCTTGGGGCCTATTTTGGTATCAAAGTGGCCGTCAAATAGCTGAAAGAGAGAAAAGCAAAGGCAATTGCTGAGTATCACCTGAAGAGCATGGCTAAACCTCCCTTCCTTTCTACCACAGTAACGGGGGTCCAGTGCAGCCACGCTAGCATACTCAGCCGGCTGAGCTTAACTCCCTGTCGTGGTTTAACCTTGGCTAGCAATAAAAATACCACAGAGCCACTTGTACACACACCCCCCTCCAGTGGAGGGAAAGAAAAGGAAGCTCGTAAAACTGAGATAAGGACTAATTGAATATAAATTAATATACATATAACAATGAATATATAACAATACTGCTAATAATAAATAATTAAAATAATAGAAAATAAAACGTATGATACAATTGCTCATCACCCACTAACTGATGCACAGCCAGGACCTGAGTAGTGAGAGTCAGAGCCAGAGCCAGAGAGCCCGAGAACAACTGCAACAGAGTCCGAGCGAGCCCCACGAGCGACAGCACGACCGGGAAAGCCAACCAACCCACCAACTCACTAACAAAGGAGCCACCAGAAGAGTTAGCAAAGCAGCTAGCAAAGGAGTTAAGGACCTAACAGAAGAGTTAGCAAAGTTATGGCTCCCCAGCCCACTCCCCGCTTATGTCCTGAGCATGACGTGCTATGGAATGAAATACTCCTTAGGTCAGTTTGGGTCGGCTGTCCGAGCTGTGTGTCCCCCCCCACTGCTTGCAGTGACAAAGCTGGAAACACAGCTGCAGTATCAGAAGCTGAGAAAGACCCTGAATTTGCTACAAGCACCCCCCAGCACCAGCTAAAAAGACACCTTATCAGTACTTTTCTCAGGGTAAATCCAGAAACAGAGCTTCATACCAGCCACTGTGAAGAGAGTTAACTCCTTCCTGACTAAAACCAGCACACTCCCACGGGTCAAACCCACTACCCAACCTTCCTGTGCCAGACTGTTCACAGAGCGTTATGGCAAGGGCAGTTATGGGAGGGAAGTGTTCTGCAGAGGGAGGAGCCGTAAGGATGGTGATAAGGTTATCTACCTCTAGGATATCACCTTCTGTAGAGTATCCAAACAGAAGCTTCTGGGCTTCAATGCTGCCTGAGGAGTAGATATAGACCTTCATCCCCGCTTCCCGCCACTTCCGGATAGCTGGAACCACGTCCTTGAAGATTCTGGAGCAAAACAGGGAAGCCAGTAAGGGCAAACCGAGAGGCACCTGGAGGAACACCTTCAGCCAGGCACTGTGACAACTGTCCCCTTAGTCTGCAAGGGGACTTCATCCTCAATCTGCTCAGGGCTTCTGCAGCTGAGCTGTCTATTGCAGCAGCAGGTGATAGATTCTTAGCTCCAGCCAACTGAGCAGCTTACTGACTGCCGTGCAGACAGCAGCTCTGCGTCGTTTCAGACATTTGGCAGAAATTTCTCCAGCCCCTTCAATTTGGAGAGGGGAGGAAAGTTGGGGAAAATGGCATCCTGCTGCCTTTCTCTGTGAGGGAGCAATGAGCCACTCAAAGACAAGTGCAGCAATGGGGAGCAAAGGCATGAGAGAGCGAAGGAGGACCGAAGCCAAGGCAATTGCTGCGTAACTGTTAACAGACACGTCTGTCGGTTACCTCTTACCTTTCTCACTCATACCACCAGACCTCTCCAGTGCTGCACTTACAGGCATGTAAGAGCTCTTTGTATGCAAAGGACCTTTACAAGATAACCCATGTACTGGGGGAAAATGAAGGCTAGGGGGATGCTCAAGGGGTACAAAATGTGGCTGACAGTAAGTCCTCCAATAATATATGTGATGGTTGATAAGGAAAGACCAAACAACTTTGGAAGGCTAGGGAAGGGGGTTAAGTTTGATATGGGAGAAGGATGGAGAGAGGACACGGTCTCCAGGGTACAGAGTTTTCATCCCAGTCCAAATGGCAGCCTTCCCACCTGAACTGCACAGGTCTGTGTGGGCCCTAGGGCCGTGACCCACAGGTACTGCTGGGAAAAGAGGGTCTGAGCACCTGAATTCCTGATGAAAGAGGACTCCAAATGGGTGCAAAAGGAGGTGCCGGACTGAGGTTTGCAGACTTGTAGCAATCAGCTGGCCCTTTCTTCATCTCCAGTTTCTTGGCTCAGGGCCTTGTTATGTTACATATGTAAAAGGAAAATTTTACTTTTTTCCCCATAGTTATTTATTAAATGTCTCTGGCATTAGCTGAAAATATTTTGAGGTTGCACGGCACCTGCAGAAACTCCCAGCCACCCTCATGTTTTCATGTGCTGAGGTCAGTGCCTGGATTTCAGACACTTAAGTGTCAGCTACAGTTGGGCAAGGGAGAGACTTTAAAGATCTCAATCCTTGGAGGCTGCCAAGCAGCAAGGCTAGCTCTGCAGTTTCTGGGCCACTATAAGAATAGTGTATATATACATAGCCCTGTTTTTAAAAAGAAAACAAAGAGGATGGCTGTCTCTCGTGACTTGCTTTTGGGTATTATTGCTTTCTCTGGTGGATGTTTACATTTCTCTGCGCACTCTTTGTCTTCTTCCTCATTCTTCCTTTGGCAAAACACTTTGTGAACGTAAGGGTTTGTTTTACTTCCTTAGGAACTTGAAATGCGTAGTTTAACTAAGTATCTCTCGACCTAAATAACGGTAAGGCTTAACTCCAGTTGTCTCTGTGCATCCCTGTGTTGTGGCTGAAACACAAAGCGCAAGCTGAAGGCAAAACGAATGGAAAGGCAGGAAACACTCAGGTGAGAAAGAAGGCAGGATGAAATAACTGAAAGGACCTGACCCTGCAACCCCGCATTGTTTAGGCTTGTCCCAAAGTGTGAGTGCAACTCAAGGATAAAAATGCAAGACAGAGAACTGTAAGAAGTTCATACTTGTGCCTCAGTCTTTTGGTTTACCAAGAAATCTCTGTAGGGAAATATTGAGACCTTTTCTGCTTTTTTAATGCAGAAGATAGTTGCCCCACCTGAATGTTCCACTGCTTGTGGAAGCAGAATCGTCCTGTGTCACGCCTGCATTACCTTGTTCTGTTTCTCAGACCCCACCTCCTTTATGGACCCTGCCCAGGTGGCTGGAGAACTGGCTGTTCCCCAGCATCTACCTGCTGTTTTTTCCTCAAGGAGGAACACTTTCACCCACTTGTCATCTTCCCAGTGGCAACTCGGTCAGCCCCAAGGTTACTGTAAGCTTTTGGTTCCCTAGATCCAAAGGTTAAGCTCAATGGATTTGTATTTCACTGCACGATCAGGTTTGAAACGAAGAGTCTGCAATTGGTTCTCTGACGGCAGTAGCCTGGCTGAAGCCACGACTGAATGTAAACATACTGGCTTCTCCACCGAGGTAGTGATCCTAATTGCATTTGTCCACGGAGCTGTTTCCAGGAATAGCTTATACAGCTATTTTGCTAACAGATGTCTGGGAAAGACGCACCCCATACCTGCCCCAGGGAAAGGGGCACACAACTACTCACTCTCCTTTGATGAGCCCAGTTGCATAGGCTGCCCGCCACATGTGACCCTGCAGCTGCTTCAGTGCTGTGGTCTTCCTGTCCAGAGACATCTGCCAGTGCACGTTGTCTACGACTGCCTGGATGACCCGCTCCAGCTCCTCTTCCCCGCCTCCACTCTCCAAAGGGATTGGCACGGCCCCAGCCAAGGTGGAGTCCTCCTGAGCCTGGAAATCATCCATGATGAAGAAAGGTAAGGGAAGAGGCGGAGCAGCCTCAAAATCCCGATTTAGGGCCTAACACCTGCATCAACGCACCTCTGTGCGGGACACAGCGCGAACTGCTCTTCACGGGAAGGGTTACAACACCGCTTGAATGCTTTTCTCAGTGGGGAATTCAGACTTCAGTGGTGTCTAGAAACACTTGCGTGGACTGTACTTTCCAAACCTAACAATTAGCACTACTGTAGCTATATTGTAAACACTCTAATGAGAATTATACTTAAGTATTTAATTACTGACAGGCAAAGAAGCAAATGCATCTGTTGGCTTCAGACCGCTATAGGTCTCAAATTGATGCCATGTGCCCGTACAACAGCAGGGTACGCTACCCTGTGTGGGCAAGTACTCTGCCATCCCTAAATTCTGCTTCCCAAACAGGTGCCTGAAAGCCGCAGGCGGCGGATTCAGCAGAAGGGCACAGTGCAGGCACCAAGCTCAAAGCCATGGTTCGACGCCCGCTCAGGGGCTCGTAGACCAAGGCAAGCCGAAGGAAGCAGCTGAGCTGCTGCCTACCAAGCACCAGCCCTTCAGCGAGCACAACCCCAGGCTTTGGGTAGGGGAGAATCAGCCTGCCAAGGCAGTCAGCCTCTGTGGGGGGCAAAAAGAGGTGCATGCTCATGTTGGGTGGCTGGGAGAGTCCAAGCGGTCTAAAGTCTCAGGCATGCCATGAAAATCCAGAGAGACACAGCATAGCCCCGTTACTTAACCTGCTTCTTCAGGAGTCCGACATCTCGCTGGCACTCCTCCTCCTCCCAGTGAGCACGCAGATACTCCTTCACGTTGTCTTTGATGTAAGGGAACAAGGTCTCCTAGCAGCACACAAGAAAAACAAGCAACTCCTTTAACCTGGCTGCCTCGCTTTTAAGGCAGTTGTTGGCACATGCTGGTACTCATGGTTATCTTCCCCACCTGAGCTTCCCCTACACTACTCCACCTTGTACTGGTGGAGTACGTGCCTGCCAATGTCTGCCCGGTCACAGGCCAGAGTCAACCTTCTGCTGTGATGGAGGCAGGTGGATTTCTTTTGCACAAATGCTTATGTAGCTGAAACTCTGAAATCCCAGGATGGAAAGGTGGGTGATAACTTTTCCTGGACTTGCCAAAAACGTTTCAAATGGCAGTCATGATCCCAAGTTCCCACCAGCTGAGGAGTACAAGGCTGGCCCCCCCTCTACTCTGCTCTCGTGAGACCCCACCTGGAGTGCTGGGTCCAGCTGTGGAGCCCTCAGCATCAGAAGGATATAGACCAATTGGAGCGAGTCCAGAGGAGGCCATGAAGATGCTCAGAGGGCTGGAGCCCCTCTGCCATGGGGACAAGCTGGAGAAGGGAAGGCTCCAGGGAGACCTTAGAGCACCTTCCAGTACCTGAAGGGGCTACAAGGACGCTGGGGGGGGACTTTTTCCAAGGGTCTGTAGTGACAGGACAAGGGGTAATGGGTTTAAACTGAAAGCGGGGGGATTTAGATTAGATATCAGGAAGAAATTCTTCCCAGAGAGGGTGGTGAGGCACAGGCACAGGTTGCCCAGAGAAGCTGTGGGTGCCCCAGCCCTGGCAGTGTCCAAGGCCAGGCTGGATGAGACTTGGAGCAACCTGGTCTAGTGGAGGGTGTCCCTGCCCATGGCAGGGGGTTGGAACTAGATGATCTTTAAGGTCCCTTCCAACCCAAACCGTTCTGTGGTTCTCAGACTGTGACACTGAGCTCCATAGGACAGTCTTGCAAATGAAATGAAATGAGATTAGGGAAAAGTGCTGCAGGAGAATGACAAACCTTCCTGCAGATCTCAAGGGCAACCAGAAACAATTACAAATTCCTCTCATTAGTGGTGTTTCACAACTGAGAAGCCACCAGCAGCGCTGTGACAGCATCTCTGGGTGCAAGAAGAGCAAGGGGAAAGGCAGGGAGTTCCTTCCTTCAGGTGCAGAACTGAGCTTTTCTTAACTGGGAAAAAATCTGCGATGGGGAGATGGAAGGAAACTAACCTGAGCTCATCTCTGCCCAAAAAACAGCCAGTGATATTTTTGTCCTCACTGTATGTCAACTTTAACTTGTTACTGAAGTGAGAAAATGGTGGTCCTGAGAGCATGATGTGGAGGCAGAACTGCAGGGTTTTCTATTTCTCCAGTAATGGATAAAAATAAAAACTGATATTGCTCCATTTTCCATGCTGTATATTGTAAAAACAGTGTAAATTTAGGGGAAAGGAAAACGCCTAGAAAATTACCAGAAATCGTTGTAATCCCTCCAGTTACGCTCTCATTTCCTTTATTTGAGCTTAGATGCTTTCAAACTATCTTCTAAATCATGGAGGAAATTACAGAAGCTCCACTGGGAAATGCAACTGACCTGCTGACCGGCTTTAACTTCCTTCACAACTTGGATGCCAAAAGGTCCCAACTGCTTTCCGAAAGCAGTGTTTCGTGCTCTCGTGCTGGAAAAGAAAAGCTTCTAAACCAGCTCTGACACTGCAGTATATTCCATGATTCAGTGGGTTTTAAAAGGGTAAAAGCCTTGGCCCGTTGAAAAATGCATCAGCCTGCGGTCCAACAGGGGACACCCACGTGACAGCTGGAACAATGGAGAGTCAGGAGTGATCCCAGGCAATGACACACTAAGTTTAGAAGGCCATGAGTTGTGTGGAAGAAAGACTCCTTGTGTCCTGAATGGAAATACCTCCATCTCAGAGACTTCTCCTTTCGGCAAGTTGGTGGCTGCAAACTCTTGAATAGGTTCACCTGGGGCTGTTACTGAGCTTTCCAAGTTCACCTGCTTCTCTTTTACCGTGGCTGGCAGGAGGCCGAAGCCTGCCAGGGTGATGGGTGCTACCACCCTACTGCACTGCCTGGCTCCACGGCAGTGTCCAGCCCTAGGTGTAGCTGTCCCAACACGGCTTGGCAGGATGTGGGAATAGCTGTCACCAAAACCAGCCTGACACTCCTCCTAAACCTTCACAACTGCTCACAGCAGTGTTCAACCCGGTACAGAAAGGGTGGTATTTTTACCATCAGTAGACACTCACACAGCATGCTCTAATTAGCGATTGTAGGATTTCAAGCAATCAGGGTCAATTTTCCTCTCCATACCCACGCGAACCATCACAAAGTTCAGTGACAATCTGGTCTTTTACAGGAGATCTGGCAAATCCCAGGGGATGTAGTTTATCAAATTACATCTCCCTTGCCAGGGTGGACCCAGAAAAAGGGAAAGCTCCGTGACCTCTACCTAGGGACTGCCAGATACTCTTCCTTTAATCCACTCATTAAGTGTCTCATTCTCTTTGCTTACTTTGCATATTCAATAATTCTAATACTAAAGAAAGAATTAAATAAAATCCTTTAATACTAAAGTGCCTTCAGAACCAGCAGTGGACCTTTCAAAGGTAAACAGAAATTACAGAGGTTAACTGAAAGTCCCAGTGAAATAACTTGTTTCAAGCATTTTCACGATTTACAGCAAACTGAGTTTTATTGCAAACCGTAAACCCTTTGGACTCCCTGCCACAGAAAGACCTTGGGTAGGAAACCATCTCAAGCACATTGCATGTTATTTGCACGACAGCAAAACAGACTCAAGGTGTATATAACCAACTTCCTTGCTCTGTTGATGTTTAGTAAGAAATCGGAGCTGTTCCAATGGTTTAAATGGAAAGATAATGAGGGGAGGGAGGCAGCTGTAACGCCACGCAGGCCTGAAGTTTCTTCAAGAGCACTGGAAGAACACGGGCAGGAGAGCTGTCGGTCATGTTGTTCATCTGGTAAACTGTATCAGCAGAAACACCTAGAAAGCCTGGCAAGAGCCTTCAGCCCTCCACCTATCCTGCGGCTCACAATGCACCCGCATGAACTACCGGCGAAAAAGAGAACCCAAACGCTATCACGTCTCACAGAGAAATACAAGTTAATGGCAGGAGCAGGATAATTCCGTTTGGTGTCTTAAATACGAGCACATTGCCCCGTTCTGCGAAGCACGTGAGCATGGTTAGGGACCAAAACCTCTCAGAGAGGAGGGACTGGCCACGGTTGGAGAACTGCAATTTTAATAGCGTTTTCTATACTGTTTGTCCCAATGCCTCCTGCTGGCCTCGCAGACTCCCCGATCCCCTGGCTTGGGCTCCTAAACCCAACGTTTTCAGTAGCCTTCAGCCTTCGCCTAGGCAAGGGAAGCCACTCCTAGGTATTCGCTGTCAGTACAACCCTCCTGTGCTGTGCACGCTGGAGGAAGGACATCCATCTCCGGAGGCGTTTGACCGTACTGCCCTTTTGAAAGAAAAAAGGGAGCTGCTAACCTTGAGACAGTGCTTCAGGCTCGCTGCAAACACGAGTGGGGTGCTGCAGTTCCAGCCATCTGCGCGACAGCGATGCTGGAGGGCTTGTCCTCAGGGCGGCTGAGCGCACTCCCACCGCCCGTGAGAAAAAGAATGCGCGGAACCGCTCGGGAGCTGAACAGCTCCCTGTCCCTCTGCCCACAAAAGAGGCAGGCGATGGGTAAAACGAGCTGTGTTTTCTTGTGAGCATTATTCAGAAAAAAACCACAGAAAACCACGTCACGGTCCTACGCTTTCTGGAGGAAACGCGGGCCTGCCCTCCGCAAGGATGCGGCTCAGGGAGAGGCGCTGCCCCCCGCGGGGGGCCGTGCCGGCCAAGGGGACTTCCAGCCACGGAAATCTCGCCAGCGCCAGCGTGCCCCACCCCCCCCGGCTTGTCAGGACTGGGGCGGAAGATCACGACCCTAACGGCGATACCAACGGAGCACTCCGGCGGTGCCAGAGGGACTCCCGGCCGCGCCAGAGGGACTCCCGGCCGCGTGGGGAGGCCGCTGCCGCCCGCCCCGCCGGGTCTCACCTGGACGAAGGAGATGGGAGTGGTGGTGCCCTCGATGTCCAGCAGGATGGCGCGCACCTCCGCCGGCACCGGCAGCACGCCCATGGCGGCGGCGGCACGTGGGACGCACCTGCAGGGGGAAAGGCGGCGGCGGCACGTGGGGCGCACCGGGGGAGCGCGGCGGCGAGTGCTCCGCCCTGCGGCTGCGCGGGGGGGGGGCAGCCGGGCCGTGCCGCCGCCGATCGCGGGAGGTGAGTGTAGCGACGGCGGAACGTCAGCGACGGGGAGCGCCGCGCTGGCTGTGTCCGCCCCCTCGTCGCCTCCTGAACGGGGTTGCTGGGTTGCACGTTATCCCGCCACGGCGCCGGGAGCCCGCCCGGCTCGGTCCTCCGGTCCCCGCCCGGGGCGGCGACCCCCGCCTCAGGGCCGGCGGTGGGAAGGATGCGGGGAGCACGAGGAGGGGCGAGTTGGGCGGGGATGGCGGCTGCACGCCGCGCTTCCCGCCCCGTCGCAGGGTACGGCTGTACCGGCGCCGCAGCCGGAGCGGGGCGGCCGGGAGTCGGCGGGGGTGGGGGGGGGCAGGGAAGGCGGCGGGGCGCTGCAGCCTCCCCTGGAGCCGCTAGGGGCGCTTTGGCGCCGGGCGCGAGGGCGGCGCTGATTGGCTGCCACCGCGGTTATATAAGGGCGGCGCAGGCGGTGCCCGGATCTTTTCCGCCGCCATTTTCCCCGCTGCGCAGGTCTCCGCCGTCTCCGCCACTCGCCTGAGGGAGCCCCCTACCGCCCTCGCCAGCCATGGAGGACGCGACCGAGATGAGTGGTGGCCCGGAGGAGTTCGCCGAGGGCTCCAAGATCAACGCGAGCAAGAACCAGCAGGACGACGGGTAGGTCGGGGGGGGTGTGGGGGGGGGGGTGTTGCGCCTTCATCTCCCTCACCCCCTCCCTCACCCGTCCTCCTGAGCCTGGCGGGGGAGGGGAGGGGGCGGGACCGGAGCGGGGGGGGCGGGGCTTCCCCGTCTCCACGCCAATGGCCGCGCCCGCCTTTGTGTCCCGGGCTGGTCACCCGGTTTCCGTAAGGCGGGGAGTGGGGTGCTGCCAATCGGGGGCCGTGACGTCACCGGCAGCCTATGGGGGCGCGCGCTCCTGGCGGGCTCCGGGCGGGGGGCAGCGCACGGGGGGGTGTGTAGCGGCGTGGCTCGGCCGGGACAGCTGCTGCGGCTGCCCCGGCCCTGCCCCCGCCCCCCGCCGGGAGCAGCGGCTCCTCGTCAGGCCCTACAAGCCGAGCTGTGTGACGGGGGGGTTCTGGTCCGCCTTGGGCTTGCGGCGGGCGGCCTGCTCCTGGCTCCACGCGTGCCTTTGCGCCCAGCCCTGTGTGCGCACGCGAGCGTGTTCGCCCGTGTTAGTACGTACCTGTTGCGTTTCAGGAAAATGTTTATCGGAGGCCTCAGCTGGGACACCAGCAAGAAGGACCTGACAGAATATCTCTCCCGGTTTGGCGAGGTTGTGGATTGTACGATTAAAACAGACCCGGTCACCGGGAGGTCGAGGGGGTTTGGGTTCGTGCTCTTCAAGGATGCTGCCAGCGTGGAGAAGGTGGGTGAATTTCTTGTGGCTCCGTGGCGCAGAGCCTGCCAGCGTCACCGTAAGCGAGCTGAGCCTTTGTTTTCTTGTGTGCTTTTTAGGTGTTGGAACTGAAGGAACACAAACTGGACGGGAAATTAATAGATCCTAAAAGGGCAAAAGCCCTAAAGGGAAAGGAACCACCAAAAAAAGTGTTTGTTGGTGGGCTGAGTCCAGATACATCTGAAGAACAGATCAAGGAGTACTTTGGCGCTTTCGGCGAGGTACGGTAGAATGGCGTGTAGGAGCAGCTCTGGCTTTCAAGCGCAGTGTTGCCTCTGTCTTAAGATAGAAGAATTTGTGAGGCGAGACCTGGCTCAGGCCTACGTAAAAAGTAGGGCTTGTTCAGCCTACATGTACGCTGACGATCCCATAGCATTGTGATGGGGCTGCCTTACAGCTGTCGGGAACGGTGCAGACGGTGGGATGCCCGATAGTTCCGTTAGCGTCAAAAAAGAAGTTGCTTGCAGATTTCACGCGTTACCGATGAGTACTTTTGATTTCAGATTGAAAACATTGAGCTTCCCATGGACACAAAGACAAATGAAAGGAGGGGCTTCTGTTTTATCACGTACACAGATGAAGAACCAGTGAAGAAGTTACTAGAAAGCAGATACCATCAGATTGGCTCAGGCAAGGTACGGAAGCTCTCGTTCTTGGCACGTGAAATAAACCATCTCTGTAGGCTTCCCTGAAAGCAACTCACAAAATGAATGTTTTTAAAGTTCTTAAGGAGTTAAAGAATTTGTCTTTGCAGTGTGAGATCAAAGTAGCACAGCCCAAAGAGGTATACAGGCAGCAGCAGCAGCAGCAGAAAGGAGGAAAAAGCAATGCGTCCGGTGGACGAGGAGGTGGAAGGGGGCGTGGACGGGGTGAGTGGTTTAGCTGTTGACATTGTTAATGTAAATGCTTAAGTGTGTGTGTACCAAACACGAGGGTGTGTGTAGGTATTCCAGGTATCGGGCTGCATGCAGAACTCCGGCTTAAACTGCACGTGGAAAGCAGCCTGTTAGTAAATGCTGTTTTGATTGTTATTTCTTGCGGGAGCTTAAGAATCTCTTGCTCTGTGGGCGTTCCAGCGGTGAAGCGGCAAGCTGGCTACAGGGTGCTTCTTTGTAGCCACAGGTGGCAGCATAGCTGGGTGAATAGTGCAGTTCCCCTTTCCTGTGAAGGGACGCAGTGTCAGTTGGCTCACGGGGGAGAAACCGCGAGCCCCTCGTTGAAGAGGGTCACTTGGCTGCGCCTTGCAAACGGGCGAGAAGCAATCGGCTGCTACGTTACAGGGTGCTGCGTCTCAGCCTTGAAGTCAAGCAGTTGCAACCAACGCGATGCAGTAAAGCTGATCTCGTGGTATAACTTGGTGTTCAGGCAACTAATCCAAACCGGAAGTTGAAGGCAGGAGGAGCCGCTGTAGCGCGTGCCTTCGGTGTTGTGTTTTTACTGGCTGTCTCATAAGCAGGACGACCTGCTGTCCTTCGGTAATGTTGTTGTGGATTGTGGGGTCTTGTGGCCCCTCTCTCGTAGCCAATGAGCTGCCTCGGTTCTGTTGAGAAAATGACTTTGGTTCTTGGGAAGGTGGGGGGATGTTGCTGCCAAGGAGTAGTTCTGGCACAGGAAGGTTGCCACAAAGTTCGATGAAGTGGCACAGGAGAGGAGTGAAATAGTACGTTCTGTAACTTACACCCGCTGTACGTGGTTTCAGGTCAGGGACAAAACTGGAATCAAGGATTTAATAACTACTACGATCAAGGATACGGAAACTACAATAGCACTTACAGCGATCAGAGTTACAGTGGCTATGGAGGATATGACTACTCTGGGTACAACTATCCTAATTATGGATACGGGCCGGGATACACAGATTACAGTGGTAAGTGGTCTTGATACCATTCCAGGTCACAGTGGCATGCATCTTCAGACAGGAGGCTCCCTTAGTGACGTGTTCTGTAGTAGCTCTTACTCGTAACGCGAGGCTCTGGGGAATAGCCCCGTTGGTGCCCTGTACGGGAACAGTCTCCTTCGGAGCGTCAGGTGTTAACGCTTCCGGGTGGTTGTTCTCCCCCCGTGTTCCCTACAGGTCAACAGAGCACGTACGGAAAGGCATCCCGTGGTGGCGGCAATCACCAAAACAACTACCAGCCCTACTAAGGCAGTACCTAGTACTGGAGGAAACAGGTGTGTACATGAGTGCAAGGGCCACTCTGAGTATGTCTAATCTAATTTAAAGATCAATAGACAAATGACGAGTAAAAAACTTGCGTAGCATGACTTTTCCTTTCATTAAGCTTTTTTTTTAACTTAAAAAAATACTTCTTTTTAAAACCAGCTTTGCCTACAGTGTCTATAGATCTTTAACTTCGTAAAAATGTGACTTTATCTTCTTTAGTACTGCAGAAAAACATAAGAGTTTTTCTGTTTTGTGTTGTGTACCAGGTGGTCTAGAGGAATA
Organism: Rhynochetos jubatus; assembly: GCA_027574665.1. NCBI lineage: Eukaryota > Metazoa > Chordata > Aves > Eurypygiformes > Rhynochetidae > Rhynochetos > Rhynochetos jubatus. Next base: position 27,544,895 of record CM050651.1, read on the forward strand.
ATTAAACTTATTAGAAGTATTAACAGGTAAAGTACTGAAATGGGTACAACTTAAGGAAAACAAGAATGTTATCTTCTAACTCTGACATTATACCTTGTTTGTACCCGCCAGCGGGAACTTCATTGCAGGCCGTGTGTCACCCTGACCACGTCTATCTCTGGGGTCGCACGTTGCAGGCAGAGCGCAAGGCATACACCAGAAAACGCTGTCCTGTGGTATGGTCTCTTCCAACTTCATGTACCAGCGTAAAGATTAAAGTGGAAAACTTCAGACTTTGGCTTCTTTTTTTTTTAATCTTTTTGGAGATTAAGTGTCTTAACTTAAATGGTTTTTTACAGGAGTTAAAGTACATAAATGCCTTTACAGCTTAATCATTTGGTCTTCTGTTTAGTGTTGTATTTCAATTGTGGAACCTCATTTTAAGTGTGCATTCTTTAAGATTTAATGCTTGCTTTTTTTCTTTTTATAGCTAATAGTGAAATCTGCAAACCAAAACGAACTTTTAAATCTGGAAAAACGTTAAAGATCATACGCACGTGGACTCTGTTAACTGAATCGGCCTGACTCGTGCTTGCACGGCAGCTGTTCAGCTGGATGAGCGAATAACCGAAACCCGTTTGGCAGTGTTTCCAGCGCGGGGGGGGCAGATGGATCTGAGCCGGATGAATAGTCTAAATTGGATGCGTGGCGTTCTGGAACAGCTTCCTGAGTGGCTGTATCTGGGGAGATAAATTGGTGGCGGGTAGCGAAACCGCCTGTGTTACCTTAGTAAATACGCATGTGATCTTTAACGGTGAAGAAAGGAATATATAGAAGACTTAAAGCAGTTCATGAAAATGGACCTTTTAACGATTCTTGTAGTAACTTGCACAGATCTGACATACATTTTGTCTTGATTTTTAGGTAGAGATACTGCAACAAAGCCATCTTGCAGCGCATCGTGAGTGATGAACGGAGGGTGGTCTTCGTGAGAAGAAATTACTATTTTGTAAAAGACTTTTAGCGTACGACACGACTGTGTCCAACTGTACATAGCGGCCAACTAGTTTTCTTTTATGGTTTTTACTTTCTTTTTTTGCCATTCGTGTTACGGCACAATGTGGACTTGTGTTTATACAAACTTTATTTGTATAATTTCATGTTAAAGGATTCTTTAATAAAGGCTTACTGAAGTGAATGTGTGGCCTTGCTGTCGGCTTCCAGGGGCGTAACTAAACTCGTACGGAAGGGGGTAGGTGCCTTTCTTGAGACCATAAATGGCCCAAGACAGGGTTATTGTGTTCTGCACCCCGCCTTTTCCTGACACCCTAGTGCCATGGGTCAGCGTCACTGGCAGGCAGCAGGGTTGTCTCCCGCCAAGTGTGGCCTGTGGCACGGTACCGCCAGCTTCACCTGTCTTAAGGATCTGGGCCTACAGCACCACCTTGGTTTAATGCCGGCAGCAGCGCTTGCCGGGCGAGAGCTCTGTCACCTTTCAAGGGTTTTCAAGCACTTTGCTCCTAGAATACTCAAGGCTGTAACTTCTTCCCTAGAGCCGTCGCTCCCCATCTGTCCTACTTCCCAAGCAGGAGCTTACAAGCTCCTGAACTGTAGCGTTGGTATCTGGTCCTTCAAGTTAGGCCCTGTAGTGGGACTCGGCTGGATCAGGAAATGGGTTTCCCATCTCAACGCTGCTTGCAAGGGGCTGAACAAACGGGTGCCAGGGAAGGGGCTCTAAGGGGCAGGTTGGGAAGGGGGCAGCAGGGAGCGCAGCCACCCCCCCCCCGAGGGGGTGTTTTTCCTGGCCCAAGTCACCCCCAAAGCCGACCTCGCTCGCTGAAACGCGATGCCGGTGGGTCGCGCCCAGGTCAGGCCGGTCTTGCGGAATTTACGGGGAGGTTTCGGTTTTAACGTTCAAACCGGTTTTTAAAAATGACTTATTTGCTAAAGGCTTCATTCGGTACCTTCGGGCACCGGATGCCCCAGGGGCCGGCCCCAGGGGTTGCGAGGTGCCCGGAGCTCAGCGCAGGCCGGCCCCGCGGCGTCGGGTTCCCGCCAAGGCTCGGAGACCCGCAGGTGCCCGTCAGCCGCCGGTTGGAGCGCGGCCCGCCCGCTCTCCCGGCCAGCCCCGCTCCGCGGCGGCCACCCGAAAAACCCGAAAGCCACGCGGTTTCCCGAGGAGGAGCGGCGGGACGCCCCGGGGCAACGGCCACCCACGGGCGGGCTCCGGGGCCGCGCACCCGCCCGCGCCGCGCCGTGCCGTGCCCCCGGGAGGCGCGGTCACGTGGCCGCGCCCGCCGCGCTCCTTCCGCCCGCCATTTTAGGTTGGGTCGGTGGCGGCGCCATTAAAAAAAGCGAGCGGAGGAAGGGCTCGGGGCGCTCGTGCCGTCGCCGGGGCCGCGAGCGGGGCCGGGGCCTCGGCGGGGAAGCGGGGGGGGCGGGCGGTTGCCGGCCGGCCGGCCGGCCGGCGCGGGTCAGCGGCGCCGGCGCCATGTCGGAGCAGCAGTTCGCCATGGATTCGGTGGCGGCGGGCGCCGGAGGCGGCTCAGCGGAGCCGGCGGAGCAGCCCGGGGAGCTGTCGGGGACTGGGGTAGGGGGCGCCGATGGGGGAGGCGGCGGCGGGATCGAGTCGGAGGGAGCCAAGATCGACGCTAGCAAGAACGAGGAGGATGAGGGGTGAGCGGTGCGGGCACCCCCCGTGGCTTTCCTCTCCTTGGCGGCGTCCCGTCGGGGCGGGCGGCGGGGTACCGGCGCCTCTCGGCCCGGCCCGGCCCGGCCTAGCCTCGCCCGACGCCGTGTTTGTTTACTTGGCGCCGCGGCGACGTCACGTTCCAGGCCGGGCCGGTGGGGGCGGGTCCCCGACGGGGCTCGGGTAACCCCCGCCTTCCCCCGGGCCGGGAGCGGGGCAGAGACCGCGGAGCGGGCCGGTGCTGGCCCACGGAGCCCAGCGGGTCGGGCAGCCGGGGGCCTGGCGTGCTCCCGGCGGGGGGCAGCCCGGCGGAGCGCTCCGGGTCGCGGCCGGGGTTAGCGAGTTCCAAAGGCTGCCGTCAGGGGGGAGAAGTTTAATGCCCCGTCAGCCCGAATCCCACGGCAGCTGGTGGCCGCTGGCCCCGAGGCGCAGCTCTGGTGCGGCGTGTGCCGAGCTGCTGGTTTGTTTGGGGGGTTCTTTTAAGATGCCTTTTCGGAAAGCGAACGCGCGGGGCATATGCGTTAAGGCCCCGGGCTGCCAGCGGCCCGTGCGGCAGAGGGACCGTGAGGCACCTTGGCTTCTTCCCACCCTCAGCCCTTCCTCCTCGGGAAGCTCCGTGCGGGGAAGACTGCTCAGGCAGGCACCTTTAAAGGGCCTCTGCCCCATGCTGGGCGCGGGGCAGCGTTGCTGTCGTTGTAGCAGGTGAAATTCGCGTGTAATAACTCGGCTTCCAGGACAGGCTGCTGCTGTAGGCTGTCTCGGGTCTAGTTGGCAGGGCTGTTCTTGCTCAAGGCGGAAGATAAACCGGGTGAAGGAACGCTAGCTGCTGCGTCCTGTAGACTTGCTGCGAGACCTTCCCGAGGGTTTTCCTCCTGTAACAAGCCGGGATGTTGCTGAGAGAACAGGAGCCTTTTTGAATGTACGCCTGTTAAAGGGTTTTCACGAGGAAGCTCGTCTTCCCAGTCAACGCCGCCTAGAAGAAGCTGTCGCTGAGCGGCGCGGCAACGTTGGGGTGGCGATTGCGCGTAGAATACGTTCACCTGCAGCGCGGTTCGGTCACTTTGACCTGTCGTTCTTGCGGGTAATGCTGTACAGGAAGGACAGCGTTCTAATAGCCCCTTCGGTAGCCGGGGGGAAAACGGCACATCCTTGGTAGCCGCTGGGTGCGGGTGTATCGGCGTTCCCTTCGCGTTAAGGGAATAAACAGCGTGCGGTTTTTGTACCCTCGCCTCTCTCGCTGAGAGCTGTGGGCTTGAGAAACCCAGGTGCTTGGAGGCTGGGACTCCATCGGCTGTTGGAGGAAGGCTGAAGCCACTAGGCGTGGTGACACCTGTGCTCTGTTCAGCTACACCTGAAAGCTTTCCCGGTGCCCTTCCGGTAGCTGACTTTGGAAAACTGCCTGTGCCGATGTGACTTGCGCTAGTCAGACTGTGCCTTGGGAAATCTTTTTCGCAGTCTTTTGCCGGCGCTGGTATTGCACCTTGATCGTTTGTTTGCTCCCTTTGGGGTTGTAGCCTTGACCTCAGTCTTGCAGTGGAGCTGTCGTTTGTCAGCCGCTCTGGTGCCCAGCCGAAGAAGCCGCGTTTTGCCGCGCTCACGGATGCAGTTATTTATGGTGGGAAGAAAACTGTCAGTTTCAAATTCATTCTCTTGCGCTGTCCTGTGCTTAGTGATAGAAATCAAGGGTTTGTATGTTAATTAGCAATTAGAAACCAGGTTTTGTATATTTAAGTTAATGGCTTGTTCGTAAGTGTAAAACCTTAATGATAGATGAACACAGGGTGTCCTTTGAGTTAGCCTGTGCTGACAGGAGGCCGCTGGTTTATCCGTGTGGACCACTGCCCAGAGAAGCTGTGGGTGCCCCATCCCTGGAAGTGTCCAAGGCCAGGCTGGATGAGGCTTGGAGCAACCTGGGCTAGTGGAGGGTGTCCCTGCCCCTGGCAGGGGGTGGCACTGGATGGTCTTTAAGGTCCCTTCCAGCCCAAAGCAGTCTAGGATTCCATGATTTTTTTCCACGTTGGTCTTGAAGACAACAAAATGTCACACTGGAAAGGGCTTTTGGTGCTTTTTTGAAGCGAGGTTTGGCACTAACAGGAAAAGTAGATAAAGGGCTGGGGAACTGCAGCTCCTGTTTATAGGCTTCAAGACTTTTTATAGAAACACCTGAAGGCCCCGAACCTCCTCCTCTGTGTGGAGGTTGGAAGTGTTTGTCAGAAGCTGAAAGCTCTTCTCAATTCTGTACGAGCACAGCTGATTCAGCACAGTTAACGTGAGCAGCTTTTGATGTGGGAGAGTTTGAGCTGGAAGCACAGTGTGGTTGTACACGACTGGCAGAAGGACTTGTGCGCGTGGAAGGTGGAGGCATTGGCGACGTGCCGCAGTGCTTTTCCAGCCGTGCGTGTGATTGTGGAGTAAGTTAGTACAGCGAGAACAGACAAGACTTAGTAGAAAGCGTTTGCATCGGTCGTAACGATCAGGCTTCTTGTTTTGAGCCCGCTGTAAAGTCTCCTTTGTCAGTATGAGGAGAGGTCAAGTCCTGTAAGCCCCGTGCCTGAGGACGAGGAGTGTTCCATTTGAGGGCACGTTGGCTTGCGTTGTAGTTGATGTGAATCATGAGCCTCGCAAGACGCAGTGGCTCTTAAACTTTGGTTTCTCTGTGTGCGTGGCTTGCTAACGCGATGGCGTGGTCGTGATTTCCCGCGAGCTTTTGAAAACACGGGTCACCGTCGGAGCTCTCTGCCGTACGCGCTTGCCCAGCAACACTGGTCCTGTAGGCAGTGTGTTGGGAAGATGTTCTCGTGATCCTGTCGGATTACGCCAGGTGTTCATACCATGGTTTTGGGAGGAAAATAAGTTTTGACCATCCAATACCTTTTTTACTGCTTTCTGGGTGAGGGGCCTTGACTAAACTTTGGTTTAGTTTACCAATACCGGCACACGTCCAGCCCAGAGGAGTCCATAACCGCAAGGCCTTCCAGGTCTGTTCCGCCTGTGTTTGCTTGATAAGCAGTTGTGTGGAGGCTCCGTGGATAATGAAATGGAATTAAACCTGTGGTGGGGGTTCAAGGAAGTAGTCAAATCCCTTTTTGTCTCTTTGTAGTTCCTTGGGATAGCAGAGTAAACAAGCGATGGCGCAAAACTTTTGTGTCCACGTAAGTCTTTCCCTGCTCTGGCCAGGGTCGTTCGAGCAAGTGCTTGAAACGTGCAGGCCTGTGTGTGTAGTGTCACTGATGACGTCATGCCCCTCCTTACGTTGGGTAGCTCGTGAAGCTTGACAGCGCAGGATTTTGCGTGAGATGCGTTAACAGGTTAACCATCTTGTCTTAACAGGAAAATGTTTATCGGTGGCCTTAGCTGGGACACTACAAAGAAAGATCTGAAGGACTATTTCTCTAAATTTGGTGAGGTCGTAGACTGCACTCTGAAGTTGGATCCCATCACTGGCCGATCCAGAGGCTTTGGCTTCGTACTCTTCAAAGAATCAGAGAGCGTAGATAAGGTAGTATTAATGTGATGAAACAGCATGCTTGATTTTATGTGGCGAAGATACAGCACTCGGATGGTTGTGTGCGTGGCTGTTTGTACGTGATCTGTTAAAAATGATTCTGGGATACAGTATATTTAAGATGCTTACTGAATTTTTTTTCCTAAACCATCTCACTGGTGATACAGAGGCCAGGCCCAGCGGTGTTTCCCAAAGCATGGCTGTGGGTACTTAGGGGGAAGTGTACTGCAAGGCACCGGACTTGAGCACTTCAAAAAGACTGTATGTCGGCTGCCTATTACTGTGAAAGCAGTAATTTACAGAGCACTTCAAGTCTTTGCATTCCAGAGCTGCCACGTGAGCCCCTAGAGTAGGGCCAAGGGCTTTGATAGATCTGGGCTTTATCGAAGTAAAAAGCAGCTGCTACCTTTTGGCACAGCACGCTGAGAAGTTTCCACTCTCGCTGACCTTTGGTGATGTCTGAAGGATGGATTCTTTACTGTTACTCACCTGGGGTGATATGTGGCTCCAGGTGACTCGTGAAAGGCTTCGTCAGAGCTGTCTCTCAGTGCACAGTGACCCAAGTCTTGGGACTCTTTGGTTTGTGCAACAAGTCACGGCTGTAACCAGAGTATTGAAGTTGAGGTGATAGCATTGACAGAAACGAAGTACGAAACTACTGGGCCTTGCTCTAAACATCAGTGAGGCGTTTAGCTTGAACCGCGAGTAAGATCATGTTTTTATTTTCCACAGGTCATGGACCAGAAAGAACACAAGCTGAACGGGAAGGTCATCGATCCAAAAAGAGCTAAAGCCATGAAAACAAAAGAACCCGTGAAAAAGATTTTTGTTGGGGGCTTATCTCCAGACACACCTGAGGAGAAAATAAGGGAATATTTTGGAGGTTTTGGCGAGGTATGTGGTCAGATAAGCTGCTTATCCTTTGAGAGCTTCTTGTGTCTTCACAAATGTAGTAACAAAAAGCAGCCCCCAAATGCTACCTGCGTGGACACTACTGGAAGCTTATTGACTCCATGTGTCTTAGTAGTTAGAATTTTAAGGATCAGGGTGTTAATTACAGGCTTGGAGTTGCATAAGCTTGGTTAATGGAAGGAAGAGCTGGGATAAGTCAGGAACCGATTCACGGGACGTCTGACAGTCTTGACTGGGACAGGTGTGGGAGGTAACACTTGTGGGCTTGCTGCTTTGGTCAGTTGGGCGAGGGCTCTTCAGCCGCCCCAGTTGATCTGTCAGACGGCTTCAGGCACTTGGCCTAAACCCCGTGCAACTGCATAGTCTCCGTTTCTCTTGCTCTCCCGTTTTTGGTGGTGCGGATGAACAAAATACCGCTGCAGTCCTTAAAAGCTGGCCTTTCGTGAGCTTGGGGCAGCTGCTGCTCCCCTGTTGGTTCTCAGGTGTTGTCAGGGACTCGAGTTGTCAAATACCTGCCATCTTACTACCTTACGCTCTGGACTACAGACTGCAGCTACTGTTTGCCTAGGCTGGAGTCTCACGTGCCGTACATTTACTCTGTGTTTGCGGGCAGGTGTAAAGCTTGTCCTGTCTAACACGCAATTTTAGCAGCGCTGCGGATGAACAGAACTATGCGCTTGCACGAAGCTACATCTTCATGCAAAACTTGGAAGATTTAGGTCTGCTCAGGGTTTGAAACACCTAGTTACCTCAGTCTTAAACTGAGTTAAAACCGAAAGTCAAACTGAGACGCTTTATCCAGCACAACTAAACCGATCTTTGTACACCACGTTGGGTTTGAGTTCCGGAAGGGACAAACAATGCCGTGAGTAAAGCAATCTCCTGTGCCGTTATGGGCGCTGTTCCTAGCGAAGGTGATGGTGTTGCTGGCGACAGTCTCTAGCGATGCCCTACAAAGCAGGCATGTTACCGTGTTCAGGTCTGCGTTGCCAGTAACAAACACAACCTGTTAGCAACATTTTTAAGTGGTATGAGTGTCAGGATAAAAGGTAAAATCACTGTCTTTTACCAGGTTGAGTCGATAGAGCTCCCCATGGACAACAAAACTAACAAGAGGCGTGGATTTTGCTTCATTACTTTCAAGGAGGAGGAACCGGTGAAGAAAATAATGGAGAAGAAATATCACAATGTTGGGCTTAGTAAAGTAGGTGGAGTTTTTCCTAGAGAAATGGAACAATGACAGTAGAGGGAATTGCATTATCAGTGTTTGGGGATAATAGTCTGAAAATACCTGTAAGCATTATTTCTCACATGTAGGCAATAAGCTTATGAAATATTTGTGTAGATGCTAGGAATAGGTTACTGTTACTTGTTTAACACATCTATCCGTGATCTGGATGAGGGGATGGAGTGCTCCCTCAGTCAGTTTGCAGACAACACCAAGTTGGGCGGGAGCGTGGATCTGCTGGAGGGTAGGAGAGCCCTGCGGAGGGACCTGCACAGGCTGGATCCCTGGGCTGAGGTCAGCTGGATGCGGTTCAACAAGGCCAAGTGCCGGGTCCTGCATTTCGGTCACAACAACCCCCGGCAGCGCTACAGGCTGGGGGACGAGTGGCTGGAAAGCTGTCAGGCAGAAAAGGACCTGGGGGTGTTGGCTGACAGCGGCTGAATATGAGCCAGCGTGTGCCCAGGTGGCCAAGGCGGCCAGCGGCATCCTGGCCTGCGTCAGGAGCAGCGTGGCCAGCAGGAGCAGGGCAGGGATCATCCACCTGTACCAGGCACTGGTGAGGCCGCACCTCGAGTCCTGGGGTCAGCGTTGGGCCCCTCCCCACAAGAAGGACACGGAGATGCTGGAGCGTGTCCAGAGAAGGGCGACAAAGCTGGGGAAGGGTCTGGAGAACAAGTCTGATGAGGGGCAGCTGAGGGAGCTGGGGGTGTTCAGCCTGGAGAGGAGGAGGCTGAGGGGAGACCTGATGGCTCTCTGCAGCTCCCTGACAGGAGGGTGCGGGGAGGCGGGTGCTGGTCTGTTCTCCTGGGGAACTGGTGGTGGGACAAGAGGAAACGGCCTCAAGTTCTGTCAGGGGAGGTTTAGATTGGATATTAGGGAAAACTTCTTCACTGACAGAGTGGTCAGGCCCTGGAACAGGCTGCCCAGGGAAGTGGGGGAGTCACCGTCCCTGGAGGTGTTCAAGGAGCGTGCAGACGTGGCGCTTGAGGACACGGTCTGGTGGGTACGGAGTGTTGGGGTGGTGGTTGGACTGGATGGTCTGACAGGTCTTTCACAACCTCTGTGA